>OX465042.1:6001384-6029442 GCA_949841015.1 Aplysina aerophoba
ACAGCCCTCACACCTCATTCACCACTTACCCTCACCCCTTCCTCTCAGTACTCAGACTCATCCCTCACTGCTCACCTTCACTCCTCAGCCTCACCTTCACTCCTCAGCCTCCCTCCCTCCCTCCCTCTCCTCCCTCCATCATTCCCTTCCTCCCTCCCTCCCTCCCTCCCTCTCCTCCCTCCCTCCCTCTCCTCCCTCCCTCCCTCTCCTCCCTCCCTCCCTCTCCTCCCTCCATCATTCCATCTCTCCCTCCCTCCCTCCCTCTCCTCCCTCCTTCTCCAGTCTCTGCCACTGCCTTCTACAAGCGCCAACCAGTCCTGGACTTCCTGTCCGAGGTCCTTGGCATCCATGAGCCGAGCCGCAACCGACCGCTTTCCGACAGCCAGAGAGTCAAGTTTGCCAAGGAAATCAAGGGGCTCAAGGTGGAGGTGACCCATGCTGGACCTGTGCGCCGGAAGTACAGGATCTGCAACGTCACCAGGAGACCAGCCTCAGCACAGACGTGAGGGAGGGGAGGGAGGGAGGGAATGTGTGTAGTGTTGTTAGAAGGAATTCTGTATATGTGATGTTGTGAAAGTGAAGATGTTATTGTTGTCTGTCAAATCTCAAATATTCTTTTGTTATTGTATCCTTGTACAAGCCCTAGTCCCATTCCAAGTTCCACGTCTTCATTTGGGTGTGGGTCCGTGCAGGTTCCCCCTGCTGATGGAGGCGGCCGGTGACCAGGTGATGGTGGAGTACAGTGTGATGCAGTACTTCAGAGAGAAGTACCAGCTGGAGCTGGAGTACCCCAACTACCCCTGCCTCCAGGTCGGCAGCGAGCAGAGACACACCTATCTGCCTCTGGAGGTGAGGGGGCGGGACAGGGGCGGGGCAGGGGCGGGGCAGGAGTGTCTGTTTGAAGATGGTATTGGGTGTTGCTCTATTGTAAAACTTTGAAAGATCACATTGTGTGCTTTAAGTGCTTGTGCCAATGTACTGTGCACATGCAGTGAGGGGAGGGGAGGGAATGGGAGAGGAGGGGAGGGGAGGGGAGGGAATGGGAGAGGAGGGGAGGGGAGGGGAGGGGAGGGGAGGAGAGGGGACAGGGAGGGAAGGGGAAGGAGGGTGAGAGGTGCTAGCTGTACTACCTCGGTGTGCTGCAGGTGTGTGTGCTGGTGCCAGGGCAGCGGTGCATCAAGAAACTGACAGACACCCAGACGTCCACTATGATTAAGGTAAGCAGGTCACACTGTGGTCGTGAGGGTGGAGGTGAGGGTGAAGGTAGGAGGATTGGGGTGAGGGTGAAGGTAGGAGGATTGGGGTGAGGGTGAAGGTAGGAGGATTGGGGTGAGGGTGAAGGTAGGAGGATTGGGGTGAGGGTGAAGGTAGGAGGATTGGGGTGAGGGTGAAGGTAGGAGGATTGGGGTGAGGGTGAAGGTAGGAGGATTGGGGTGAGGGTGAAGGTAGGAGGATTGGGGTGAGGGTGGAGGTGAGGGTGAAGGTAGGAGGATTGGGGTGAGGGTGGAGGTGAGGATGGAGGTAGGAGGATTGGGGTGAGGGTGAAGGTAGGAGGATTGGGGTGAGGGTGGAGGTGAGGGTGAAGGTAGGAGGATTGGGGTGAGGGTGGAGGTGAGGATGGAGGTAGGAGGATTGGGGTGAGGATGGAGGTAGGAGGATTGGGGTGAGGGTGGAGGTGAGAGTGAAGGTAGGAGGATTGGGGTGAGGGTGGAGGTGAGAGTGAAGGTAGGAGGATTGGGGTGAGGGTGGAGGTGAGAGTGAAGGTAGGAGGATTGGGGTGAGGGTGGAGGTGAGAGTGAAGGTAGGAGGATTGGGGTGAGGGTGGAGGTGAGGATGGAGGTAGGAGGATTGGGATGAGGGTGGGATGGGTGTGAGAGGGATGTCCTCAGTGACGTGTACAGGGACTCAGTTGGGGTGCGCTTGAGGTATGTACGTAAGTGGGAGTGTTGGATGAGATGGGTTGGGTGAGGTGGCTTGGGTGAGGTGGGTTGGGGTAGGAGTGGGGTGGGTGAGGTGGGTTGGGGTAGGAGTGGGGTGGGTGAGGTGGGTTGGGGTAGGAGTGGATGCCTTACTGCTGGTTGTGTCATGTTATGTATGTGTGTTTTGTGTTGCCTAGGAGACAGCCCGCTCTGCCCCAGCCAGAGAGCAGGAGATTATCCGCTTGGTGAGGAGGAAGGGGGAGGAGCAGGTTGCCGTGTGGTGTGGTGTGGTTGCTAGGTATGCATGTGGAGGTGTGGTGCAAGAACAACCAGTTTCTGTTGGAACACACCACCAAGATGATAAGAGTGCCTCTGTGCGTGTGTGTGTATGTGTGTGTGTGTGTGTGTGTGTGTGTGTGTGTGTGCGTGTGCGTGTGTGTGCGTGCGTGCGTGCGTGCGTGTGCGTGTGTGTTTTGTGTTTGTGCGTGTGTGTGTGCGTACGTGCGTGTGTGCGTGCGTGTGTGTGTGTGTGTGTGTGTCAGATGTAATCTCACAGACCAGGGTCTCTACCTTTGGTGTCTACTATTATTGTACAATCGACCTTTCACAATATTGTGCATTATTAAAAACGGAAGGTATCTAGGGGTTGGCTTGAGAGACTAGTGATGAGTCTCATCTGCTTGTTACCATGACTACACTGAATGCCCCACCCCCTTACCTCTGCAGGTTGAACAAGCCAACTTCAACGGCAACCCGTATCTGCAGGACTTTGGCATTACCGTGGACCACCAGATGGTTTCTGTCAAGGGACGAGTGCTACCAGCACCACGGCTGCAGTATGGCGGCAGGGTGAGTGAGGTCACATGACAGTCATGTGACTAGATAGGGGTTAATATTGTAGAGGCTCATTGCTACGGCTTCATATAGCTGAGTTGCGTTGATGAGCTTTCACGTAGCAAATAACTGCAGCGTACGACGTTTCAACCGTGAAGGCCTTTGTCAGGTACAAAACTGTTTTGTACCTGACAAAGACCTTCGCTGCTGGGTGAGCCCTGTGATCACCTGACTGTCGTGTGACTGTACATACCTATGTATGCGAAGGTTTATAACAATCGTGTGTTCATGCTGTTTACTGTACTGTTTACCTGTTTACCTGTTTACCTCATTGATCCCCAGAACAAGCTCCAGGTGGAGCCCAAGCGGGGTCAGTGGGACATGCGGCACAAGCAGTTCCACCAGGGGGTGGAGATCCACACGTGGGCCATACTGCTCTTCACTGAGGAGAAGACCTGCGACTTTGACTCACTGAGGTGGGCGGGGCAGGGGTGGGGTAAGGTGTGCCTCACACTGGACTATAGTGGACCTATAGCGGTACCTATCAGTAGTGGGCTGGGATGAAGTTCTCTTTCTCCACTGAGCCCTCTGGAGTGCTGCTTCTTGCTTTGACTCCACCCCCCACACAGACGGTTTACTTGGGAGCTGCGTAAGATCTCAAATGATGCTGGGATGTCCTTCATGAGTGATGCATGCCATATCCAGTATGCAAAGCATGTGGACCAGGTGGGTCACATGATGGTCACATGACAATCACATGACAGTCACATGTCATTTACCTACATAGCAATCTTGTGTAATATAACATATTGCTGTTATCTTGAGTGGGTGTTTCTTGTTTGTGTACGTCTGGTGATGTCATGTGACAGTCATGTGACATGCAGCCTTGCACACATGCAGGTGGAGCCCCTCTTCTCTCAACTCCGTCAGTCCTTCAGAACACTGCAACTGATCCTTGTGGTGCTGACAGGGAAGACACCCATATATGGTAATTAGGGGGGGAGGGTTAGAGAGAGAGGGAGGGAGGGAGGGAGAGAGGGAGAGAGGGAGAGAGGGAAGGAGGGAGAGAGGGAGGGAGTAAGTAGGGGTGATGTGTCCACTGTTCTTTCCTTCCCATCACATGGCCCTGTATAATGCACACACACATGCACACACACATGTACACACACACACACATGTACACACACACACACACACACACACACACACACACACACACACACACACACACACACACACACACACACACACACACACACACACACACACACACACACACACACAGCGGAAGTGAAGCGTGTGGGTGACACACAGATTGGTGTGGCAACGCAGTGTGTGCAAGTCCGCAACGTGACAAAGATCAACCTCCAGACCCTGTCCAACCTCTGCCTTAAGATCAACGTCAAGCTGGGAGGGATAAACAGCATCATCGTGCCTTGCATGAGGTGGGTGGGGCAACGAGGAAGTGGGTGGCAGAGCAGGGGTGGGTGAGAGGGCTACCCTGCCGTCTCTGGTCACGCCCCCTGGTGGACCACTCCCCCATTGCCCCCTTCTCAGGCCGAAGGTGTTTGACACTCCTGTCATCTTCCTTGGAGCTGATGTGACCCACCCTCCAGCAGGGGACGACCGGAAGCCATCTATTGCTGCTGTGAGTGTGTGCGTGTGTGTGTGTGTGTGTGTGTGTGTGTGTGTGTGTGTGTGTGTGTGTGTGTGTGTGTGTGTGTGTGTGTGTGTGTGTGTGTGTGTGAAAAAATGGCCGACTGTTAGCTAGATTCAAATTGAGTTCAGTGGGATTGACCATTCTAGCTGTCTAGGCAAGCTACTATGCTTGTTTTGTGGTTCTACCAATTGTCTTAGATCTAGAGACTAGTAAGGCAAAGTTTGGTATCAATCCCATTGCTAGTTTTTAGAGTTGTTGTAGGTTTTTCAATAGATACTTAACCTTACTCCTTTGGAATGGATTGGACATCTTCCAATTGCTGTTGTTTTTGCCACAAGACTTTTAAAAGTGTTGGAAATCATTACAAGGGGTGTGCTGAGAGGAATGGTGCTGACTACCAACATCTGTTGTCCAAGAGAACTCTAGATAACAAATCCAAAGGAAAAGCTAAGAAATTGCCTTGCCCTAAGTGTGGGAAGCGGTTCATTCGTCTGGAGGCACACCTTAGGAATAATGTAACTTGTAAGACCATCCCCTTACCTATAGAAGAGCACGCATCATCAACGATTATTCCCACACCACCAAGTTATGAGGCCTCCTCAAGTGCACCCAGCTTTCCACTCGTTCCCACTTCCCCTCCACCAGTGCTGCTGAGACGTGCCAAGCTTCCTACCACTCCTGAGCAATGGTATGAATTGGATGCATTCATCCAGGAAAACATCACTCCTGCTGTGCTGCATGCAGGGGATGTCAACGGGATGCACCACATCATCACCCATAGCCTGTATACCTACCTGGTGTCCAGGTTTGGTGCCATGCCTGCTAAAAATGGCCATCAATGCCACAGAAGTGTTAACTTGCCAGCATCCAACATGGATGCCATCACTGAAGTCACTGCCCAGAAGAGGCAAGTAAGGAAAGAATTGAGGCAATTGAGGAGGAATGGCTCATCCCCCGAGGAGGTCAGGCTGCTGGCCCAGAAATTCCACCTGCTAGTCCGCCATCATAGCAAGTTAGTAAAGGAAGCCAGACTTCTGACTGCTAAGATGTCCACCAATCAGATGAGGAAGGAATGCCATCGTGACATCCACAAGTTTGCCCGCAAGATCTTGGATGATGACAGTGATACTTCAATCCAGCCAACCTTTGGCAGGGATCAGGCTGAAGAGTTCTTCTGTAGAGTTTACTCGGCTTCCGCTAAGACCTTCATTCGACCTGAGTGGATGCCAGAGTGCCCACAACCTGTTGTTCCCATGATCACCGCTCCTTTCACTGAGGAAGAGCTAAGCGGGGTTATATCTGGCCTCAAGTCCTCATCTGCACCCAGCCCTGTCGACCAGATCCCCTACACCATCATCAAGAGGTGTCCCTCCTTGTTGCCTGCATTGATGCACTTGTACAACTGCTGCTGGCTGACCCAGAAAATACCTACAGCATGGAAGGTTGGCATTGTGCATCTGCTGGGCAAGAAGAAGGCAGCCGACGACCCCTCCAATCCCTCCAACTTCCGCCCTATTGCCCTGACATCATGTGTGAGCAAGGTGTTCACCAGCTTGGTGAAGAGGAGATGGCTAGCCTACATGGTCGACAATGGCTTCCTCAACACTGCCACCCAGAAAGCCTTTGTTGATGGTGTCCCTGGGTGCTCTGAACACCATCTGAAGCTGCTATCCATTCTCCGGGAGGCTCAGAGGAGACGAAAGTCGGTTTGCGTCGGTTGGCTAGACCTGGCCAATGCATTCGGTAGCGTGCACCACGACCTAATCGCCTTCTCTCTGGCACATTACCATGCTCCTCAGCAGATGACTCAACTGGTGTCTGAGCTCTACAGTGGACTATCAGCAGTCATTTCCACCAAATCATGGATTACTGTCCCCATCCACCTGCAGCTTGGAGTTTACCAGGGTGACCCACTGTCTGTCGTCATATTCAACACGGTGATGAACACTTTGGTTGACTCCATCACGCAGTGCTGCTCCAAACTTGGATACAACCTCAGCTCTTTTTCCAGTGCCATTAACCTTCTGCAGTATGCTGATGACACCACCCTCATAGGTGATGGTCCAGCCTCATGCCAGCGCCTTCTAGATCTCACTGAGTCATGGTTATCCTGGACCGGAATGCGTGCCAATGTCCCTAAATGTGTCAGCGTTGCCATCAAAGCCTCTACTGGGAAGGCATACAATCCCAACCTCAAGCTGAGTAATGAGTGCATTCCCTACCTTGGTGACACCACATTTCGCTTCCTTGGAGCTCCAGTTGCCATCCACGCAACCACGGCTCAGACTAGGGCACACCTCATAGGCAAGCTGTCTGCCATGCTGCAGAAGGTTGACGAAGTGCCCATCACTCGCCAACAGAAACTGAAAGTGTTCAAAGTTGCCATCTGTCCTCGACTTACATGGGACCTTGCCACCTCAGACCTTCCCATCTCATGGTTGCAAAACCAACTCCAACCAATTGCCACCAGATTTCTCAAGAGATGGAGTGGACTGGCCAAGTCGGCTGACCCAAATCGGCTCTTTCTGCCCAAGGCTAACGGTGGTCTGGAGCTTCCCCATCTGGTTACCGTGTACAAGAAGATCCACACTGCCAAGGCCGGATCACACATGTACTCTGGTGACTCTGCTGTCCGGGCTATTGCAACTCAGAACACCCTTCACGAGTCGCAACTGCATCGTGCCCTGTTCCGACCCCACCAGGAGGTGGTAGGGGTGATGAAGGAGGACCCCGGTGCATCCAAGAAATGGGTGATTGCTCAGGTCAAGGCCAAGATCCACTCTGAGGATACTGCTGCTAGACTTGCCCACACCACCAGCTTGACAGTGCAAGGGCTGACTGTGCGGGAGTTTGAGGGACGTGCAGCCCAGAACTGGACAACAGCCATCTCAACCCTCCCAGAGTGGTGTTTCAAGTTCGCCCTCAATGCGGTCACAGACACTCTTCCACACAATGCCAACCTTTGCAAGTAGAAGAAGCTGTCCTCACCACTGTGTCAACTCTGTGGGGAGTATCAATCTCTGGCCCATGTCCTAAACTCCTGCCAGAAGGCCCTTGCCCTGAGGCGCTACACCTCCAGGCATGATGATGTCCTGGCAGTCATTTTTGACTTTTGCAAGCGCCACCTGCCACCTGGATTGCAGATCACAGCTGACCTTCCAGGTCAGTACAACTTCCCCCAGGACATTGTCACCACTGACCAACGCCCAGACATTGTTATTTGGAGCACCTCCACCATCCACTTGATCGAATTGACTGTGCCATTTGAGACAAACATCCCCAATGCTGCCGAGAGGAAGGTCCAGCGGTACGACGACCTCCGCGTTGCCTGCTCTCACACTCACCGCACCTCCATAATCACGCTGGAGGCTGGCTCGAGAGGCTTCCTCTGTATGGAGGGCTTCCAGCAGCTGTATAAACTGCTCTGTACAAAGGCCAAAGACAGGCAGTCGTTTGAGCTGGACATCATCAGACATGTTGTAACTTGGTCCTACAACATTTGGTGTAAACGCAACTGGTGTTAGTACTTTTTGCAGCTGTTTTTTTGCAACACATTACTGTGCCCTGTTGTTTCTTACCATCTAATGCAGTTTCTTTTAACTATAGGCCACAGGTGTCTTAACTATACTGTGCGTGTTCATCTTCAGAACATTTTTGGCAGTGTTGAGTTCACCTGCACGTCGCCCCTAGTTAGTTTTTTCTTTTGTTTTGCTTCTGTACGCATGTCCAGTCCTCTGTACTGGTTTATTATAATAATGATGGGTGACATGGAAAAAAAAAAGTGTGTGTGTGTGTGTGTGTGTGTGTGTGTGTGTGTGTGTGTGTGTGTGTGTGTGTGTGTGTGTGTGACAGATGGACAGTCAGATGGTCAGATGAACCGTGTGGTGTAATATGACATGTTTTGTGGTGGTGCTCAGATGGTTGGGTCAATGGACGCCCACCCCAGTCGCTACAGTGCCACAGTGAGGGTGCAGCAGCATCGGCAGGTGAGAGGTGGGAGGGAACAGGATGGGAGGGGGGAGGGTGGGACTGTGTGTTAGTAAAGTGGGAGTAGGGCTGTGTGAGGGGAGGGGAGGGGAAGGGAGGGTGCAGCTGTGAAGAGAAAGGGGGAAAGAGGGGGGGGCTGAGAGCAATAAGGCATCCTCTACAGTGTCACTATGCTTCCAGCTAGTCCTACTAATGATATTCATTGCCTCTCCAGGAGATCATTGTGGAGCTGGGCAGCATGGTGCGTGAGATGCTGATCCAGTTCTACCAGACCACGCGCTTCAAGCCCTCCAAGATCATCTTCTACCGAGATGGTGTCAGCGAGGGACAGTTCCAACAGGTGAGGAGAGGGGGCGGGGCTGGGCGGGGCAGAGAAGGTTGACACATTCCAGAGGGCCATGCACCACCATGTGCTTGTGTATATTGTCAAACTGTCAGTGTCTACAAGAGAATGATTGCTTGTGGGCGATCGGCATAGCAACCAGTCACCTCACTCTCCAGCAGCAATCGTCTTACTCTCAACTCAGCACGCTCAATCACCTTCAATACGTCAGTGTCTGCATGTCCCCATCCTGTGTGATGGGGATGAGTATCATGTGTATTCTGTATGGAGTACTCCACCCACCCACCCCGCCCCCTCCAGGTGCTTCAGTACGAGCTGCGTCAGGTGCGTGAGGCGTGCACCAAGCTGGAGGACGGCTACCAGCCAGGGATCACCTTCATGGTGGTCCAGAAGAGGCACCACACACGCCTCTTCTGTGCCAATTCACAGGTGGGCGGGGTTGGAGTGGGCGGGTGTGTGGTGGGTGTGCATGAGGACTCCCCCTCCCACCCCTGCAGGACCAGGTTGGCAAGAGTGGCAACATCCCTGCAGGTACCACGGTGGACGTGAGCATCACTCATCCAACAGAGTTTGACTTCTACCTCTGCAGCCATGCCGGGATACAGGTGGGAGGGGCAGGGGAGGGGCCACCATGGCTTCAGTATTGTAACACAATCCAACCCTAAACTCTCTCCTCTCCCTCTGCCCCCTCCTTCTCCCTCCCCCCACTAGGGGACGTCTCGGCCTTCTCACTACCACGTGTTGTGGGACGACAATGACTTCTCAGCCGACGACATCCAGGCCCTGACGTACCAGCTCTGTCACACCTATGTGAGGTGCACGCGGTCCGTGTCCATCCCCGCCCCCGCCTACTACGCCCACCTGGTGGCCTTCCGAGCACGCTACCACCTCATGGAGCTGGAGGACCGGAGGTAAGGGGGAGGGAGTGGGAAGGAGTG
The DNA here is from genome assembly GCA_949841015.1 of Aplysina aerophoba. NCBI lineage: Eukaryota > Metazoa > Porifera > Demospongiae > Verongiida > Aplysinidae > Aplysina > Aplysina aerophoba. Next base: position 6,011,066 of record OX465042.1, read on the forward strand.
GGAGGGACAGGAGGGCAGGGGGAGGGGAGGGGAGTGGCAAGAGGTGGGGGAGGAGAGGGGGAGGGGCGGGAGGAGGGAGTGGTAAGTGCCAGCTGCTCTGTCTCCCCTCCCTCCTGCAGTGGTGATGGTTCTGCCACGTCGGGTGCCAGTGAGGAGGTCAAGTCCCCCGCTGCCATGGCCCAGGCAGTCAAGGTGCACCAGGACACCAGCCGGGTCATGTACTTTGCATGAGGGACCACCTGGACCCCCACCACCCTAGGCCAACACTCCCTCCTCACATCCACAACTCCATCTCCTGTGGTGTTTGTATGTTTGTTTGTAAACAACTTATTTTGGCTTTAGAATCATTTGCTCCACCTGTCTGCACCTGAAGAGGTTTTATAAATTAATGCTTTTAATTCACTGCCTCTCAGTTGCTCCGTCCTCGCCCTCCAGCTAGCTCTCCTGCTCCGTAGTTGTCTCCCTGACAGGTGCACCTGGTCCACTGCGTGGGGTGTGTGGTCAGTCAACCCACACAGAGCTGCACCTCACCAGCTCACTGCACTCTCCACCGCTCCACTGGTCACCTCACCAGCTCACTGCACTCTCCACCGCTCCACTGGTCACCTCACCAGTTCACTGCACTCTCCACCACTCCACTGGTCACCTCACCAGCTCACTGCACTCTCCACCGCTCCACTGGTCACCTCACCAGCTCACTGCACTCTCCACCGCTCCACTGGTCACCTCACCAGCTCACTGCACTCTCCACCACTCCACTGGTCAGCTCACCAGCTCACTGCACTCTCCACCGCTCCACTGGTCACCTCACCAGTTCACTGCACTCTCCACCACTCCACTGGTCACCTCACCAGCTCACTGCACTCTCCACCACTCCACTGGTCACCTCACCAGCTCACCGCACTCTCCACCGCTCCACTGGTCAGCTCATGCTGTTCAGGGCACACACATGTGAAGTGGGGCTTCTCAGCTGGCTGTTGCATGAACGGTAAAGGGGTCTTCTGTAGCATCTAGAACTAGCTGGTACAGAAGAGCCCTTTACCGCTCATGTACATACCTGCATGGTGGGGGTGGGGCAGTTGTGTGGCCGGATAATTCACTTGACGAATTAAATTGCATGCTTATATAGAGTCATGCTTAATATACTACAGATCTACGTAATAAGAATATACTACAAAATATATATACTATGTATTATGTATTAATATGTATTATGTACACACATGTACTAGAATAATATACTACAAATACACTACAGCTCTGTTTCACCCACTAACAACAGTTATAACAAAGTTACTTCTTGAGTTCCAACTGCTCTACTCTGTCGACCAAACGAGCAATTACATCATTCATTCTTTGCTTCTCCCTCTCTGCTTTCTTTTCCATCTCCTCCACTCTCCTCTTGGTTATCTGGAGGTGGGCCTCCACTGAAGTCTTGAGGTGTTCTGCCATGTCCTTCCTCGGCAGGACTATCGCACAACCAAACCGCTTGTACTCGCATTCCACGCGCTGCATCGGACACACCTCCCGGTGGGCGGGGACAGTGCTGCGGGTGACACCCCTAGCACCACACTTGTTGGGGCAGTCAAGAGGATAGTTGGGGCACTGCTTCAAGTGATCTCCTGTGACTTGTTCATGAGTGGAAACAAGGGGGCAGTACTTGCACTTCTCTTGACGGAGACGGCACTCGGTTGTCATGTGCTTCTTCACAGTCGCTCGCCTTTCCTTGTGCCCACATTTGTTGCCGCACTCTACCACCTGATTAGGGCAGCCGTTGTCAGACATGAGGTGGTCCTCTACATCGGTGAGCTCCATCTTCTTGCCACACGCGTTGGGGCAGTACACGGACAAACACAACACATTCCGGAGTGCATTTCGGTCCTCAAAGACAGAGAAAGGCCGCTTCGACTGCTCTGTGCTCCTGCAGGTAGGGCAGGAGTTGGATCTGGTCTTCCACCTCTCGATGCACCGTGAGCAGTAGATGCTCCCACAGCAGTTGGCCTGCACTGGGTCGTGGGCTAGTGTCTGACACACTGCACAGACCAGCCACTCAGGGGGCCTCTCCACAAAGTGGAAGGTCTTGCCAGCATAGTCCTGGGGGTGGCCTGCAGGAGGTGCACAACATGCAAGTACTCAACAGAGCTAGGCTGCAGCAGTTGACACTGACATGACGTGAATGTCAGGAAAGTCTCCCCCATCGTACCTAAGGAAACTCTTAACAAAGGTATCAGACGTACACCACTATCATACAAGAGGGGCTGTTAGAGGCCATCTGCTTGTCAATCAAGTTCACAAGGAATATGGGAAGAAGGCCATTAGTTACAGATTAACCCAATTAAGGAACTCCTATTAATCCATAATTATTATTACGACTATATATTCCAATTTCACCTTACTGCATGTGAATATCCTGTTACAATTATTTAATATGCCTATACCACCTTGATAATATCACTCCCATTTTCTTTTGTCTTCATTAGGTCATCTTTTCTTTACTACATTTTTTCACTGCTAGCTATTTTACTTTATTACATGTCATTGTATTATTCACTGGGCTCCCTGGAAAGTAGCCATTTGGCTAAGTGGAGTCACCAGTCTAATAATGATTTGATACTGATACTGATACTGATACTGATACTGATACTAATGGTGACACAATGGAATGTATGGAGCTGTATACATGTCATGTAAATGAACACCTTCCACCTCAGTGGCCAACTGGACATGCAGACTGACACACACACAGCCTCACTCTGTGCAATGACGTAGTTTGCCTCCACCTTGTAGCCAGGTAGGTTAACAAATCCCCACAATGGTTGGTCTGTGGGTAGCCCCTCCCAGGCCACACCCACATCCCTCCCATTGTGGTGGAGATGGAGCTCTCCTGTCCCTGACACAAGACAGCCAAATGTGTTGCCTGCTGAGCGATCCAGGACCCACTGCAGTTCTCTGCTCTGCCCTTTGTGCCATGCTGTACAGTCATCACTCCTAATGATAACATACCAGTACTGGTCACTGCTGTCTATGTCATCCCACCTCCGTGGCACTGGTCCACTGTCAGGATCTTTTGTTGTCACACCAATACGAAACCCCTGCAATTGCACAACCAGACAACACAGCACACTAGATGTGTTATCACATCAAACTAGCATCTCAACAACTGACACACACACACACACAGTGCAGCCATGGACAAATCAAAAGAAGCAAACTGCAGCTAGCTACATGGCCACAGCAAAGACAAGAACAACATTACAAAGTGCAGACACTCTGACACTACACACCCAACACTAGCTGAGCGTAGTCTCGCGTGGCCAGGCCACTGTAGGGGGTTAGGGCCCCTCCAACGAGGTCTGAAAACGCGAGGCTAAACTAAGCCGAGCCGCTAATGTTAGCTACCTATACCAAACGACACGAGACGAGTTGCGAGTTGACTGCTGTCGTGTGTGCGCTATCCAAGCAGAGCATACACTGCAGACTGCAAGGCGTCTGAATGAGAGGACTTACAAATCCCTTCTGCAAAACCTTCACAGAAAACTGAACTCCCTTTGGGATAGGGTCGTTGGAGAATGCGATCGGAAGTGGTCCAAATATGGAAATAGTACAGCTTGCAACTCTTCTTCCTTCAGTCAGCACCACCTCGTCCCCACACTTCTGGTGGAACTGTCCAAACACTGGCACGTTCTCTCCATCGGTATGGGCGGCCATAGTGTTGCTATATAAGGTAACCCGGGGGAACGCCTCGTGTGTTGACACTGTTGTGCCCTGGTGGAATCCCCAGCTGGCCGTGTGTTGTGTGGCTGCTTAGCTAGCTATGGCACGGCAAGTACACGTTGGAATGGTTACTCCTCTGGTGGTTCTCTCTGTACTGCAACAGAATAGCAATGAATGAATGAATGCGTGTGTGCGTGCGTGTGCGGGGCAGAGCAATAAAGATCATTTGGTGCTGTGGGATGAATGAGGCAGAAAGTTGGAGGGAGTGTGTGTTTCAGTGAATTAGTACATGTGGGTGAATGGGTAAGAAGACGAACCTACCGTCTCTGTTCACACCCCCTGGTGGACCACTCCTCCATTGCCCCCTTCTCAGGCCGAAGGTGTTTGACACTCCTGTCATCTTCCTTGGAGCTGATGTTACCCACCCTCCAGCAGGGGACGACCGGAAGCCATCTATTGCTGCTGTGAGTGTGTGTGTGTGTGTGTGTGTGTGTGTGTGGCAGATGGACAGACAGATGGTCAGACGAACCGTGTGTTGTTACTGTGTCACGTGATGTGTGTTGTGGTGCTCAGATGGTTGGGTCAATGGACGCCCACCCCAGTCGCTACAGTGCCACAGTGAGGGTGCAGCAGCATCGGCAGGTGGGAGGTGCGAGGGAACGGGATGGGAGGGGAAGGGGAGGGAGGGTGGGACTGTGTGTTAGTGAAGTGGGAGTAGGGCTGTGTGAGGGGAGGGGAAGGAGGGGAGGGTGCAGCTGTGAAGAGAAAGGGGGAAAGAGGGGGCTGAGAGCAATGAGGCATCCTCTACAGTGTCACTACACTTCCAGGTAGTCCTACTAATGATATTTATTGCCTCTCCAGGAGATCATTGTGGAGCTAGGCAGCATGGTGCGTGAGATGCTGATCCAGTTCTACCAGACCACGCGCTTCAAGCCCTCCAAGATCATCTTCTACCGAGATGGGGTCAGTGAGGGACAGTTCCAACAAGTGAGGAGAGGGGGCGGGGCTGGGCGGGGCAGAGAAGGTTGACACAATCCAGAGGGCCATGCACCACCATGTGCTTGTGTACATTGTCAAACTGTCAGTGTCTACAAGGGAATGATTGCTTGTGGACGATCGAGCATAGCAAACAGTCACCTCACTCTCCAGCAGCAATCGTCCCACTCTCAACTCAGCACGCTCAATCACTTTAAATACGTCAGTGTCTGCATTTCCCCCTCCGGTGTGATGGGATGAGTATCATGTGTATTCTGTATGGAGTACTCCACCCACCCACCCCGCCCCCTCCAGGTGCTTCAGTACGAGCTGCGTCAGGTGCGTGAGGCGTGCACCAAGCTGGAGGACGGCTACCAGCCAGGGATCACCTTCATGGTGGTCCAGAAGAGGCACCACACACGCCTCTTCTGTGCCAATTCACAGGTGGGCGGGGTTGGAGTGGGCGGGGTAGTGCTAGGTCTGGTGGTGTGTGGTGAGTGTGCATGAGGACTCCCCCCCCACCCCCGCAGGACCAGGTTGGCAAGAGTGGCAACATCCCTGCAGGTACCACAGTGGACGTGAGCATCACTCATCCAACAGAGTTTGACTTCTACCTCTGCAGCCATGCCGGGATACAGGTGGGAGGGGCAGGGGAGGGTCCACCATTGCTTCAGTACTGTAACACAATCCAACCCTAAACTCTCTCCTCTCCCTCTGCCCCCTCCCTTCTCCCTCCCCCCACTAGGGGACGTCTCGGCCTTCTCACTACCACATGTTGTGGGACGACAATGACTTCTCAGCCGACGACATCCAGGCCCTGACGTACCAGCTCTGTCACACCTATGTGAGGTGCACGCGGTCCGTGTCCATCCCCGCCCCCGCCTACTACGCCCACCTGGTGGCCTTCCGAGCACGCTACCACCTCATGGAGCTGGAGGACCGGAGGTAAGGGGGGGAGTGGGAAGGAGTGGGAGAGATAGGAGGGGGCAAGGGGAGGGGCAAGAAGAGGAGGAAGAGATTGGATGGGAGGAGGGAGTGGGATGGGCAGGAGAGGGTGGGAGGAGGGAGTGGGAAGGGCAGGAAGGAGGGGCAGGAGGGATGGAAGCTAGAGGGATGGAAGTAGGAGGGAAGGTGTGGGAGGGGCAGAGTGACAAATGCCAGCTCCCCTGTCTCCCCTCCCTCCTGCAGTGGTGATGGTTCTGCCACGTCGGGTGCCAGTGAGGAGGTCAAGTCCCCTGCTGCCATGGCCCAGGCAGTCAAGGTGCACCAGGACACCAGCCGGGTCATGTACTTTGCATGAGGGACCACCTGGACCCCCACCACCCTAGGCCAACACTCCCTCCTCACATCCACAACTCCATCTCCTGTGGTGTTTGTATGTTTGTTTGTAAACAACTTATTTTGGCTTTAGAATCATTTGCTCCACCTGTCTGCCTTGAAGAGGTTTTATAAATTAATGCTTTTAATTCACTGCCTCTCAGTTGCCCCGTCCTCCCCCTCCAGCTAGCTCTACTGCTCCATAGTTGTCTCCCTGACAGGTGCACCTGGTCCACTGCGTGTGGTGTGTGGTCAGTCAACCCACACAGAGCAGCACCTCACCAGCTCACTGCACTCTCCACCGCTCCACTGGTCACCTCACCAGCTCACTGCACTCTCCACCACTCCACTGGTCACCTCACCAGCTCACTGCACTCTCCACCACTCCACTGGTCACCTCACCAGATCACTGCACTCTCCACCGCTCCACTGGTCACCTCACCAGCTCACTGCACTCTCCACCGCTCCACTGGTCACCTCACCAGCTCACTGCACTCTCCACCGCTCCACTGGTCACCTCACCAGCTCACTGCACTCTCCACCGCTCCACTGGTCAGCTCACCAGCTCACTGCACTCTCCACCGCTCCACTGGTCAGCTCACCAGCTCACTGCACTCTCCACCACTCCACTGGTCACCTCACCAGCTCACTGCACTCTCCACCGCTCCACTGGTCAGCTCACCAGCTCACTGCACTCTCCACCGCTCCACTGGTCACCTCACCAGCTCACTGCACTCTCCACCGCTCCACTGGTCAGCTCACCAGCTCACTGCACTCTCCACCGCTCCACTGGTCAGCTCACCAGCTCACTGCACTCTCCACCGCTCCACTGGTCACCTCACCAGCTCACTGCACTCTCCACCACTCCACTGGTCACCTCACCAGCTCACTGCACTCTCCACCGCTCCACTGGTCACCTCACCAGCTCACTGCACTCTCCACCGCTCCACTGGTCACCTCACCAGCTCACTGCACTCTCCACCGCTCCACTGGTCACCTCACCAGCTCACTGCACTCTCCACCGCTCCACTGGCCACCTCACCAGCTCACTGCACTCTCCACCGCTCCACTGGTCACCTCACCAGCTCACTGCACTCTCCACCACTCCACTGGTCACCTCACCAGCTCACTGCACTCTCCACCGCTCCACTGGCCACCTCACCAGCTCACTGCACTCTCCACCGCTCCACTGGTCACCTCACCAGCTCACTGCACTCTCCACCACTCCACTGGTCACCTCACCAGCTCACTGCACTCTCCACCGCTCCACTGGTCACCTCACCAGCTCACCGCACTCTCCACCGCTCCACTGGTCACCTCACCAGCTCACCGCACTCTCCACCACTCCACTGGTCACCTCACCAGCTCACCGCACTCTCCACCGCTCCACTGGTCACCTCACCAGCTCACTGCACTCTCCACCGCTCCACTGGTCACCTCACCAGCTCACCGCACTCTCCACCGCTCCACTGGCCACCTCACCAGCTCACTGCACTCTCCACCATTCCACTGGTCACCTCACCAGCTCACCGCACTCTCCACTGCTCCACTGGTCACCTCACCAGCTCACCGCACTCTCCACCACTCCACTGGTCACCTCACCAGCTCACCGCACTCTCCACCACTCCACTGGTCACCTCACCAGCTCACCGCACTCTCCACCGCTCCACTGGTCACCTCACCAGCTCACTGCACTCTCCACCGCTCCACTGGTCACCTCACCAGCTCACCGCACTCTCCACCACTCCACTGGTCAGCTCACCAGCTCACTGCACTCTCCACCACTCCACTGGTCACCTCACCAGCTCACTGCACTCTCCACCGCTCCACTGGTCACCTCACCAGCTCACTGCACTCTCCACCGCTCCACTGGTCACCTCACCAGCTGACCGCACTCTCCACCGCTCCACTGGTCACCTCATGCTGTTCAGGGCACACACATGTACGTACATACGTGTGAAGTGGGGCTTCTCAGCTGGCTGTTGCATGAGCGGTAAAGGTGTCTTCTGTAGCATCTAGAACTAGCTGGTACAGAAGAGCCCTTTATCGTTCATGTACATACCTGCATGGTGGGGGTGAGGCAGTTGTGTGGCCGGATAATTCACTTGACGAGTTGCATGCTTGTATACACTCATAATTCTTATTATACACTAGTTTGCTATTGGTAGAGTACTTGATCGAGGTAGACTTGTAGCTGTAATATGAACTTAATACAAGTGATTAATTATACAGTCACTTCCACTACAACGGTATAATACACAAGCTCAAGTCTGCAAAAAAGTCACATGTGAAAGTGTACCACAAATTAATGTACTCACACACACAAAAGAATAGAATACAAATATAGACTATGTATTAATATGTATTATGTATTATTATGTATTACGTACACACATGTACAAGAATAATATACTACAAACACACTACAGCTCTGTTTCACCCACTAACAACAGTTATAACAAAGTTACTTCTTGAGTTCCAACTGCTCTACCCTGTCGACCAAACGAGCAATTACATCATTCATTCTTTGCTTCTCCCTCTCTGCTCTCTCTTTCATCTCCCGCCTCTCTCTTTCTGCTTTCTCTTCTACTAAACAAGCAATTACGTCATTCATTCTCTCTGCTTTCTCTTCCATCTCCTCCACTCTCCTCTTGGTCATCTTGAGGTGGGCCTCCACTGAAGTCTTAAGGTGTTCTGACATGTCCTTCCGCGGCAGGACTATCGCACAACCAAACCGCTTGTACTCACATTCCACACGCTGCATCGGACACACCTCCTGGTGGGTGGGGACAGTGCTGAGGGTGAGACCCCTAGCACCACACTTGTTGGGGCAGTCAAGAGGATAGTTGGGGCACTGCTTCAAGTGATCTCCGGTGACTTGTTCATGAGTGGAAACAAGGGGGCAGTACTTGCACTTGTCTTGACGGAGACGGCACTCGGTTGTTATGTGCTTCTTCACAGTAGCTCGCCTTTCCTTGTGCCCGCATTTGTTACCGCACTCCACCACCTGATCAGGGCAGCCGTTGTTGGACGTGAGGTGGTTCTCTACATCGGTGAGCTCCATCTTCTTGCCACAACTATTGGGGCAGTACACGGACAAGCACAACACATTCCGACGTGCATTTTGGTCTCTGAAGGTGGCAAAAGTTGGATCTGATCGCTCTGTACTCCTGCAGGTAGGGCAGGAGTTGGATCTGGTCTTCCACCTCTTGATGCACCGTGAGCAGTAGATGTTCCCACAGCAGTTGGCCTGCACTGGGTCGTGGGCTAGTGTCTGACACACTGCACAGATCAGCCACTCAGGGGGCCTCTCCACAAAGTGGAAGGTCTTGCCAGCATAGTCCTGGGGGTGACCTGCAGGAGGTGTACAACATGCAAGTACCCAACAGAGCTAGGCTGCAGCAGTTGACACTGACATGATGTGAATGGTGACACAATGGAATGTATGGAGCTGTATACATGCCATGTAAATGAACACCTTCCACCTCAGTGGCCAACTGGACATGCAGACTGACACACACACAGCCTCACTCTGTGCAATGACGTAGTTTGCCTCCACCTTGTAGCCAAGTAGGACAACAAACCCCCACAATGGTTGGTCTGTGGGTAGCCCCTCCCAGGCCACACCCACATCCCTCCCATTGTGGTGGAGATGGAGCGCTCCTGTCCCTGACACATGACAACCAAATGTGTTGCCTGCTGAGTGATCCAGGACCCACTGCAGTTCTCTGCTCTGCCCTTTGTGCCATGCTGTACAGCCATCACTCCTAACGATAACAAGCCAGTACTGGTCACTGCTGTATATGTCATACCACTCCCGTGGCACTGGTCCACTGTCAGGATCTTTTGTTGTCACACCAATACTAAACCCCTGCAATTGCACAGCCAGACAACACAGCACACTAGATGTGTTATCACATCAAACTAGCACCTCAACAACTGACACACACACAGTGCAGCCATGGACAAATCGAAAGAAGCAAACTGCAGCTAGCTACATGGCCACAGCAAAGACAAGAACAACACTACAAAGGACAGACACTCTGACACTGCACACCCAACACTAGCTGAGCTGAGTCTCGCGTGGCCAGGCCGCTGTAGGGGGTTAGGGCCCCTCCAACGAGGTCTGAAAACGCGAGGCTAAACCAAGCCGAGCCGCTAATGTTAACTACCTACACCAAACGACACGAGACGAGTTGCGAGTTGAATGCTCTCGTGTGTGCGCTATCCAAGCAGGGCATACACTGCAGACTGCAAGGCGTCTGAATGAGAGGACTCACATTTCCTTTGACAGAAAACTGAACCCCCTTTGGGATAGGGTCGTTAGAGAATGCGATCGAAGGTGGTCCAGCTATGGAAATACAGCCACTTGCAACTCTCTTTCCTTCACTCAGCACCACCCCTTCCCCACATTCCTGGTGGAACTGTCCAAACACTGGAACGCCCTCTCCATCGGTACGGGAGGCCATAGCGTTGCTATATACTGGGGAAATCCCCAGCTGGCCAACGCACGCCCTCGTGTGTTGAGTGGCTGGTGCTCGGCTAGCTACGGCATATATACAGGCAAGTACAAGTTGCTATGGTTACTCCTATTGTGTTAGCTGGTGGTGGTTCTCTCTGTACTGGATCAGAATAGCAGTGAATGAATGAATGAATGAAAGTGTGTGTGTGTGTGTGTGTGTGTGTCCTCGTGTCATCCAGGAGATAACAATGCTGTGTTCATGCTGTTCGTTTACCTGTTTACCTCATCGATCCCCAGAACAAGCTCCAGGTGGAGCCCAAGCGGGGTCAGTGGGACATGCGGCACAAGCAGTTCCACCAGGGGGTGGAGATCCACACGTGGGCCATACTGCTCTTCACTGAGGAGAAGACCTGCGACTTTGACTCACTGAGGTGGGCGGGGCAGGGGGCGGGGTAAGGTGTGCCTCACACTGGACCTATAGTGGATCTATAGTGGTACCTTTCAGTAGTGGGCTGGGATGAAGTCTCAGCCGGTAGTGAATACCAGTCGTCCACTTCATTGTCAGTTCTCTTCCTCTGCTGTGCCCGCTGGAGTGCTGCTTCTTGCTTTGACTCCACCCCCCACACAGACGGTTTACTTGGGAGCTGCGTAAGATCTCAAATGATGCTGGGATGTCCTTCATGAGTGATGCATGCCATATCCAGTATGCAAAGCATGTGGACCAGGTGGGTCACATGATGGTCACATGACAATCACATGACAGTCACATGTCATTTACCTACATAGCAATCTTGTGTAATATAACATATTGCTGTTATCTTGAGTGGGTGTTTCTTGTTTGTGTACGTCTGGTGATGTCATGTGACAGTCATGTGACATGCAGCCTTGCACACATGCAGGTGGAGCCCCTCTTCTCTCAACTCCGTCAGTCCTTCAGAACACTGCAACTGATCCTTGTGGTGCTGACAGGGAAGACACCCATATATGGTAATTAGGGGGGGAGGGTTAGAGAGGGAGGGAGGGAGGGAGAGAGGGAGGGAGGGAGAGAGAGAGAGAGGGAAGGAGGGAGAGAGGGAGGGAGTAAGTAGGGGTGATGGGATATGGTGAGTAGGGAGGGGGAGGTGGGAGAGGGAGGGAGAGAGGGAGAGAGGGAGAAATAAGTAGGGTGCTGGCAGGGAAGACACCCATATATGGTGAGTAGGGAGGGGGAGGGGGTGAGGGAGGGAGAGAGGGAGGGAGGGAGGGAGAAATAAGTAGGGTGCTGACAGGGAAGACACCCATGTATGGTGAGGAGTGGGAAATAAGTAATAAGTAGTAATAAGTAGGGATGATGTGTCCACTGTTCTTTCCTTCCCATCACATGGCCCTGTATAAGGCTGTGCATGAAATGCCCTTTTATCCTCTTGCCTAATGCACACACACACACACACACACACACACACACACACACACACACACACACACACACACACACACACACACACACACACACACACACACACACACACACACACACACACACACACACACACACACACACACACACACACACACACACACACACACACACACACACACACACACACAGCAGAAGTGAAGCGTGTGGGTGACACACAGATTGGTGTGGCAACGCAGTGTGTGCAAGTCCGCAACGTGACAAGGATCAACCTCCAGACCCTGTCCAACCTCTGCCTTAAGATCAACGTCAAGCTGGGAGGGATAAACAGCATCATCGTGCCTTGCATGAGGTAGGCGGGGCAACGAGGAAGTGGGTGGGGCAGAGCAGGGGTGGGTGAGAGGACTACCCTGCTCTCTCTGGTCACCCCCCCTGGTGGACCACTCCGCCATTGCCCCCTTCTCAGGCCAAAGGTGTTTGACACTCCTGTCATCTTCCTTGGAGCTGATGTGACCCACCCTCCAGCAGGGGACGACCGGAAGCCATCTATTACTGCTGTGAGTGTGTGTGTGTGTGTCTGTGTATGTGTATGTGTGTGTGTGTGTGTGTGTGTGTGTGTGTGTGTGTGTGTGTGTGTGTGTGTGTGTGTGTGTGTGTGTGTGTGTGTGTGTGAGTGTGTGTGTGTGTGTGTGTGTGTGTGTGTGTGTGTGTGTGTGTGTGTGTGTGTGTGTGTGTGTTTGTAACAGATGGACAGACAGATGGACAGACGAACCGTGTGTTGTTACTGTGTCATGTGACATGTTTTGTGGTGGTGCTCAGATGGTTGGGTCAATGGACGCCCACCCCAGTCGCTACAGTGCCACAGTGAGGGTGCAGCAGCATCGGCAGGTGAGAGGTGGGAGGGAACAGGATGGGAGGGGGGAGGGTGGGACTGTGTGTTAGTAAAGTGGGAGTAGGGCTGTGTGAGGGGAGGGGAGGGGAAGGGAGGGTGCAGCTGTGAAGAGAAAGGGGGAAAGAGGGGGGGGGCTGAGAGCAATGAGGCATCCTCTACAGTGTCACTATGCTTCCAGCTAGTCCTACTAATGATATTCATTGCCTCTCCAGGAGATCATTGTGGAGCTGGGCAGCATGGTGCGTGAGATGCTGATCCAGTTCTACCAGACCACGCGCTTCAAGCCCTCCAAGATCATCTTCTACCGAGATGGTGTCAGCGAGGGACAGTTCCAACAGGTTAGGAGAAGGGGCGGGGCTGGGCGGGGCAGAGAAGGTTGACACAATCCAGAGGGCCATGCACTACCATGTGCTTGTGTACATTGTCAAACTGTCAGTGTCTACAAGGGAATGATTGCTTGTGGACGATCGAGCATAGCAAACAGTCACCTCACTCTCCAGCAGCAATCATCCCACTCCCAACTGCTCCATCACTTTCAATACGTCAGTGTCTGCATTTCCCCCTCCTGTGTGATGGGGATGAGTATCATGTGTATTCTGTATGGAGTACTCCACCCACCCACCCCGCCCCCTCCAGGTGCTTCAGTACGAGCTGCGTCAGGTGCGTGAGGCGTGCACCAAGCTGGAGGACGGCTACCAGCCAGGGATCACCTTCATGGTGGTCCAGAAGAGGCACCACACACGCCTCTTCTGTGCCAATTCACAGGTGGGCGGGGTTGGAGTGGGCGGGTGTGTGGTGGGTGTGCATGAGGACTCCCCCTCCCACCCCTGCAGGACCAGGTTGGCAAGAGTGGCAACATCCCTGCAGGTACCACGGTGGACGTGAGCATCACTCATCCAACAGAGTTTGACTTCTACCTCTGCAGCCATGCCGGGATACAGGTGGGAGGGGCAGGGGAGGGGCCACCATTGCTTCAGTATTGTAACACAATCCAACCCTAAACTCTCTCCTCTCGCTCTGCCCCCTCCTTCTCCCTCCCCCCACTAGGGGACGTCTCGGCCTTCTCACTACCACGTGTTGTGGGACGACAATGACTTCTCAGCCGACGACATCCAGGCCCTGACGTACCAGCTCTGTCACACCTATGTGAGGTGCACGCGGTCCGTGTCCATCCCCGCCCCCGCCTACTACGCCCACCTGGTGGCCTTCCGAGCACGCTACCACCTCATGGAGCTGGAGGACCGGAGGTAAGGGGGGGAGAGGGAAGGAGTGGGATGAACAGGAAGGGCAAGAGATTGGATGGGAGAGTGGGAGGAGAGAGTGGGAGGGGCAGGAGGGAAGGGACAGAGTGACAAGTGCCAGCTCCCCTGTCTCCCCTCCCTCCTGCAGTGGTGATGGTTCTGCCACGTCGGGTGCCAGTGAGGAGGTCAAGTCCCCCGCTGCCATGGCCCAGGCAGTCAAGGTGCACCAGGACACCAGCCGGGTCATGTACTTTGCATGAGGGACCACCTGGACCCCCACCACCCTAGGCCAACACTCCCTGTTCACATCCACAACTCCATCTCCTGTGGTGTTTGTATGTTTGTTTGTAAACAACTTATTTTGGCTTTAGAATCATTTGCTCCACCTGTCTGCACCTGAAGAGGTTTTATAAATTAATGCTTTTAATTCACTGCCTCTCAGTTGCTCCGTCCTCGCCCTTCAGCTAGCTCTCCTGCTCCGTAGTTGTCTCCCTGACAGGTGCACCTGGTCCACTGCGTGGGGTGTGTGGTCAGTCAACCCACACAGGGCTGCACCTCACCAGCTCACTGCACTCTCCACCACTCCACTGGTCACCTCACCAGCTCACCGCACTCTCCACCGCTCCACTGGTCACCTCATGCTGTTCAGGGCACACACGTGTGAAGTGGGCTTCTCAGCTGGCTGTTGCATGAACGGTAAAGGTGTCTTCTGCAGCATCTAGACCTAGCTGGTACAGAAGAGCCCTTTACCGTTCATGTACATACCTGCAAGGTGAGAGTGAGGCAGTTGTGTGGCCGGATAATTCACTGGACGAATTGCATGCTAGTATACACTCATAATTCTTATTATACACTAGTTTACTATAGGAACTTAATACAAGTAATTAATCAGTCACTTCCACTACAGTGGTATAATTCACAAGCTCAAGTCTGCAAACAAAGTCATATGCGAAAGTATACCACAAAATTAACATGTATGCACATGCATAAAAGAATATACTACAAAATATGTATACTATGTATTATATGTATTAATATGTATTGTACACACATGTACTACTGTAGAATAATATATTACAGATATTACAGCTGTGTTTCACCCACTAACAACAGTTATAACAATTACAGTTACTTCTTGAGCTCCAACTGCTCTACTCTGTCAACCAAACGAGCAATTACATCTTCCATTCTTTGCCTCTCCCTCTCTGCTCTCTCCTGAAGACTCACTTCCTGTTCCTGAAGATGCACTTCCAAACGAGCAATTACATCGTTCATTCTCTCTGCTTTCTCTTCCATCTCCTCCACTATCCTCTTGGTCATCTGGAGGTGGGCCTCTATTGAAGTTTTGAGGTGTTCTGACATGTCCTTCCTTGGCAGGACTATAGCACAACCAAACCGCTTGTACTCACATTCCACGCGCTGCATCGGACACACCTCCCGAAGGTGGGCGGGGACAGTGCTGCGGGTGACGCCTCTAGCACCACACTTGTTGGGGCAGTCAAGAGGATAGTTGGGGCACTGCTTCAAGTGATCTCCAGTGACTTGTTCATGAGTGGAAACAAGGGGACAGTACTTGCACTTCTCTTGACGGAGACGGCACTCGGTTGTCATGTGCTTCTTCACAGCAGCTCGCCTTTCCTTGTGCCCGCATTTGTTGCCGCACTCCACCACCTGATGAGGGCAGCCGTTGTCGGACGTGAGGTGGTCCTCTACATCGGTGAGCTCCATCTTCTTGCCACAACTATTGGGGCAGTACACGGACAAGCACAACACATTCCGGAGTGCATTTCGGTCCTCAAAGACAGAGAAAGGCCGCTTCGACTGCTCTGTGCTCCTGCAGGTAGGGCAGGAGTTGGATCTGGTCTTCCACCTCTCGATGCACCATGAGCAGTAGATGTTCCCACAGCAGTTGGCCTGCACTGGGTCGTGGGCTAGTGCCTGACACACTGCACAGACCAGCCACTCAGGGGGCCTCTCCACAAAGTGGAAGGTCTTGCCAGCATAGTCCTGGGGGTGGCCTGCAGGAGGTGTACAACATGCATGTACCCAACAGAGCTAGGCTGCAGCAGTTGACACTGATATGATGTGAATTGTGACACACAAACACGCACGCTGGGAGCTTGAGGGTGGTCTGCAAGGGACGAGTGTGTACTCTGCACTGCACAATGTTGAAAACATGTCATGTAAATGAACACCTTCCACCTCAGTGGCCAAGTGGACATGCAGACTGACACACACACAGCCTCACTCTGTGCAATGACATAGTTTGCCTCCACCTTGAAGCCAAGTAGGACAACAAACCCCCACAATGGTTGGTCTGTGGGTAGCCCCTCCCAGGCCACACCCACATTCCTCCCATTGTGGTGGAGATGGAGCTCTCCTGTCCCTGACACCTGACAACCAAATGTGTTGCCTGCTGAGCAATCCAGGACCCACTGCAGTTCTCTCCTCTGCCCTTTGTGCCATGCTGTACAGTCATCACTCCTAATGTAAACATACCAGTACTGGTCACTGCTGTCTATGTCACACCACCTCCGTGGCACTGGTCCACTGTCAGGATCTTTTGTTGTCACACCAATACCAGGCCCCTGCAATTGCACAGCCAGACAACACAGCACACTAGATGTGTTATCACATCAAACTAGCATCTCAACAACTGACACACACACACACACACGCACAGTGTAGCCATGGACAAATCAAAAGAAGCAAACTGCAGCTAGCTACATGACCACAGCAAAGACAAGAACAACACTACAAAGGACAGACACTCTCACACTGCACACCCAACACTAGCTGAGCTGAGTCTCGCGTGGCCAGGCCGCTGTAGGGGGTTAGGGCCCCTCCAACGAGGTCTGAAAACGCGAGGCTAAACTAAGCCGAGCCACTAATGTTAGCTACCTACACCAAACGACGCGAGACGAGTTGCGAGTTGACTGCTCTCGTGTGTGCGCTATCCAAGCAGGGCATACACTGCAGACTGCAAGGCGTCTGAATGAGAGGACTCACATTTCCTTTGCCTTCCTGTAAAACCTTGACAGAAAACTGAACCCCCTTTGGAAAGGGTCGTTAGAGAAGGCGATCGGAAGTGGACCAAAATAGGAACTAGTACAGCCACTTGCAACTCTCTTTCCTTCACTCAGCACCACCCCTTCCCCACATTCCTGGTGGAACTGTCCAAACACTGGAACGCCCTCTCCATCGGTACGGGAGGCCATAGCGTTGCTATATACTGGGGAAATCCCCAGCTGGCCAACGCACGACCTCGTGTGTTGAGTGGCTGGTGCTCGGCTAGCTACGGCATATATATGTACAGGCAAGTACAAGTTGCTATGGTTACTCCTACTGTGTTAGCTGGTGGTGGTTCTCTATGTACTGGATCAGAATAGCAGTGAATGAATGAATGAATGAAAGTGTGTGTGTGTGTGTGTGTGTGTGTGTGTGTGTGTGTGTGTGTGTGTGTGTGTGTGACAGATAGACAGTCAGATGGTCAGATGAACCGTGTGGTGTAATATGACATGTTTTGTGGTGGTGCTCAGATGGTTGGGTCAATGGACGCCCACCCCAGTCGCTACAGTGCCACAGTGAGGGTGCAGCAGCATCGGCAGGTGAGAGGTGGGAGGGAACAGGATGGGAGGGGGGAGGGTGGGACTGTGTGTTAGTAAAGTGGGAGTAGGGCTGTGTGAGGGGAGGGGAGGGGAAGGGAGGGTGCAGCTGTGAAGAGAAAGGGGGAAAGAGGGGGGGGGCTGAGAGCAATGAGGCATCCTCTACAGTGTCACTATGCTTCCAGCTAGTCCTACTAATGATATTCATTGCCTCTCCAGGAGATCATTGTGGAGCTGGGCAGCATGGTGCGTGAGATGCTGATCCAGTTCTACCAGACCACGCGCTTCAAGCCCTCCAAGATCATCTTCTACCGAGATGGTGTCAGCGAGGGACAGTTCCAACAGGTGAGGAGAGGGGGCGGGGCTGGGCGGGGCAGAGAAGGTTGACACAATCCAGAGGGCCATGCACTACCATGTGCTTGTGTACATTGTCAAACTGTCAGTGTCTACAAGGGAATGATTGCTTGTGGACGATCGAGCATAGCAAACAGTCACCTCACTCTCCAGCAGCAATCATCCCACTCCCAACTGCTCCATCACTTTCAATACGTCAGTGTCTGCATTTCCCCCTCCTGTGTGATGGGGATGAGTATCATGTGTATTCTGTATGGAGTACTCCACCCACCCACCCCGCCCCCTCCAGGTGCTTCAGTACGAGCTGCGTCAGGTGCGTGAGGCGTGCACCAAGCTGGAGGACGGCTACCAGCCAGGGATCACCTTCATGGTGGTCTAGAAGAGGCACCACACACGCCTCTTCTGTGCCAATTCACAGGTG
>OX465042.1:6029642-6214642 GCA_949841015.1 Aplysina aerophoba
TCTACATCGGTGAGCTCCATCTTCTTGCCACACGCGTTGGGGCAGTACACGGACAAACACAACACATTCCGGAGTGCATTTCGGTCCTCAAAGACAGAGAAAGGCCGCTTCGACTGCTCTGTGCTCCTGCAGGTAGGGCAGGAGTTGGATCTGGTCTTCCACCTCTCGATGCACCGTGAGCAGTAGATGCTCCCACAGCAGTTGGCCTGCACTGGGTCGTGGGCTAGTGTCTGACACACTGCACAGACCAGCCACTCAGGGGGCCTCTCCACAAAGTGGAAGGTCTTGCCAGCATAGTCCTGGGGGTGGCCTGCAGGAGGTGCACAACATGCAAGTACTCAACAGAGCTAGGCTGCAGCAGTTGACACTGACATGACGTGAATGTCAGGAAAGTCTCCCCCATCGTACCTAAGGAAACTCTTAACAAAGGTATCAGACGTACACCACTATCATACAAGAGGGGCTGTTAGAGGCCATCTGCTTGTCAATCAAGTTCACAAGGAATATGGGAAGAAGGCCATTAGTTACAGATTAACCCAATTAAGGAACTCCTATTAATCCATAATTATTATTACGACTATATATTCCAATTTCACCTTACTGCATGTGAATATCCTGTTACAATTATTTAATATGCCTATACCACCTTGATAATATCACTCCCATTTTCTTTTGTCTTCATTAGGTCATCTTTTCTTTACTACATTTTTTCACTGCTAGCTATTTTACTTTATTACATGTCATTGTATTATTCACTGGGCTCCCTGGAAAGTAGCCATTTGGCTAAGTGGAGTCACCAGTCTAATAATGATTTGATACTGATACTGATACTGATACTGATACTGATACTAATGGTGACACAATGGAATGTATGGAGCTGTATACATGTCATGTAAATGAACACCTTCCACCTCAGTGGCCAACTGGACATGCAGACTGACACACACACAGCCTCACTCTGTGCAATGACGTAGTTTGCCTCCACCTTGTAGCCAGGTAGGTTAACAAATCCCCACAATGGTTGGTCTGTGGGTAGCCCCTCCCAGGCCACACCCACATCCCTCCCATTGTGGTGGAGATGGAGCTCTCCTGTCCCTGACACAAGACAGCCAAATGTGTTGCCTGCTGAGCGATCCAGGACCCACTGCAGTTCTCTGCTCTGCCCTTTGTGCCATGCTGTACAGTCATCACTCCTAATGATAACATACCAGTACTGGTCACTGCTGTCTATGTCATCCCACCTCCGTGGCACTGGTCCACTGTCAGGATCTTTTGTTGTCACACCAATACGAAACCCCTGCAATTGCACAACCAGACAACACAGCACACTAGATGTGTTATCACATCAAACTAGCATCTCAACAACTGACACACACACACACACAGTGCAGCCATGGACAAATCAAAAGAAGCAAACTGCAGCTAGCTACATGGCCACAGCAAAGACAAGAACAACATTACAAAGTGCAGACACTCTGACACTACACACCCAACACTAGCTGAGCGTAGTCTCGCGTGGCCAGGCCACTGTAGGGGGTTAGGGCCCCTCCAACGAGGTCTGAAAACGCGAGGCTAAACTAAGCCGAGCCGCTAATGTTAGCTACCTATACCAAACGACACGAGACGAGTTGCGAGTTGACTGCTGTCGTGTGTGCGCTATCCAAGCAGAGCATACACTGCAGACTGCAAGGCGTCTGAATGAGAGGACTTACAAATCCCTTCTGCAAAACCTTCACAGAAAACTGAACTCCCTTTGGGATAGGGTCGTTGGAGAATGCGATCGGAAGTGGTCCAAATATGGAAATAGTACAGCTTGCAACTCTTCTTCCTTCAGTCAGCACCACCTCGTCCCCACACTTCTGGTGGAACTGTCCAAACACTGGCACGTTCTCTCCATCGGTATGGGCGGCCATAGTGTTGCTATATAAGGTAACCCGGGGGAACGCCTCGTGTGTTGACACTGTTGTGCCCTGGTGGAATCCCCAGCTGGCCGTGTGTTGTGTGGCTGCTTAGCTAGCTATGGCACGGCAAGTACACGTTGGAATGGTTACTCCTCTGGTGGTTCTCTCTGTACTGCAACAGAATAGCAATGAATGAATGAATGCGTGTGTGCGTGCGTGTGCGGGGCAGAGCAATAAAGATCATTTGGTGCTGTGGGATGAATGAGGCAGAAAGTTGGAGGGAGTGTGTGTTTCAGTGAATTAGTACATGTGGGTGAATGGGTAAGAAGACGAACCTACCGTCTCTGTTCACACCCCCTGGTGGACCACTCCTCCATTGCCCCCTTCTCAGGCCGAAGGTGTTTGACACTCCTGTCATCTTCCTTGGAGCTGATGTTACCCACCCTCCAGCAGGGGACGACCGGAAGCCATCTATTGCTGCTGTGAGTGTGTGTGTGTGTGTGTGTGTGTGTGTGTGGCAGATGGACAGACAGATGGTCAGACGAACCGTGTGTTGTTACTGTGTCACGTGATGTGTGTTGTGGTGCTCAGATGGTTGGGTCAATGGACGCCCACCCCAGTCGCTACAGTGCCACAGTGAGGGTGCAGCAGCATCGGCAGGTGGGAGGTGCGAGGGAACGGGATGGGAGGGGAAGGGGAGGGAGGGTGGGACTGTGTGTTAGTGAAGTGGGAGTAGGGCTGTGTGAGGGGAGGGGAAGGAGGGGAGGGTGCAGCTGTGAAGAGAAAGGGGGAAAGAGGGGGCTGAGAGCAATGAGGCATCCTCTACAGTGTCACTACACTTCCAGGTAGTCCTACTAATGATATTTATTGCCTCTCCAGGAGATCATTGTGGAGCTAGGCAGCATGGTGCGTGAGATGCTGATCCAGTTCTACCAGACCACGCGCTTCAAGCCCTCCAAGATCATCTTCTACCGAGATGGGGTCAGTGAGGGACAGTTCCAACAAGTGAGGAGAGGGGGCGGGGCTGGGCGGGGCAGAGAAGGTTGACACAATCCAGAGGGCCATGCACCACCATGTGCTTGTGTACATTGTCAAACTGTCAGTGTCTACAAGGGAATGATTGCTTGTGGACGATCGAGCATAGCAAACAGTCACCTCACTCTCCAGCAGCAATCGTCCCACTCTCAACTCAGCACGCTCAATCACTTTAAATACGTCAGTGTCTGCATTTCCCCCTCCGGTGTGATGGGATGAGTATCATGTGTATTCTGTATGGAGTACTCCACCCACCCACCCCGCCCCCTCCAGGTGCTTCAGTACGAGCTGCGTCAGGTGCGTGAGGCGTGCACCAAGCTGGAGGACGGCTACCAGCCAGGGATCACCTTCATGGTGGTCCAGAAGAGGCACCACACACGCCTCTTCTGTGCCAATTCACAGGTGGGCGGGGTTGGAGTGGGCGGGGTAGTGCTAGGTCTGGTGGTGTGTGGTGAGTGTGCATGAGGACTCCCCCCCCACCCCCGCAGGACCAGGTTGGCAAGAGTGGCAACATCCCTGCAGGTACCACAGTGGACGTGAGCATCACTCATCCAACAGAGTTTGACTTCTACCTCTGCAGCCATGCCGGGATACAGGTGGGAGGGGCAGGGGAGGGTCCACCATTGCTTCAGTACTGTAACACAATCCAACCCTAAACTCTCTCCTCTCCCTCTGCCCCCTCCCTTCTCCCTCCCCCCACTAGGGGACGTCTCGGCCTTCTCACTACCACATGTTGTGGGACGACAATGACTTCTCAGCCGACGACATCCAGGCCCTGACGTACCAGCTCTGTCACACCTATGTGAGGTGCACGCGGTCCGTGTCCATCCCCGCCCCCGCCTACTACGCCCACCTGGTGGCCTTCCGAGCACGCTACCACCTCATGGAGCTGGAGGACCGGAGGTAAGGGGGGGAGTGGGAAGGAGTGGGAGAGATAGGAGGGGGCAAGGGGAGGGGCAAGAAGAGGAGGAAGAGATTGGATGGGAGGAGGGAGTGGGATGGGCAGGAGAGGGTGGGAGGAGGGAGTGGGAAGGGCAGGAAGGAGGGGCAGGAGGGATGGAAGCTAGAGGGATGGAAGTAGGAGGGAAGGTGTGGGAGGGGCAGAGTGACAAATGCCAGCTCCCCTGTCTCCCCTCCCTCCTGCAGTGGTGATGGTTCTGCCACGTCGGGTGCCAGTGAGGAGGTCAAGTCCCCTGCTGCCATGGCCCAGGCAGTCAAGGTGCACCAGGACACCAGCCGGGTCATGTACTTTGCATGAGGGACCACCTGGACCCCCACCACCCTAGGCCAACACTCCCTCCTCACATCCACAACTCCATCTCCTGTGGTGTTTGTATGTTTGTTTGTAAACAACTTATTTTGGCTTTAGAATCATTTGCTCCACCTGTCTGCCTTGAAGAGGTTTTATAAATTAATGCTTTTAATTCACTGCCTCTCAGTTGCCCCGTCCTCCCCCTCCAGCTAGCTCTACTGCTCCATAGTTGTCTCCCTGACAGGTGCACCTGGTCCACTGCGTGTGGTGTGTGGTCAGTCAACCCACACAGAGCAGCACCTCACCAGCTCACTGCACTCTCCACCGCTCCACTGGTCACCTCACCAGCTCACTGCACTCTCCACCACTCCACTGGTCACCTCACCAGCTCACTGCACTCTCCACCACTCCACTGGTCACCTCACCAGATCACTGCACTCTCCACCGCTCCACTGGTCACCTCACCAGCTCACTGCACTCTCCACCGCTCCACTGGTCACCTCACCAGCTCACTGCACTCTCCACCGCTCCACTGGTCACCTCACCAGCTCACTGCACTCTCCACCGCTCCACTGGTCAGCTCACCAGCTCACTGCACTCTCCACCGCTCCACTGGTCAGCTCACCAGCTCACTGCACTCTCCACCACTCCACTGGTCACCTCACCAGCTCACTGCACTCTCCACCGCTCCACTGGTCAGCTCACCAGCTCACTGCACTCTCCACCGCTCCACTGGTCACCTCACCAGCTCACTGCACTCTCCACCGCTCCACTGGTCAGCTCACCAGCTCACTGCACTCTCCACCGCTCCACTGGTCAGCTCACCAGCTCACTGCACTCTCCACCGCTCCACTGGTCACCTCACCAGCTCACTGCACTCTCCACCACTCCACTGGTCACCTCACCAGCTCACTGCACTCTCCACCGCTCCACTGGTCACCTCACCAGCTCACTGCACTCTCCACCGCTCCACTGGTCACCTCACCAGCTCACTGCACTCTCCACCGCTCCACTGGTCACCTCACCAGCTCACTGCACTCTCCACCGCTCCACTGGCCACCTCACCAGCTCACTGCACTCTCCACCGCTCCACTGGTCACCTCACCAGCTCACTGCACTCTCCACCACTCCACTGGTCACCTCACCAGCTCACTGCACTCTCCACCGCTCCACTGGCCACCTCACCAGCTCACTGCACTCTCCACCGCTCCACTGGTCACCTCACCAGCTCACTGCACTCTCCACCACTCCACTGGTCACCTCACCAGCTCACTGCACTCTCCACCGCTCCACTGGTCACCTCACCAGCTCACCGCACTCTCCACCGCTCCACTGGTCACCTCACCAGCTCACCGCACTCTCCACCACTCCACTGGTCACCTCACCAGCTCACCGCACTCTCCACCGCTCCACTGGTCACCTCACCAGCTCACTGCACTCTCCACCGCTCCACTGGTCACCTCACCAGCTCACCGCACTCTCCACCGCTCCACTGGCCACCTCACCAGCTCACTGCACTCTCCACCATTCCACTGGTCACCTCACCAGCTCACCGCACTCTCCACTGCTCCACTGGTCACCTCACCAGCTCACCGCACTCTCCACCACTCCACTGGTCACCTCACCAGCTCACCGCACTCTCCACCACTCCACTGGTCACCTCACCAGCTCACCGCACTCTCCACCGCTCCACTGGTCACCTCACCAGCTCACTGCACTCTCCACCGCTCCACTGGTCACCTCACCAGCTCACCGCACTCTCCACCACTCCACTGGTCAGCTCACCAGCTCACTGCACTCTCCACCACTCCACTGGTCACCTCACCAGCTCACTGCACTCTCCACCGCTCCACTGGTCACCTCACCAGCTCACTGCACTCTCCACCGCTCCACTGGTCACCTCACCAGCTGACCGCACTCTCCACCGCTCCACTGGTCACCTCATGCTGTTCAGGGCACACACATGTACGTACATACGTGTGAAGTGGGGCTTCTCAGCTGGCTGTTGCATGAGCGGTAAAGGTGTCTTCTGTAGCATCTAGAACTAGCTGGTACAGAAGAGCCCTTTATCGTTCATGTACATACCTGCATGGTGGGGGTGAGGCAGTTGTGTGGCCGGATAATTCACTTGACGAGTTGCATGCTTGTATACACTCATAATTCTTATTATACACTAGTTTGCTATTGGTAGAGTACTTGATCGAGGTAGACTTGTAGCTGTAATATGAACTTAATACAAGTGATTAATTATACAGTCACTTCCACTACAACGGTATAATACACAAGCTCAAGTCTGCAAAAAAGTCACATGTGAAAGTGTACCACAAATTAATGTACTCACACACACAAAAGAATAGAATACAAATATAGACTATGTATTAATATGTATTATGTATTATTATGTATTACGTACACACATGTACAAGAATAATATACTACAAACACACTACAGCTCTGTTTCACCCACTAACAACAGTTATAACAAAGTTACTTCTTGAGTTCCAACTGCTCTACCCTGTCGACCAAACGAGCAATTACATCATTCATTCTTTGCTTCTCCCTCTCTGCTCTCTCTTTCATCTCCCGCCTCTCTCTTTCTGCTTTCTCTTCTACTAAACAAGCAATTACGTCATTCATTCTCTCTGCTTTCTCTTCCATCTCCTCCACTCTCCTCTTGGTCATCTTGAGGTGGGCCTCCACTGAAGTCTTAAGGTGTTCTGACATGTCCTTCCGCGGCAGGACTATCGCACAACCAAACCGCTTGTACTCACATTCCACACGCTGCATCGGACACACCTCCTGGTGGGTGGGGACAGTGCTGAGGGTGAGACCCCTAGCACCACACTTGTTGGGGCAGTCAAGAGGATAGTTGGGGCACTGCTTCAAGTGATCTCCGGTGACTTGTTCATGAGTGGAAACAAGGGGGCAGTACTTGCACTTGTCTTGACGGAGACGGCACTCGGTTGTTATGTGCTTCTTCACAGTAGCTCGCCTTTCCTTGTGCCCGCATTTGTTACCGCACTCCACCACCTGATCAGGGCAGCCGTTGTTGGACGTGAGGTGGTTCTCTACATCGGTGAGCTCCATCTTCTTGCCACAACTATTGGGGCAGTACACGGACAAGCACAACACATTCCGACGTGCATTTTGGTCTCTGAAGGTGGCAAAAGTTGGATCTGATCGCTCTGTACTCCTGCAGGTAGGGCAGGAGTTGGATCTGGTCTTCCACCTCTTGATGCACCGTGAGCAGTAGATGTTCCCACAGCAGTTGGCCTGCACTGGGTCGTGGGCTAGTGTCTGACACACTGCACAGATCAGCCACTCAGGGGGCCTCTCCACAAAGTGGAAGGTCTTGCCAGCATAGTCCTGGGGGTGACCTGCAGGAGGTGTACAACATGCAAGTACCCAACAGAGCTAGGCTGCAGCAGTTGACACTGACATGATGTGAATGGTGACACAATGGAATGTATGGAGCTGTATACATGCCATGTAAATGAACACCTTCCACCTCAGTGGCCAACTGGACATGCAGACTGACACACACACAGCCTCACTCTGTGCAATGACGTAGTTTGCCTCCACCTTGTAGCCAAGTAGGACAACAAACCCCCACAATGGTTGGTCTGTGGGTAGCCCCTCCCAGGCCACACCCACATCCCTCCCATTGTGGTGGAGATGGAGCGCTCCTGTCCCTGACACATGACAACCAAATGTGTTGCCTGCTGAGTGATCCAGGACCCACTGCAGTTCTCTGCTCTGCCCTTTGTGCCATGCTGTACAGCCATCACTCCTAACGATAACAAGCCAGTACTGGTCACTGCTGTATATGTCATACCACTCCCGTGGCACTGGTCCACTGTCAGGATCTTTTGTTGTCACACCAATACTAAACCCCTGCAATTGCACAGCCAGACAACACAGCACACTAGATGTGTTATCACATCAAACTAGCACCTCAACAACTGACACACACACAGTGCAGCCATGGACAAATCGAAAGAAGCAAACTGCAGCTAGCTACATGGCCACAGCAAAGACAAGAACAACACTACAAAGGACAGACACTCTGACACTGCACACCCAACACTAGCTGAGCTGAGTCTCGCGTGGCCAGGCCGCTGTAGGGGGTTAGGGCCCCTCCAACGAGGTCTGAAAACGCGAGGCTAAACCAAGCCGAGCCGCTAATGTTAACTACCTACACCAAACGACACGAGACGAGTTGCGAGTTGAATGCTCTCGTGTGTGCGCTATCCAAGCAGGGCATACACTGCAGACTGCAAGGCGTCTGAATGAGAGGACTCACATTTCCTTTGACAGAAAACTGAACCCCCTTTGGGATAGGGTCGTTAGAGAATGCGATCGAAGGTGGTCCAGCTATGGAAATACAGCCACTTGCAACTCTCTTTCCTTCACTCAGCACCACCCCTTCCCCACATTCCTGGTGGAACTGTCCAAACACTGGAACGCCCTCTCCATCGGTACGGGAGGCCATAGCGTTGCTATATACTGGGGAAATCCCCAGCTGGCCAACGCACGCCCTCGTGTGTTGAGTGGCTGGTGCTCGGCTAGCTACGGCATATATACAGGCAAGTACAAGTTGCTATGGTTACTCCTATTGTGTTAGCTGGTGGTGGTTCTCTCTGTACTGGATCAGAATAGCAGTGAATGAATGAATGAATGAAAGTGTGTGTGTGTGTGTGTGTGTGTGTGTGTGTGTGTGTGTGTTTGTAACAGATGGACAGACAGATGGACAGACGAACCGTGTGTTGTTACTGTGTCATGTGACATGTTTTGTGGTGGTGCTCAGATGGTTGGGTCAATGGACGCCCACCCCAGTCGCTACAGTGCCACAGTGAGGGTGCAGCAGCATCGGCAGGTGAGAGGTGGGAGGGAACAGGATGGGAGGGGGGAGGGTGGGACTGTGTGTTAGTAAAGTGGGAGTAGGGCTGTGTGAGGGGAGGGGAGGGGAAGGGAGGGTGCAGCTGTGAAGAGAAAGGGGGAAAGAGGGGGGGGGCTGAGAGCAATGAGGCATCCTCTACAGTGTCACTATGCTTCCAGCTAGTCCTACTAATGATATTCATTGCCTCTCCAGGAGATCATTGTGGAGCTGGGCAGCATGGTGCGTGAGATGCTGATCCAGTTCTACCAGACCACGCGCTTCAAGCCCTCCAAGATCATCTTCTACCGAGATGGTGTCAGCGAGGGACAGTTCCAACAGGTTAGGAGAAGGGGCGGGGCTGGGCGGGGCAGAGAAGGTTGACACAATCCAGAGGGCCATGCACTACCATGTGCTTGTGTACATTGTCAAACTGTCAGTGTCTACAAGGGAATGATTGCTTGTGGACGATCGAGCATAGCAAACAGTCACCTCACTCTCCAGCAGCAATCATCCCACTCCCAACTGCTCCATCACTTTCAATACGTCAGTGTCTGCATTTCCCCCTCCTGTGTGATGGGGATGAGTATCATGTGTATTCTGTATGGAGTACTCCACCCACCCACCCCGCCCCCTCCAGGTGCTTCAGTACGAGCTGCGTCAGGTGCGTGAGGCGTGCACCAAGCTGGAGGACGGCTACCAGCCAGGGATCACCTTCATGGTGGTCCAGAAGAGGCACCACACACGCCTCTTCTGTGCCAATTCACAGGTGGGCGGGGTTGGAGTGGGCGGGTGTGTGGTGGGTGTGCATGAGGACTCCCCCTCCCACCCCTGCAGGACCAGGTTGGCAAGAGTGGCAACATCCCTGCAGGTACCACGGTGGACGTGAGCATCACTCATCCAACAGAGTTTGACTTCTACCTCTGCAGCCATGCCGGGATACAGGTGGGAGGGGCAGGGGAGGGGCCACCATTGCTTCAGTATTGTAACACAATCCAACCCTAAACTCTCTCCTCTCGCTCTGCCCCCTCCTTCTCCCTCCCCCCACTAGGGGACGTCTCGGCCTTCTCACTACCACGTGTTGTGGGACGACAATGACTTCTCAGCCGACGACATCCAGGCCCTGACGTACCAGCTCTGTCACACCTATGTGAGGTGCACGCGGTCCGTGTCCATCCCCGCCCCCGCCTACTACGCCCACCTGGTGGCCTTCCGAGCACGCTACCACCTCATGGAGCTGGAGGACCGGAGGTAAGGGGGGGAGAGGGAAGGAGTGGGATGAACAGGAAGGGCAAGAGATTGGATGGGAGAGTGGGAGGAGAGAGTGGGAGGGGCAGGAGGGAAGGGACAGAGTGACAAGTGCCAGCTCCCCTGTCTCCCCTCCCTCCTGCAGTGGTGATGGTTCTGCCACGTCGGGTGCCAGTGAGGAGGTCAAGTCCCCCGCTGCCATGGCCCAGGCAGTCAAGGTGCACCAGGACACCAGCCGGGTCATGTACTTTGCATGAGGGACCACCTGGACCCCCACCACCCTAGGCCAACACTCCCTGTTCACATCCACAACTCCATCTCCTGTGGTGTTTGTATGTTTGTTTGTAAACAACTTATTTTGGCTTTAGAATCATTTGCTCCACCTGTCTGCACCTGAAGAGGTTTTATAAATTAATGCTTTTAATTCACTGCCTCTCAGTTGCTCCGTCCTCGCCCTTCAGCTAGCTCTCCTGCTCCGTAGTTGTCTCCCTGACAGGTGCACCTGGTCCACTGCGTGGGGTGTGTGGTCAGTCAACCCACACAGGGCTGCACCTCACCAGCTCACTGCACTCTCCACCACTCCACTGGTCACCTCACCAGCTCACCGCACTCTCCACCGCTCCACTGGTCACCTCATGCTGTTCAGGGCACACACGTGTGAAGTGGGCTTCTCAGCTGGCTGTTGCATGAACGGTAAAGGTGTCTTCTGCAGCATCTAGACCTAGCTGGTACAGAAGAGCCCTTTACCGTTCATGTACATACCTGCAAGGTGAGAGTGAGGCAGTTGTGTGGCCGGATAATTCACTGGACGAATTGCATGCTAGTATACACTCATAATTCTTATTATACACTAGTTTACTATAGGAACTTAATACAAGTAATTAATCAGTCACTTCCACTACAGTGGTATAATTCACAAGCTCAAGTCTGCAAACAAAGTCATATGCGAAAGTATACCACAAAATTAACATGTATGCACATGCATAAAAGAATATACTACAAAATATGTATACTATGTATTATATGTATTAATATGTATTGTACACACATGTACTACTGTAGAATAATATATTACAGATATTACAGCTGTGTTTCACCCACTAACAACAGTTATAACAATTACAGTTACTTCTTGAGCTCCAACTGCTCTACTCTGTCAACCAAACGAGCAATTACATCTTCCATTCTTTGCCTCTCCCTCTCTGCTCTCTCCTGAAGACTCACTTCCTGTTCCTGAAGATGCACTTCCAAACGAGCAATTACATCGTTCATTCTCTCTGCTTTCTCTTCCATCTCCTCCACTATCCTCTTGGTCATCTGGAGGTGGGCCTCTATTGAAGTTTTGAGGTGTTCTGACATGTCCTTCCTTGGCAGGACTATAGCACAACCAAACCGCTTGTACTCACATTCCACGCGCTGCATCGGACACACCTCCCGAAGGTGGGCGGGGACAGTGCTGCGGGTGACGCCTCTAGCACCACACTTGTTGGGGCAGTCAAGAGGATAGTTGGGGCACTGCTTCAAGTGATCTCCAGTGACTTGTTCATGAGTGGAAACAAGGGGACAGTACTTGCACTTCTCTTGACGGAGACGGCACTCGGTTGTCATGTGCTTCTTCACAGCAGCTCGCCTTTCCTTGTGCCCGCATTTGTTGCCGCACTCCACCACCTGATGAGGGCAGCCGTTGTCGGACGTGAGGTGGTCCTCTACATCGGTGAGCTCCATCTTCTTGCCACAACTATTGGGGCAGTACACGGACAAGCACAACACATTCCGGAGTGCATTTCGGTCCTCAAAGACAGAGAAAGGCCGCTTCGACTGCTCTGTGCTCCTGCAGGTAGGGCAGGAGTTGGATCTGGTCTTCCACCTCTCGATGCACCATGAGCAGTAGATGTTCCCACAGCAGTTGGCCTGCACTGGGTCGTGGGCTAGTGCCTGACACACTGCACAGACCAGCCACTCAGGGGGCCTCTCCACAAAGTGGAAGGTCTTGCCAGCATAGTCCTGGGGGTGGCCTGCAGGAGGTGTACAACATGCATGTACCCAACAGAGCTAGGCTGCAGCAGTTGACACTGATATGATGTGAATTGTGACACACAAACACGCACGCTGGGAGCTTGAGGGTGGTCTGCAAGGGACGAGTGTGTACTCTGCACTGCACAATGTTGAAAACATGTCATGTAAATGAACACCTTCCACCTCAGTGGCCAAGTGGACATGCAGACTGACACACACACAGCCTCACTCTGTGCAATGACATAGTTTGCCTCCACCTTGAAGCCAAGTAGGACAACAAACCCCCACAATGGTTGGTCTGTGGGTAGCCCCTCCCAGGCCACACCCACATTCCTCCCATTGTGGTGGAGATGGAGCTCTCCTGTCCCTGACACCTGACAACCAAATGTGTTGCCTGCTGAGCAATCCAGGACCCACTGCAGTTCTCTCCTCTGCCCTTTGTGCCATGCTGTACAGTCATCACTCCTAATGTAAACATACCAGTACTGGTCACTGCTGTCTATGTCACACCACCTCCGTGGCACTGGTCCACTGTCAGGATCTTTTGTTGTCACACCAATACCAGGCCCCTGCAATTGCACAGCCAGACAACACAGCACACTAGATGTGTTATCACATCAAACTAGCATCTCAACAACTGACACACACACACACACACGCACAGTGTAGCCATGGACAAATCAAAAGAAGCAAACTGCAGCTAGCTACATGACCACAGCAAAGACAAGAACAACACTACAAAGGACAGACACTCTCACACTGCACACCCAACACTAGCTGAGCTGAGTCTCGCGTGGCCAGGCCGCTGTAGGGGGTTAGGGCCCCTCCAACGAGGTCTGAAAACGCGAGGCTAAACTAAGCCGAGCCACTAATGTTAGCTACCTACACCAAACGACGCGAGACGAGTTGCGAGTTGACTGCTCTCGTGTGTGCGCTATCCAAGCAGGGCATACACTGCAGACTGCAAGGCGTCTGAATGAGAGGACTCACATTTCCTTTGCCTTCCTGTAAAACCTTGACAGAAAACTGAACCCCCTTTGGAAAGGGTCGTTAGAGAAGGCGATCGGAAGTGGACCAAAATAGGAACTAGTACAGCCACTTGCAACTCTCTTTCCTTCACTCAGCACCACCCCTTCCCCACATTCCTGGTGGAACTGTCCAAACACTGGAACGCCCTCTCCATCGGTACGGGAGGCCATAGCGTTGCTATATACTGGGGAAATCCCCAGCTGGCCAACGCACGACCTCGTGTGTTGAGTGGCTGGTGCTCGGCTAGCTACGGCATATATATGTACAGGCAAGTACAAGTTGCTATGGTTACTCCTACTGTGTTAGCTGGTGGTGGTTCTCTATGTACTGGATCAGAATAGCAGTGAATGAATGAATGAATGAAAGTGTGTGTGTGTGTGTGTGTGTGTGTGTGTGTGTGTGTGTGTGTGTGTGTGTGTGTGTGTGTGTGTGTGTGTGTGTGTGACAGATAGACAGTCAGATGGTCAGATGAACCGTGTGGTGTAATATGACATGTTTTGTGGTGGTGCTCAGATGGTTGGGTCAATGGACGCCCACCCCAGTCGCTACAGTGCCACAGTGAGGGTGCAGCAGCATCGGCAGGTGAGAGGTGGGAGGGAACAGGATGGGAGGGGGGAGGGTGGGACTGTGTGTTAGTAAAGTGGGAGTAGGGCTGTGTGAGGGGAGGGGAGGGGAAGGGAGGGTGCAGCTGTGAAGAGAAAGGGGGAAAGAGGGGGGGGGCTGAGAGCAATGAGGCATCCTCTACAGTGTCACTATGCTTCCAGCTAGTCCTACTAATGATATTCATTGCCTCTCCAGGAGATCATTGTGGAGCTGGGCAGCATGGTGCGTGAGATGCTGATCCAGTTCTACCAGACCACGCGCTTCAAGCCCTCCAAGATCATCTTCTACCGAGATGGTGTCAGCGAGGGACAGTTCCAACAGGTGAGGAGAGGGGGCGGGGCTGGGCGGGGCAGAGAAGGTTGACACAATCCAGAGGGCCATGCACTACCATGTGCTTGTGTACATTGTCAAACTGTCAGTGTCTACAAGGGAATGATTGCTTGTGGACGATCGAGCATAGCAAACAGTCACCTCACTCTCCAGCAGCAATCATCCCACTCCCAACTGCTCCATCACTTTCAATACGTCAGTGTCTGCATTTCCCCCTCCTGTGTGATGGGGATGAGTATCATGTGTATTCTGTATGGAGTACTCCACCCACCCACCCCGCCCCCTCCAGGTGCTTCAGTACGAGCTGCGTCAGGTGCGTGAGGCGTGCACCAAGCTGGAGGACGGCTACCAGCCAGGGATCACCTTCATGGTGGTCTAGAAGAGGCACCACACACGCCTCTTCTGTGCCAATTCACAGGTGGGCGGGGTTGGAGTGGGCGGGTGTGTGGTGGGTGTGCATGAGGACTCCCCCTCCCACCCCTGCAGGACCAGGTTGGCAAGAGTGGCAACATCCCTGCAGGTACCACGGTGGACGTGAGCATCACTCATCCAACAGAGTTTGACTTCTACCTCTGCAGCCATGCCGGGATACAGGTGGGAGGGGCAGGGGAGGGGCCACCATTGCTTCAGTATTGTACACAATCCAACCCTAAACTCTCTCCTCTCCCTCTGCCCCCTCCCTTCTCCCTCCCCCCACTAGGGGACGTCTCGGCCTTCTCACTACCACGTGTTGTGGGACAACAATGACTTCTCAGCCGACGACATCCAGGCCCTGACGTACCAGCTCTGTCACACCTATGTGAGGTGCACGCGGTCCGTGTCCATCCCCGCCCCCGCCTACTACGCCCACCTGGTGGCCTTCCGAGCACGCTACCACCTCATGGAGCTGGAGGACCGGAGGTAAGGGGGATGGAGTGGGAGAGACAGGAGGGGCAGGAGACAGGGGGAGGGGAGGAGCAAGAGGGAGTGGGAGGTTCAAGAAGAGATTGGATAGGAGGGAGGGATGGAAGCAGGAGGGAGGGAGTGGGAGGGGAGGAGGAAGGGACAGAGTGACAAGTGCCAGCTCCCCTGTCTCCCCTCCCTCCTGCAGTGGTGATGGTTCTGCTACGTCAGGTGCCAGTGAGGAGGTCAAGTCCCCCGCTGCCATGGCCCAGGCAGTCAAGGTGCACCAGGACACCAGCCGGGTCATGTACTTTGCATGAGGGACCACCTGGACCCCACCACCCTAGGCCAACACTCCCTGTTCACATCCACACACCCACACACTCCATCTCCTGTGGTGTTTGTATGTTTGTTTGTAAACAACTTATTTTGGCTTTAGAATCATTTGCTCCACCTGTCTGCCTTGAAGAGGTTTTATAAATTAATGCTTTTAATTCATTGCCTCTCAGTTGCCCCGTCCTCCCCCTCCAGCTAGCTCTCCTGCTCCGTAGTTGTCTCCCTGACAGGTGCACTTGGTCCACTGCGTGTGGTGTGTGGTCAGTCAATCCACACAGAGCAGCACCTCACCAGCTCACTGCACTCTCCGCCACTCCACTGGTCACCTCACCAGCTCACTGCACTCTCCACCACTCCACTGGTCAGCTCACCAGCTCACTGCACTCTCCACCACTCCACTGGTCACCTCACCAGCTCACTGCACTCTCCACCGCTCCACTGGTCACCTCACCAGCTCACTGCACTCTCCACCACTCCACTGGTCACCTCACCAGCTCACTGCACTCTCCACCGCTCCACTGGCCACCTCACCAGCTCACTGCACTCTCCACCGCTCCACTGGCCACCTCACCAGCTCACTGCACTCTCCACCACTCCACTGGTCACCTCACCAGCTCACTGCACTCTCCACCGCTCCACTGGTCACCTCACCAGCTCACTGCACTCTCCACCACTCCACTGGCCACCTCACCAGCTCACTGCACTCTCCACCACTCCACTGGCCACCTCACCAGCTCACTGCACTCTCCACCGCTCCACTGGTCACCTCACCAGCTCACTGCACTCTCCACCGCTCCACTGGTCACCTCATGCTGTTCAGAGCACACACATGTACACACGTGTGAAGTGGGGCTGTTGCATGAACGGTAAAGGTGTCTTCTGCAGCATCTAGAGCTAGCTGGTACAGAAGAGCCCTTTACCGCTCATGTACATACCTGCATGGTGGGGGTGGGGCAGTTGTGTGGCTGGATAATTCACTTGACGAGTTGCATGCTTGTATACACTCATAATTCTTATTATACACTAGTTTACTATTGGTGGAGTACTTGATCGTGGTAGACTTGTAGCTGTGATGTGAACTTAATACAAGTAATTAATTATACAGTCACTTCAGCTACAATGGTATAATTCACAAGCTCAAGTCTGTAAACAAAGTCACATGTGAAAGTGTACCACAAAATTAACAAAATTAATTAACATGAACACACACAAGAATATACTACAAAATATATATACTATGTATTATGTATTAATATGTATTATGTACACACATGTACTAGAATAATATACTACAAATACACTACAGCTCTGTTTCACCCACTAACAACAGTTATAACAAAGTTACTTCTTGAGTTCCAACTGCTCTACTCTGTCAACCAAATGAGCAATTACAGCATTCATTCTTTGCTTCTCCCTCTCTGCTCTCTCTTTCATCTCCCGCCTCTCTCTTTCTGCTTTCTCTTCCATCTTGTTCACCCTCTGCCTCTCCCTCTCTGCTTTCTCTTCCATCTCCTCCACTCTCCTCTTGGTCATCTGGAGGTGGGCCTCCACTGAAGTCTTGAGGTGTTCTGACATGTCCTTCCTCGGCAGGACTATAGCGCAACCAAACCGCTTGTACTCACATTCCACATGCTGCATCGGACACACCTCCCGGTGGGCGGGGACAGTGCTGCGGGTGACACCCCTAGCACCACACTTGTTGGGGCAGTCAAGAGGATAGTTGGGGCACTGCTCCAAGTGATCTCCGGTGACTTGTTCATGAGTGGAAACAAGCCGGCAGTACTTGCACTTCTCTTGACGGAGACGGCACTCGGTTGTCATGTGCTTCTTCACAGTCGCTCGCCTTTCCTTGTGACCACATTTGTTACCGCACTCCACCACCTGATGAGGGCAGCCGTTGTCGGACGTGAGGTGGTTCTCTACATCGGTGAGCTCCATCTTCTTGCCACAACTATTGGGGCAGTACACGGACAAACACAACACATTCCGGAGTGCATTTCGGTCCTCAAAGACAGAGAAAGGCCGCTTCAACTGGTCTGTGCTCCTGCAGGTAGGGCAGGAGTTGGATCTGGTCTTCCACCTCTCGATGCACCGTGAGCAGTAGATGTTCCCACAGCAGTTGGCCTGCACTGGGTCGTGGGCTAGTGCCTGACACACTGCACAGACCAGCCACTCAGGGGGCCTCTCCACAAAGTGGAAGGTCTTGCCAGCATAGTCCTGGGGGTGGCCTGCAGGAGGTGCACAACATGCAAGTACTCAACAGAGCTAGGCTGCAGCAGTTGACACTGACATGAAATGAATGAACACTGACGAGGGGGGCCTGCAAGGGACGAGGGTGCACTCTGTACTGTAGTGCACTGCACAATGTTGAGGGACTACTACAACATGCATGCACCCAACAGAGGATGCAGCTCCCTAAAGTGAAACCTCAACCTCAAAGTGCAGTCAGTCCTTATTATCAAAAGGGACCATGCACATTGCAGGGTAGGACTGACTACTGACTGACATGACGTGAATGGTGACACAATGGAATGTATGGAGCTGTATACATGTCATGTAAATGAACACCTTCCACCTCAGTGGCCAACTGGACATGCAGACTGACACACACAGAGACTCACTCTGTGGAATGACGTAGTTTGCCTCCACCTTGTAGCCAGGTAAGAGCACAAACCCCCACAATGGTTGGTCTGTGGGTAGCCCCTCCCAGGCCACACCCACATTCCTCCCATTGTGGTGGAGATGGAGCGCTCCTGTCCCTGACACATGACAGCCAAATGTGTTGCCTGCTGAGTAATCCACGACCCACTGCAGTTCTTTCCTCTGCCCTTTGTGGTATGCTGTACAGCCATAACTACTAATGCAAACACGCCAGTACTGGTCACTGTAGTCTATGTCACCCCACCTCCGTGACACTGTTCCACTGTCAGGATCTTTTGTTGTCACACCAATAATAAGCACCTGCAATTGCACAGCCAGACAACACAGCTCACTAGGTGTGTTATCACATCAAACTAGCATCTCAACAACTGACACACATACACACACACAGTGCAGCCATGGACAAATCAAAAGAAGCAAACTGCAGCTAGCTACATGGCCACAGCAGAGACAAGAACAACACTACAAAGGACAGACACTCTGACACTGCACACCCAACACTAGCTGAGCTGAGTCTCGCGTGGCCAGGCCGCTGTAGGGGGTTAGGGCCCCTCCAACGAGGTATGAAAACGCGAGGCTAAACTAAGCTGAGCCGCTAATGTTAGCTACCTACACCAAACGACACGAGACGAGTTGCGAGTTGACTGCTCTCGTGTGTGCGCTATCCAAGCAGGGCATGCACTGCAGCAGACTGCAAGGCGTCTGAATGAGAGGACTTACATATCCTTTGCCTTCCTGCAAGACCTTCACAGAAAACTGAGTCCCCTTTGGGATAGGGTCGTTGGAGAATGCGATCGAAAGTGGTCTACCTATGGAACCACTTGCAACTCTCCTTCCTTCACTCAGTACAACCTTGTCCCCACATTTCTGGTGGAACTTTCCAAACTCTGGCACACCCTCTCCATCGGTACGGGCGGCCATAATTATCTGGGGGAATCCCCGGATCACTTCAGTGCGTACACCTAGTCTGGCTAGCTAGACCGTCACATCTAATCGCCGGGGCGCTTAGGGCTGGAAGGGACGGTCTAGCGGCAGTAACGATTAGTTCACACCTATTCGACCAATCAGATGCTACTGGCAGGAATTCCTGCTAATAGTATTCATAGCCTGTGGGAGCTCAGTCACCGTATGTCTTTCAATGGCAATGGATTTCTTTCTGGCTGGAGAGTGAGCCATCGGACGCGGAGAGGGTTTCGGTGGACTCGAGAGACCACTTGCTCGTTTCGAGCTTGAAAGAACGCGTGAGCACATGAAACCTTATCTCGCAAAGTGCGTGTCCTGGCGTCGACATCCTAAGTCGCTTCTGAACTATCAACACAGTAAAGTAGCACATGCGACACAGGCTTCCTTCTCCAGCGATGCTCAGCTGTGTAGCTGTCACAACTGCTTCTCCCACTACTGTCAGCCTCCCGGTCTTCATCAGTCTGTACTTATCTTTGAGCGGTTTGCAGCAGCAAATGCGAAAGCGCTTATATTTCTCTACCTCGTCCATACGTCCATGGTCCGCCCCAACTACGCAGGAGTACTGTAGCGATCGACGCTACAGTACTCCTGCGTAGTTGCCCGGACCATAAATATTTACACGCACGAGGTGTGAGTTTGATAATGCGAAGGTGTGAACTAATCGTTACTGCCGCTAGACCGTCCCTTCCCTTTCACGCCTTGGGCGTTTAAGTGGGACGGTCTAGCTAGCCAGACTATGCGTACACCTAGCTACGGACAATTACGCATATAATTATCATATATCCGCGGGCAGTAACTCAATGCAAGTCGTGCAAGCACTATACAAGTTCCACTATGTTGCTATGGTTATGGTATAATTGACTGGGGGAATCCCCGGATCACTTCAGTACGTACACTATATAGCTACGTATAATTATTACGCATATAAATCCGCGGGCAGTAACTCAATGCAAGTCGTGCAAGCACTAGTCTGGCTCGCTAGACCGTCCTATAAGCGCCCGGGCGCTTACGGGACGGTCTAGTGAGCCAGACTATGCAAGCACTATACAAGTTCCACTATGTTGCTATGGTTACATCCTCTTGCATTGAGTGGTGCATCTCTCTGTACTGCATCAGAAGGTGATAGCAGTGAATGAAATAGTCCTGTATGGGGGGGGGGGGGAGGGGAGGGGGGAAGGGAGGGGGAGGGGAGAGTGAAAGGATGAAGGCAAATGAGGGAGAGTGAAAGGGTGAGATGGGAGAGAAAGGGAGGGGACGGGAGAAGGAAGGAGAGGGGAGGGGAGGGCAGAGGACTCGGAGTAGTGGAGCAAAGAGGGGACTTCAGCCATGATGTCACCTCTGACAATGTCACTTATCAGTGACACCACCCACCAACCCAGGTGCAGGCCTCACCAGGGAGTCCATAGCTCCGGGACGGCTGGCTCTCACTGCCTTGAAGGCGCTGACAACGTCCACTTGGTCCTCCGTCATGAGCTGGTCTGTCAACACCCACAGAGTGACAAACAAACAACTGCGACCAAGACCGTCACTGCATGGGGAGTACATGTGAACACACACACACACATACACACGTACACACACACACACACACACACACACACACACACACACACACACACACACACACACACACACACACACACACACGTACACACGACAGAGAGAGGACAGAAGAGAGACCTTACAGGAGGTGTACACGACTTCTGAAACAACAAATTAGCACTACTAGACGTGCTAGCCCCTCCTCACTTGCAGGCCACTACAACGGGTGAGGTGGACCCCTCCTTCTGCCCCGCCCTAGTCCTCTCCAACAGCGACAGGACAGCCCCTGACTTGGGCATGGTAGCAGCACTCCAGTCCTCCAGGTGGAAGAGGGTCACACCCAGGGGAGAGAGGTCCTGGGGTGGGAGGGGAGCACACACACATGTGCACACACATATGCACACACATATGCACACACACATGCACACACACACACAGGCACACACACACGCACACATTAAGTGGGCAGGAAATGTGGCAGGAATAAGTAGGGGGTGTGGCACGGGGTGTGGTAGGGGGTGTGGCAGAATGGGTAGGGGGTTGGTGCATACACACACACACACACACACACACACGCACACACACACCTTCCCGTTCTCCTGCAAGGGGCAGAGCAGTAGGATGGTTGTGCTCTGCTTCTCGTAGACGAGGGCCCAGAAGTCACCAGTTGTGGAGTGCATGGGAGACTGGGCCACAACAAACTGCTTCGTCTGACGGTAGCCCTGTGGGGGGTGACGTTCCTCCGTCAACAGGGACAGTTGTGCTGAGTGACACATGTCAACAGGTGATGGAGCTGTCATGAGAATGGGGTGACATGACTCACGTCCACAAATGAAGCGTTGATAAAAGAGCTTGAGAAGTCACCAGCGACAGGCGTAATACTGATGCACTTGCCTTGGTCTGGACAAGGAGAGATGGATCAGCGCAGGGGAGGAGGGGGAGAGGGTGGAGGAGGGGGAGAGGATGGAGGAGGGGGAGAGGATGGAGGAGGGGGAGAGGATGGAGGAGGGGGAGAGGATGGAGGAGGGGGAGAGGGTGGAGGAGGGGGAGGGGATGGAGGAGGGGGAGGGGATGGAGGAGGGGGAGGGGATGGAGGAGGACGGAGAGGGTGGAGGAGGGGGAGAGGATGGAGGAGGGGGAGGGGATGGAGGAGGGGGAGGGGATGGAGGAGAGGGAGAGGGTGGAGGAGGGGGAGAGGATGGAGGAGGGGGAGAGGGTGGAGGAGCGGGAGAGGATGGAGGAGGGGGGAGAGGATGGAGGAGGGGGAGAGGGTGGAGGAGGGGGAGAGGGTGGAGGAGGGGGAGAGGATGGAGGAGGGGGAGAGGATGGAGGAGGGGGAGAGGGTGGAGGAGGGGGAGGGGATGGAGGAGGGGGAGGGGATGGAGGAGGGGGAGAGTAGGGGAGAGGATGGAGGAGGGGGAGAGGATGGAGGAGGGGGAGAGGGTGGAGGAGGGGGAGAGGGTGGAGGAGGGGGAGAGGATGGATGAGGGGGAGGGGATGGAGGAGGGGGAGAGGATGGAGGAGGGGGAGAGGATGGAGGAGGGGGAGAGGATGGAGGAGGGGGAGAGGGTGGAGGAGGAAGGAGAGGATGGAGGAGGGGGAGAGGATGGAGGAGGGGGAGAGGATGGAGGAGGGGGAGAGGGTGGAGGAGGAGAGGATGGAGGAGGGGGAGAGGATGGAGGAGGGGGAGAGGGTGGAGGAGGAGGAGGAGGAGGAGGAGGAGGAGGAGGAGGAGGATGAAGACATACTGCTCCTGCAGAAACAGGGGAAGGGAAGGAGGGCAGGGGGAGGGGCAGGGGAGGGGCAGGAGGAGGGGCAGGGGGAGGGGCAGCTAGACAAGACACCTACCACAGATACACAAGTTCCATGTGCTGTAGCTGCAGTGGTGCATGCACAAGGACGGTGCTGCCAGTCACATAGGGGCAGGTTTAAGTCCCCACGCACCAACACTCCATACCCCCAACACTCCCTCCCTGGACCCGCCCCCCCCCCCATCCAGCTCACCGAGGCCTGCACCATGGTCCCCCACTGAGTCCTCAATGTGCTAACGAGAGCTGGGATGTCAACCAGTGCATCCTCCCCCTTGGTCTGCACCTGGTGCACCAGGTGGTCCAGGGCAATGAAGGTACCGGTACGACCCACACCCGCACTGGGAGGGGAGGGGAGGGGAGGGGGAGGGGGAGGAGGAGGAGGAGGGGGAGGAGGAGGAGGCGGAGGAGGAGGAGGAGGAGGAGAAGGAGGAGGAGGAGGAGGAGGAGGAGGAGGAGGAGGAGGAGGAGGAAGGAGGAGGAGGAGGAGGAGGGGGGGAAGGAGGAGGAGGAGGGGGGGGAGGAGGAGAAGGAGACTTTTTAACGCAACTGGTTCACATTAGCGCACACAGCACACATACACTGACACAGACATAACTCGTTCACAGTCACTCCGAAGGGGAGGGGTTATGGGAGTGCAAGCACCTAGGTGGACGGTTGGCCACTAAGTCTACGTACTCAGCCAACACACACACACACACACACCACACACACACACACACACACACACACACACACACACGCACCTGCAGTGGGTGATGATGGGGGCATCTGTGTCACCCGACCCTCTCAAGGCCCTCACGTGGTGCAGCATGGTGAGCACACCGGTGGGGCTCTCTGGTACTCCGAAGTCCGGCCAGCCGAAGTAGCAGAAGTGGTGAATGGTGCGGGTGACACCGGCCTTGATCTGGGCAGGGGGAGGGGCCGTGACCGTGGGAGGGAGGACAGGGCTCATGTATTGTACAGCATTGTCCAATCACCCATTTAGTTCTGAACAAGTCTTTAACCCTCCACATGTTCACCCTCCTAAAACTGCCCACTGCCCCACCCACTGCCCTACCCACTGCTACGCCAGATTAGTCACCTCACCAGCTCACCGCACTCTCCACCACTCCACTGGTCACCTCACCAGCTCACTGCACTCTCCACCACTCCACTGGTCAGCTCACCAGCTCACTGCACTCTCCACCACTCCACTGGTCACCTCACCAGCTCACTGCACTCTCCACCGCTCCACTGGTCACCTCACCAGCTCACTGCACTCTCCACCACTCCACTGGTCACCTCACCAGCTCACTGCACTCTCCACCACTCCACTGGTCAGCTCACCAGCTCACTGCACTCTCCACCACTCCACTGGTCACCTCACCAGCTCACTGCACTCTCCACCACTCCACTGGCCACCTCACCAGCTCACTGCACTCTCCACCACTCCACTGGCCACCTCACCAGCTCACTGCACTCTCCACCACTCCACTGGTCACCTCACCAGCTCACTGCACTCTCCACCACTCCACTGGTCAGCTCATGCTGTTCAGGGCACACACATGTACACACGTGTGAAGTGGGGCTTCTCAGCTGGCTGTTGCATGAACGGTAAAGGTGTCTTCTGTAGCATCTAGACCTAGCTGGTACAGAAGAGCCCTTTACCGCTCATGTACATACCTGCATGGTGGGGGTGGGGCAGTTGTGTGGCTGGATAATTCACTTGATGAGTTGCATGCTTGTATACACTCATAATTCACATTCACTTGACGAATTAAATTGCATGCTTATATAGAGTCATGCTTAATATACTACAGATCTAGTAATAAGAATATACTACAAAATATATATACTATGTATTATGTATTAATATGTATTATGTACACACATGTACTAGAATAATATACTACAAATACACTACAGCTCTGTTTCACCCACTAACAACAGTTATAACAAAGTTACTTCTTGAGTTCCAACTGCTCTACTCTGTCGACCAAATGAGCAATTACATCATTCATTCTTTGCTTCTCCCTCTCTGATCTCTCTTTCATCTCCCGCCTCTCTCTTTCTGCTTTCTCTTCCATCTCTTCCACTCTCCTCTTGGTCATCTGGAGGTGGGCCTCCACTGAAGTCTTGAGGTGTTCTGACATGTCCTTCCTCGGCAGGACTATAGCACAACCAAACCGCTTGTACTCACATTCCATGCGCTGCATCGGACACACCTCCCGGTGGGTGGGGACAGTGCTGCGGGTGATGCCTCTAG
This sequence comes from Aplysina aerophoba, assembly GCA_949841015.1. Lineage (NCBI taxonomy): Eukaryota > Metazoa > Porifera > Demospongiae > Verongiida > Aplysinidae > Aplysina > Aplysina aerophoba. Next base: position 6,054,373 of record OX465042.1, read on the forward strand.
CACCACACTTGTTGGGGCAGTCAAGAGGATAGTTGGGGCACAGCTTCAAGTGATCTCCTGTGACTTGTTCATGAGTGGAAACAAGCCGGCAGTACTTGCACTTCTCTTGACGGAGACGGCACTCGGTTGTCATGTGCTTCTTCACAGTCGCTCGCCTTTCCTTGTGCCCGCATTTGTTGCCGCACTCCACCACCTGATCAGGGCAGCCGTTGTCAGACGTGAGGTGGTCCTCTACATCGGTGAGCTCCATCTTCTTGCCACACGCGTTGGGGCAGTACACGGACAAACACAACACATTCCGGAGTGCATTTCGGTCCTCAAAGACAGAGAAAGGCCGCTTCGACTGCTCTGTGCTCCTGCAGGTAGGGCAGGAGTTGGATCTGGTCTTCCACCTCTCGATGCACCGTGAGCAGTAGATGTTCCCACAGCAGTTGGCCTGCACTGGGTCGTGGGCTAGTGCCTGACACACTGCACAGACCAGCCACTCAGGGGGCCTCTCCACAAAGTGGAAGGTCTTGCCAGCATAGTCCTGGGGGTGGCCTGCAGGAGGTGTACAACATGCAAGTACTCAACAGAGCTAGGCTGCAGCAGTTGACACTGACATGAAATGAATGAACACTGACGAGGGGGCCTGCAAGGGACGAGGGTGCACTCTGGACTGTAGTGCACTGCACAATGTTGAGGGACTACTACAACATGCATGCACCCAACAGAGGATGCAGCTCCCTAAAGTGAAACCTCAACCTCAAAGTGCAGTCAGTCCTTATTATCAAAAGGGACCATGCACATTGCAGGATAGGACTACTGACTGACATGACATGAATGGTGACACAATGGAATGTATGGAGCTGTATACATGTCATGTAAATGAACACCTTCCACCTCAGTGGCCAACTGGACATGCAGACTGACACACACACAGCCTCACTCTGTGGAATGACGTAGTTTGCCTCCACCTTGTAGCCATATAGGACAACAAATCCCCACAATGGTTGGTTTGTGGGTAGCCCCTCCCAGGCCACACCCACATTCCTCCCATTGTGGTGGAGATGGAGCTCTCCTGTCCCTGACACGTGACAACCAAATGTGTTGCCTGCTGAGTAATCCAGGACCCACTGCAGTTCTTTCCTCTGCCCTTTGTGCCATGCTGTACAGTCATCACTCCTAATGTAAACATACCAGTACTGGTCACTGCTGTCTATGTCACCCCACTCCCGTGGCACTGGTCCACTGTCAGGATCTTTTGTTGTCACACCAATACTAAGCCACTGCAATTGCACATCCAGACAACACAGCACACTAGATGTGTTGTCACATCAAACTAGCATCTCAACAACTGACACACACACACACACACACACACAGTGCAGCCATGGACAAATCAAAAGAAGCAAACTGCAGCTAGCTACATGGCCACAGCAAAGACAAGAACAACACTACAAAGGACAGACACTCTGACACTGCACACCCAACACTAGCTGAGCTTAGTCTCGCGTGGCCAGGCCGCTGTAGGGGGTTAGGGCCCCTCCAACGAGGTCTGAAAACGCGAGGCTAAACTAAGCCGAGCCACTAATGTTAGCTACCTACACCAAACGACACGAGACGAGTTGCGAGTTGAATGCTCTCGTGTGTGCGCTATCCAAGCAGGGCATACACTGCAGACTGCAAGGCTTTGAATGAGAGGACTTACATATCCTTTGCCTTTCTGCAAAACCTTTACAGAAAACTGAAGTCCCTTTGAGATAGGGTCGTTGGACAATGCGATCGGAACTGGATCAAGTGGAAGTGGATCAAATATGGAACTAAGTATGGAACTAGTACAGCCACTTGCAACTCTCCTTCCTTCACTCAGTACAACCTTGTCCCCACATTTCTGGTGGAACTGACCAAACACTGGCACACCCTCTCCATCGGTACGGGCGGCCATAATTGACTGGGGGAATCCCCGGATCACTTCAGTACGTACATCTAGCTACGTATAATTATTACGCATATATATCCGCGGGCAGTAACTCAATGCAAGTCGTGCAAGCAGTATACAAGTTCCACTATGTTGCTATGGTTACTCCTCTTGCATTGAGTGGTGCATCTCTCTGTACTGCATCAGAAGGTGATAGCAGTGAATGAAATAGTCCTGTATGGGGGGGAGGGGGAGGGGGAGGGGAGGGGAGGAGAGGGGAGGGGAGGGGAGGGGGGGGAGGGGAGGAGAGGGAGGAAAGGGAGGGGAGGGGAGGGGAGGGGGAGAGTGAAAGGATGAAGGCATAGGAGGGAGAGTGAAAGGGTAGGGGTGAGATGGGAGAGAAAGGGAGGGGACGGAGAGGGGAGGGGAGGGGAGGGGAGGGGAGGGGAGGGGAGGGCAGAGGAGTCGGAGTAGTGGAGCAAAGAGGGGACTTCAGCCATGATGTCACCTCTGAGAATGTCACTTATCAGTGACACCACCCACCAACCCAGGTGCAGGCCTCACCAGGGAGTCCATGGCTCCGGGACGGCTGGCTCTCACTGCCTTGAAGGCACTGACAACGTCCACTTGGTCCTCAGTCATGAGCTGGTCTGTCAACACCCACAGAGTGACAAACAAACAACTGCGACCAAGACCGTCACTGCATGGGGCAGTACATGTGAACACACCCACAACCACACGACAGAGAGAGGTCAGAAAGAAAGGTCTCAGGAGGTGTACATGACTTCTGAGACAACAAATTAGCACTACTAGACATGCTATCCCCTCCTCACTTGCAGGCCACTACAACGGGTGAGGTGGACCCCTCCTTCTGCCCCGCCCTAGTCCTCTCCAACAGCGACAGGGCAGCCCCTGACTTGGGCATGGTAGCAGCACTCCAGTCCTCCAGGTGGAAGAGGGTCACACCCAGGGGAGAGAGGTCCTGGGGTGGGAGGGGAGGGGCGGAGAGGAAGAGGAGGGGTGGGGGATGTGGGGGTGAAGATAGGAATGGGGGGGGGGGTGTAGTGCCATGGACTTAGTGCTGCAGAGTGGTCACAGCACAGTTTGTTCAGGTTGTCTCCCAACATCAGCCTCAAGGCTGACTTTGACTCAAACATTGCATTCGCTGCTTGTCAAACTTATATAAGGGTCAGGCCTGCCAAATTACATTATCCTCTCAGAGCCCCTCCCCCTCCCCTCACCTCCCCCTCCCCCTTCTACGGCGTGTGTTCCCTGTGCTTACCTCTGCATCTGGCTGCACCACAAGCTGGAGTGTGGTGAAGGAGGGAGAGACATCCTCCCTCTTCAAGGTGACCTTGTAGCCAACAAAGTTCTCAGTGTGGCTGACTTCAGCTGGCCAGAAGCGAACACTCGATTCCTTGAGGGAGAGTTGCATGAGGAGAAGAGTCACACACACCTACACACACACACACACACACACACACACACACACACACACACACACACACACACACACACACACACATGCACACACACACACACACACACACACACACACACACACACACACACACACACACACACACACACACACACACACACACACACACACACACACTTCTTCTTCTTCTTCTTCTTGTCTCCTTGCCCTAAAAGGGCGTTGGGCAGGACCTAGGCTATTGCCTGGGTCCTGTTTCTGAGGCCAACTGACTGTCATAATGGGTGGGCTGGCCAGGCCCACGCCAGACAGCCCTGGGGCGAGTGGCTGCTGGGCACCTTGGCCGTAAAAAAAAAAAACAAAAAAACAAAAACACACACACACACACACACACATGCACACACACACACACACACACACACACACACACATGCACACACACACACACACACGCACACACACACACACACACACACACACACACACACACACACACACACACACACACACACACACACACACACACACACACACACACACACACACACCTTCCCGTTCTCCTGCAAAGGGCAGAGCAGTAGGATGGTTGGGCTCTGCTTCTCGTAGACGAGGGCCCAGAAGTCACCAGTTGTGGAGTGCATGGGAGACTGGGCCACAACAAACTGCTTCGTCTGACGGTAGCCCTGTGGGGGGTGACGTTCCTCCGTCAACAGGGACAGTTGTGCTGAGTGACACATGTCAACAGGTGACGGAGCTGTCATGAGAATGGGGTGACGTGACTCACGTCCACAAATGAAGCGTTGATGAAAGAGCTTGAGAAGTCACCAGCGACAGGCGTAATACTGATGTACTTGCCTTGGTCTGGACAAGGAGAGATGGATCAGCGCAGGGGAGAGGATGGGGGAAGGGGGAGGGGATGGAGGAGGGGGAGAGGATGGAGGAGGGGGAGAGGATGGAGGAGGGGGAGGGGATGGAGGAGGACGGAGAGGGTGGAGGAGGGGGAGAGGATGGAGGAGGGGGAGAGGGTGGAGGAGGGGGAGAGGGTGGAGGAGGGGGAGAGGATGGAGGAGGGGGAGAGGATGGAGGAGGGGGAGAGGGTGGAGGAGGAAGGAGAGGGTGGAGGAGGGGGAGAGGATGGAGGAGGGGGAGAGGGTGGAGGAGCGGGAGAGGATGGAGGAGGGGGGAGAGGATAGAGGAGGGGGAGAGGATGGAGGAGGGGGAGAGGATGGAGGAGGGGGAGAGGGTGGAGGAGGAAGGAGAGGGTGGAGGAGGGGGAGAGGATGGAGGAGGGGGAGAGGGTGGAGGAGCGGGAGAGGATGGAGGAGGGGGGAGAGGATGGAGGAGGGGGAGAGGGTGGAGGAGGGGGAGAGGATGGAGGAGGGGGAGAGGGTGGAGGAGGGGGAGAGGATGGAGGAGGGGGAGGGGATGGAGGAGGGGGAGAGGAGGGGAGAGGATGGAGGAGGGGGAGAGGATGGAGGAGGGGGAGAGGATGGAGGAGAGGGAGAGGGTGGAGGAGGGGGAGAGGATGGAGGAGGGGGAGGGGATGGAGGAGGGGGAGAGGATGGAGGAGGGGGAGAGGATGGAGGAGGGGGAGAGGATGGAGGAGGGGGAGAGGGTGGAGGAGGGGGAGAGGATGGAGGAGGGGGAGAGGATGGAGGAGAGGGAGAGGATGGAGGAGGGGGGAGAGGATGGAGGAGGGGGAGAGGATGGAGGAGGGGGAGAGGATGGAGAAGGGGGAGAGGATGGAGGAGGGGGTGAGGATGAAGGGGGGGAGAGGGTAAAGGAGGGGGAGAGGATGAAGGAGGAGGAGAAACTTAGGCAAGGAAACAAGAAGACAATTGACAACAGATGTGGGAAGAGTGAACACACATGTAATTTACATACATTACCCGGTCCCAGCAATGTCACATTTCCTCACACCCTACAGACATCACAGTGGGGGTAGTCAGGTCCCAGTGTCTGTGTGTGATGTGCTACCAATGTCCACTGCATGGCACGTGACAGAGTTAGTTCAGAGTTGGCCACTTGCAGATACCAACTGCACATGTGTGTAGCTACGTGTGTGTGTAAGGGTGGACATGTGTGTGTAGCTACGTGTGTGTGTAAGGGTGCACATGTGTGTGTAGCTACGTGTGTGTGTAAGGGTGCACGTGTGTGTAGCTACGTGTGTGTGTAAGGGTGGACATGTGTGTGTAGCTACGTGTGTGTGTAAGGGTGCACATGTGTGTGTAGCTATACGTGTGTGTGTAAGGGTGCACATGTGTGTGTAGCTACGTGTGTGTGTAAGGGTGGACATGTGTGTGTAGCTGCGTGTGTGTGTAAGGGTGCACATGTGTGTAGCTACGTGTGTGTGTAAGGGTGCACATGTGTGTGTAGCTACGTGTGTGTGTAAGGGTGCACATGTGTGTGTAGCTACGTGTGTGTGTAAGGGTGCACATGTGTGTGTAGCTACGTGTGTGTGTAAGGGTGCACATGTGTGTGTAGCTACGTGTGTGTGTAAGGGTGCACATGTGTGTGTAGCTACGTGTGTGTGTAAGGGTGCACATGTGTGTGTAGCTACGTGTGTGTGTAAGGGTGCACATGTGTGTGTAGCTACGTGTGTGTGTAAGGGTGCACATGTGTGTGTAGCTACGTGTGTGTGTAAGGGTGCACATGTGTGTGTAGCTACGTGTGTGTGTAAGGGTGCACATGTGTGTAGCTACGTGTGTGTGTAAGGATGCACATGTGTGTGTAGCTACGTGTGTGTGTAAGGGTGCACATGTGTGTGTAGCTACGTGTGTGTGTAAGGGTGCACATGTGTGTGTAGCTACGTGTGTGTGTAAGGGTGCACATGTGTGTGTAGCTACGTGTGTGTGTAAGGGTGCACATGTGTGTAGCTACGTGTGTGTGTAAGGGTGCACATGTGTGTAGCTACGTGTGTGTGTAAGGGTGCACATGTGTGTAGCTACGTGTGTGTGTAAGGGTGCACGTGTGTGGCTACGTGTGTGTGTAAGGGTGCACATGTGTGTAGCTACGTGTGTGTGTAAGGGTGCACATGTGTGTAGCTACGTGTGTGTGTAAGGGTGCACATGTGTGTGTAGCTACGTGTGTGTGTAAGGGTGCACATGTGTGTGTAGCTACGTGTGTGTGTAAGGGTGCACATGTGTGTGTAGCTACGTGTGTGTGTAAGGGTGCACATGTGTGTGTAGCTACGTGTGTGTGTAAGGGTGCACATGTGTGTGTAGCTACGTGTGTGTGTAAGGGTGCACATGTGTGTGTAGCTGCGTGTGTGTGTAAGGGTGCACATGTGTGTGTAGCTACGTGTGTGTGTAAGGGTGCACATGTGTGTGTAGCTACGTGTGTGTGTAAGGGTGCACATGTGTGTGTAGCTACGTGTGTGTGTAAGGGTGCACATGTGCTTACAGGGGCCTTTGTCTGGGAACCTGATCTTGCTCTGGAAGTCTTCCGCAACCTAGGGTAGCTGGGTGTAGGGGGCAGTGATGTACTCCAGACGCTGGAGGAGGGGGGAGGGGAGGGGGAGGGCCAGGGATGATGGGTATGGTGTTGGACTCCCAAGCATGTGAAAATGCACACTTCACCACACCTTCCTGGCCTCTCCCCATCCTCTCCCTCCCCACCACCACACCTCGTACTGTTCCTGGAAGCGTGACACTCCAGAGTGCCTCTTCACAGGTGACATCTCTTCAACCTTTGATCTCAGCTCGGAGCCCGGCAACATGGTGTATCCTAGCAACAGGTACTCACGGAGAGCACGGTGGATGAAGACATACTGCTCCTGCAGAAACAGAGGAAGGGGAGGGGCAGCTAGACAAGACACCTACCACAGATACACAAGTTCCATGTGCTGTAGCTGCAGTGGTGCATGCACAAGGACGGTGCTGCCACTCATATAGGGGCAGGTTTTAAGACCCCACGCACCAACACTCCACACCCCCAACTCTCCCCTCCCTGGACCCCCCCCCCCCATCCAGCTCACCGAGGCCTGCACCATAGTCCCCCGCTGAGTCCTCAATGTGCTAACGAGAGCTGGGATGTCAACCAGTGCATCCTCCCCCTCGGTCTGCACCTGGTGCACCAGGTGGTCCAGGGCAATGAAGGTACCGGTACGACCCACACCCGCACTGGGAGGGGGAAGGGAGGGGGAGGAGGAGGAGGAGGAGGAGGAGGAGGAGGAGGAGGAGGAGGAGGAGGAGGAGGAGGAGGAGGAGGAGGAGGAGGAGGAGGAGGAGGAGGAGGAGGAGGAGGAGGAGGAGGAGGAGGAGGAGGAGACTTTAACACAACCCATGGTTCACATTAGCGCACACAGCACACATACACTGACACTGACATAACTCGTTCACAGTCCCTCCGAAGGGGAGGGGTTATGGGAGTGCAAGCACCTAGGTGGACGGTTAGCCACTACGGTACGGTTCATAAAAAACGTAACGTTAACCGACAACTGGTAGCGAATCGTTAACCATTGTCGGGTTAACAGTTAACCGAGAATGGCTAACTGTTTAACCGTTAACCGTTACTTCGTGAAAAGCGCCATAGCTACGTATATACTTCAAGTGTTACCTGTGATTTCGACGACGATGGTTCTGAGGGCTTATTGCAAACAGCGCATTATTCAACTCAACTCGTTTTGATTGTTACTTGCTCACCATTCTTCAGTGGGCCTCAAAATACTCCTTCCCGTCGTATCTTGACGATCCGTTGCCCTCGTACCTGATAAGCACCTTCTCTGCCATCTACAAAAGCCTGCACTACCTGCGAGAGCGCAAAGACCCGAGCGACTGCAACTGCAACTGAACGAACTGGATATCTTGCACCTTCCGGAACTTCGCACGTATTCGCACTATTACGTAACAGCGTTAACAGTTAACTGTTACTTGTTAACTGTTAACTGTTAACGGTTAGCCAACTGTTAACGGTTAACCGTTAACTCTGGTGCAGATACCGGTTACCGTTTAGCGTTACCTTTTTTATGGCGCGTACCGTAAGTCCACAAGTACTCAGCCAACACACACACACACACACACACACACACACACACACACACACACACACACACACACACACACACACACACACACACACACACAGACACACACACACACATACACACACACACACACACAGACACACACACACACACACACACACACACACACACACACACACACACACACACACACACACACACACACACACACACACACACACACACACGTACACACGACAGAGAGAGGACAGAAAGAGAGGTCTTACAGGAGATTTACAGGAGATTTACATGGCCTGCAGTGGGTGATGGTGGGGATCTGTGTCACCCGACCCTCTCAAGGCCCTCACGTGGTGCAGCATGGTGAGCACACCAGTGGGGCTCTCTGGTACTCCAAAGTCCGGCCAGCCGAAGTAGCAGAAGTGGTGGATGGTGCGGGTGACACTGGCCTTGATCTGGGCAAGGGGAGGGGCGGTGACCGTGGGAGGGAGGACAGGGCTTCTGAATTGCACAGCATTGTCCAATCACCCATTTACTTCTCAAACAAGTCTTTAACCCTCCACATCCCTGTTCACCCTCCTAAAACTGCCCACTGCCCCACCCACTGCCCCACCCACTGCTACGGCAGATTAGCCACATTTTTACTTAGTATTACTGTGGAGCCTGCGAATCAGCCACTCTTTATGACCACGTGCATTAATTGAACGTAATACTAAATGATAATGTATATACAATAATATATGCAATACTACCTTAATAAACTTACTGAGAATGCTATTTGGTGAGCCATCCATGTAGTTAGAACTGGGAGTGGCAACTGTCATTTTCCTTCCAAATTACAACATGATTGGAACTGGAAGTGCGACTTGTGAACACACGGCTTTGGATGTACCCTAGTTTCCTGCCGGCCTAAAATCTTGAACCATGTGGAGTAGCGAGTAGAGAGTGTAGGACAATCACAAGGTCCACTCGCAGCTCGCCTTCCTTCACTCAGCATCACCGTGTCTTGAACCATGTGGAGTAGCGAGTAGAGAGTGTAGGACATCCAAACATCACCGTGTCTTGAACCATGTGGAGTTGCGAGTTGACTAGCTGCTCTTGTGCTCTGACTGCTCTCGTGTGTGCGCTATCCAAGAAGGGCATACACTGCAGACTGTAAGGCGTTTGAATGGGAGGACTTACAAGTGCGCTTCTGAATAACTAGACTTACATGCCCTTCGCACTCCTGCGAACCTTCACAGAAAACACCTGTCCTTTTAAGATAGGGGCGTTAGAAAATGCAGTGTGAGGAGGACTGAATGCAGGATAATCACAAGGTGCACTCGTAGCTCGCCTTCCTTCACTCAGCATCATCGTGTCCCCACATCTCCGCTGGAACGTTCCTGGCACGCTCTCTCCCTTACAGGCGACCATATTTTTGCTACTGGGGGAATCCCCAGCCGATGGCGGCACACGTGTGCAGAACTGATTACCTGAAGTGCTGTAGCTAGAGGTCGCACATTGGTGGGAGCGGGTATGAGTTTGAATCCAGCACAGCACACTTTGGTGCCCATTGTGGTCCAGTACAAGTGAGTGCACTCTATTGCTAAGCATGATTTCTCCTCTTGCACCTGGTAGTGCACTTCTCTGTGACGCATCTGAAGGTGGTAGTGGTCCTGTGTGGGGAAGGGGGAGGGGCAGGGTAGGGAAGGGGAGGGAGAAGAGTGGTGTTGTGGTTTGGAGTGCCCCGAGCCAAGGATGGCATTGAGGGAAGCATGGTCTCTGTGTTGCTGGACATAGCTAGAGTTGGTGCGCGTGCATGGTGTAGCTGTCTACCCAGGGTAGAGCCCCCTCGGGCTACTGGGGTAGCTAGGTCAGTGGTAGATTGTGTCTCTTGTGCAGTGCAAAGACGTGGCTAGTAGGGACATCCCCCATCTCCTGAGTGCATGTCACTACACAGCCTCATCCTCATACCCTAGCAGTGAAGTTCTCAAAAGCTGCAGTGGGTGGTTGCACATTGGTAGGGAGTGGGCATGAGTTTGAATCCAGCACAGCACACTTTGGGCAACTGTATACAGCCATGTTTGCTGTAGATGAGTGGTAATGTACCTCTCCCTCTCCCTCTCCCTCTCCCTCCCCTCCCACTTCAGTACGAGCTGCGTCAGGTGCGTGAGGCGTGCACCAAGCTGGAGGCCGGCTACCAGCCAGGGATCACATTCATGGTGGTCCAGAAGAGGCACCATGGCAAGAGTGGCAACATCCCTGCTGGTACCACGGTGGACGTGAGCATCACTCATCCAACAGAGTTTGACTTCTACCTCTGCGGCCATGCCGGGATACAGGTGGGAGGGGCAGGGGAGGGGCCACCATTGCTTCAGTACTGTAACACAATCCAACCCTAAACTCTCTCCTCTCGCTCTGCCCCCTCCTTCTCCCTCCCCCCACTAGGGGACGTCTCGGCCTTCTCACTACCACGTGTTGTGGGACGACAATGACTTCTCAGCCGACGACATCCAGGCCCTGACGTACCAGCTCTGTCACACCTATGTGAGGTGCACGCGGTCCGTGTCCATCCCCGCCCCCGCCTACTACGCCCACCTGGTGGCCTTCCGAGCATGCTACCACCTCATGGAGCTGGAGGACCGGAGGTAAGGGGGAGGGAGTGGGAAGGAGTGGGAGGGGCAGGGGGAGAGGGAGGGGAGGGCAGGAGGAAGAGATTGGACAGGAGGAGGGAGTGGGAAGGGCAGGAGGGAGGGGGAGGAGGGATGGAAGCAGGAGGGAGGGTGTGGGTTACCACCTCGTGTAGCTGGAGGACCAGAGGTAAGGGGGAGGGAGTGGGAGAGACAGGAGGGGGGAAAGAGGCAGGGAGAGGAGCAAGAGGGAGTGGGAGGTTCAAGAAGAGATTGGACGGGAGGGAGGAATGGAAGCAGGAGGGAGGGTGTGGGAGGGGGAGGAGGGAAGGGACAGAGTGACAAGTGCCAGCTCCAGAGGGACAGGGGGAGGGGAGTGGAAAGAGGTGGGGGAGGGGCAGGAGGAATGGAAGCAGGAGGGAGGGGGAGGAGGAATGGAAGCAGGAGTGAGGGGGAGGAGGAATGGAAGCAGGAGTGAGGGGGAGGAGGGAAGGGGAGTAGGAATGGAAGCAGGAGGGAGGGGAAGGAGGAATGGAAGCAGGAGTGAGGGGGAGGAGGGAGGGGGAGGAGGAATTGAAGCAGGAGGGAGGGGGAGGAGGAATGGAAGCACGAGTGAGAGGGAGGAGGGAGGGGGAGGAGGAATGGAAGCAGGAGGGAGGGGGAGGAGGAATTGAAGCAGGAGGGAGGGGGAGGAGGAATGGAAGCAGGAGGGAGGGGGAGGAGGAATGGAAGCAGGAGGGAGGGGGAGGAGGAATGGAAGCAGGAGGAAGGGGGAGGAGGAATGGAAGCAGGAGGGAGGGGGAGGAGGAATGGAAGCAGGAGGGAGGGGGAGGAGGAATGGAAGCAGGAGGGAGGGGGAGGAGGAATGGAAGCAGGAGGGAGGGGGAGGAGGAATGGAAGCAGTTGGGAGGGGAAGGAGGAATGGAAGCAGGAGGGAGGGTGTGGGAGGGGGATGAGGGAAGGGACAGAGTGACAAGTGCCAGCTCCTCTGTCTCCCCTCCCCCCTGCAGTGGTGATGGTTCTGCTACGTCGGGTGCCAGTGAGGAGGTCAAGTCCCCCGCTGCCATGGCCCAGGCAGTCAAGGTGCACCAGGACACCAGCCGGGTCATGTACTTTGCATGAGGGACCACCTGGACCCCCACCACCCTAGGACAACACTCCCTCCTCACATCCACAACTCCATCTCGTGCGGTGTTTGTATGTTTGTTTGTAAGCAACTTATTTTGGCTTTAGAATCATTTGCTCCACCTGTCTGCCTTGAAGAGGTTTTGTAAATTAATGCTTTTAATTCACTGCCTCTCAGTTGCCCCGTCCTCCCCCTCCAGCTAGCTCTACTGCTCCGTAGTTGTCTCCCTGACAGGTGCACCTGGTCCACTGCGTGTGGTGTGTGGTCAGTCAACCCACACAGAGCAGCACCTCACCAGCTCACTGCACTCTCCACCGCTCCACTGGCCACCTCACCAGCTCACTGCACTCTCCACCACTCCACTGGCCACCTCACCAGCTCACCGCACTCTCCACCGCTCCACTGGCCACCTCACCAGCTCACCGCACTCTCCACCGCTCCACTGGCCACCTCACCAGCTCACCGCACTCTCCACCGCTCCACTGGTCACCTCACCAGCTCACTGCACTCTCCACCACTCCACTGGTCACCTCACCAGCTCACTGCACTCTCCACCGCTCCACTGGTCACCTCACCAGCTCACTGCACTCTCCACCGCTCCACTGGTCACCTCACCAGCTCACTGCACTCTCCACCGCTCCACTGGTCACCTCACCAGCTCACTGCACTCTCCACCGCTCCACTGGTCACCTCACCAGCTCACTGCACTCTCCACCGCTCCACTGGTCACCTCACCAGCTCACCGCACTCTCCACCGCTCCACTGGTCACCTCACCAGCTCACCGCACTCTCCACCGCTCCACTGGTCACCTCACCAGCTCACTGCACTCTCCACCACTCCACTGGTCACCTCACCAGCTCACTGCACTCTCCACCACTCCACTGGTCACCTCACCAGCTCACTGCATTCTCCACCACTCCACTGGTCACCTCACCAGCTCACTGCACTCTCCACCACTCCACTGGTCACCTCACCAGCTCACTGCACTCTCCACCACTCCACTGGCCACCTCACCAGCTCACCGCACTCTCCACCACTCCACTGGTCACCTCACCAGCTCACTGCACTCTCCACCGCTCCACTGGTCACCTCACCAGCTCACCGCACTCTCCACCGCTCCACTGGTCACCTCACCAGCTCACCGCACTCTCCACCGCTCCACTGGTCACCTCACCAGCTCACCGCACTCTCCACCGCTCCACTGGTCACCTCACCAGCTCACCGCACTCTCCACCACTCCACTGGTCACCTCACCCGCTCACTGCACTCTCCACCACTCCACTGGTCACCTCACCAGCTCACCACACTCTCCACCGCTCCACTGGTCACCTCACCAGCTCACTGCACTCTCCACCACTCCACTGGTCACCTCACCAGCTCACTGCACTCTCCACCACTCCACTGGTCACCTCACCAGCTCACTGCACTCTCCACCGCTCCACTGGTCACCTCACCAGCTCACCGCACTCTCCACCGCTCCACTGGTCACCTCACCAGCTTTAGAATCATTTGCTCCACCTGTCTGCCTTGAAGAGGTTTTATAAATTAATGCTTTTAATTCATTGCCTCTCAGTTGCCCCATCCCCCTCCAGCTAGATCTCCTGCTCCGTAGTTGTCTCCCTGACAGGTGCACCTGGTCCACTGCGTGTAGTGTGTGGTCAGTCAACACACACAGAGCTGCACCTCACCAGCTCACTGCACTCTCCACCACTCCACTGGTCACCTCACCAGCTCACTGCACTCTCCACCACTCCACTGGTCACCTCACCAGCTCACCGCACTCTCCACTGCTCCACTGGCCACCTCACCAGCTCACTGCACTCTCCACCACTCCACTGGTCACCTCACCAGCTCACTGCACTCTCCACCGCTCCACTGGTCACCTCACCAGCTCACTGCACTCTCCACCACTCCACTGGTCAGCTCACCAGCTCACTGCACTCTCCACCGCTCCACTGGCCACCTCACCAGCTCACTGCACTCTCCACCGCTCCACTGGCCACCTCACCAGCTCACTGCACTCTCCACCACTCCACTGGTCACCTCACCAGCTCACCGCACTCTCCACCACTCCACTGGTCACCTCACCAGCTCACTGCACTCTCCACCGCTCCACTGGTCACCTCACCAGCTCACCACACTCTCCACCACTCCACTGGTCACCTCACCAGCTCACTGCACTCTCCACCACTCCACTGGTCACCTCACCAGCTCACTGCACTCTCCACCGCTCCACTGGTCACCTCACCAGCTCACCGCACTCTCCACCGCTCCACTGGTCACCTCACCAGCTCACTGCACTCTCCACCGCTCCACTGGCCACCTCACCAGCTCACTGCACTCTCCACCGCTCCACTGGTCACCTCACCAGCTCACTGCACTCTCCACCGCTCCACTGGTCACCTCACCAGCTCACTGCACTCTCCACCGCTCCACTGGTCACCTCACCAGCTCACTGCACTCTCCACCGCTCCACTGGTCACCTCACCAGCTCACTGCACTCTCCACCGCTCCACTGGTCACCTCACCAGCTCACTGCACTCTCCACCGCTCCACTGGTCACCTCACCAGCTCACTGCACTCTCCACCGCTCCACTGGCCACCTCACCAGCTCACTGCACTCTCCACCACTCCACTGGCCACCTCACCAGCTCACTGCACTCTCCACCGCTCCACTGGTCACCTCACCAGCTCACCGCACTCTCCACCACTCCACTGGTCACCTCACCAGCTCACCGCACTCTCCACCGCTCCACTGGTCACCTCACCAGCTCACTGCACTCTCCACCACTCCACTGGTCACCTCACCAGCTCACCGCACTCTCCACCGCTCCACTGGTCACCTCACCAGCTCACCGCACTCTCCACCGCTCCACTGGTCACCTCACCAGCTCACTGTACTCTCCACCACTCCACTGGTCACCTCACCAGCTCACTGCACTCTCCACCACTCCACTGGCCACCTCACCAGCTCACTGCACTCTCCACTGCTCCACTGGTCACCTCACCAGCTCACCGCACTCTCCACCGCTCCACTGGTCACCTCACCAGCTCACCGCACTCTCCACCGCTCCACTGGTCACCTCACCAGCTCACCGCACTCTCCACCGCTCCACTGGTCACCTCACCAGCTCACTGCACTCTCCACCGCTCCACTGGTCACCTCACCAGCTCACTGCACTCTCCACCACTCCACTGGTCACCTCACCAGCTCACCGCACTCTCCACCGCTCCACTGGTCACCTCACCAGCTCACCGCACTCTCCACCGCTCCACTGGCCACCTCACCAGCTCACTGCACTCTCCACCGCTCCACTGGCCACCTCACCAGCTCACTGCACTCTCCACCGCTCCACTGGCCACCTCACCAGCTCACTGCACTCTCCACCGCCCCACTGGTCACCTCACCAGCTCACTGCACTCTCCACCGCTCCACTGGTCACCTCACCAGCTCACTGCACTCTCCACCGCTCCACTGGTCACCTCACCAGCTCACTGCACTCTCCACCACTCCACTGGCCACCTCACCAGCTCACTGCACTCTCCACCACTCCACTGGCCACCTCACCAGCTCACTGCACTCTCCACCACTCCACTGGTCACCTCACCAGCTCACCGCACTCTCCACCACTCCACTGGTCACCTCACCAGCTCACCGCACTCTCCACCACTCCACTGGCCACCTCACCAGCTCACCGCACTCTCCACCACTCCACTGGTCACCTCACCAGCTCACCGCACTCTCCACCACTCCACTGGTCACCTCACCAGCTCACTGCACTCTCCACCACTCCACTGGTCAGCTCACCAGCTCACAGCACTCTCCACCACTCCACTGGTCACCTCACCAGCTCACCGCACTCTCCACCACTCCACTGGTCACCTCACCAGCTCACTGCACTCTCCACCACTCCACTGGTCAGCTCACCAGCTCACCGCACTCTCCACCACTCCACTGGTCACCTCACCAGCTCACTGCACTCTCCACCACTCCACTGGTCACCTCACCAGCTCACTGCACTCTCCACCACTCCACTGGTCAGCTCACCAGCTCACCGCACTCTCCACCACTCCACTGGTCACCTCACCAGCTCACTGCACTCTCCACCACTCCACTGGTCAGCTCACCAGCTCACAGCACTCTCCACCACTCCACTGGTCACCTCACCAGCTCACCGCACTCTCCACCACTCCACTGGTCACCTCACCAGCTCACCGCACTCTCCACCACTCCACTGGTCACCTCACCAGCTCACCGCACTCTCCACCACTCCACTGGCCACCTCACCAGCTCACTGCACTCTCCACCACTCCACTGGTCACCTCACCAGCTCACTGCACTCTCCACCACTCCACTGGTCACCTCACCAGCTCACTGCACTCTCCACCGCTCCACTGGTCACCTCACCAGCTCACTGCACTCTCCACCGCTCCACTGGTCACCTCACCAGCTCACCGCACTCTCAACCACTCCACTGGTCACCTCACCAGCTCACCGCACTCTCCACCACTCCACTGGTCACCTCACCAGCTCACTGCACTCTCCACCACTCCACTGGTCAGCTCACCAGCTCAATGCACTCTCCACCGCTCCACTGGCCACCTCACCAGCTCACTGCACTCTCCACCACTCCACTGGTCACCTCACCAGCTCACTGCACTCTCCACCACTCCACTGGTCACCTCACCAGCTCACTGCACTCTCCACCGCTCCACTGGTCACCTCACCAGCTCACTGCACTCTCCACCGCTCCACTGGTCACCTCACCAGCTCACTGCACTCTCCACCGCTCCACTGGTCACCTCACCAGCTCACTGCACTCTCCACCGCTCCACTGGTCACCTCACCAGCTCACTGCACTCTCCACCGCTCCACTGGTCACCTCACCAGCTCACTGCACTCTCCACCGCTCCACTGGTCACCTCACCAGCTCACTGCACTCTCCACCGCTCCACTGGTCACCTCACCAGCTCACTGCACTCTCCACCGCTCCACTGGTCACCTCACCAGCTCACTGCACTCTCCACCACTCCACTGGCCACCTCACCAGCTCACTGCACTCTCCACCACTCCACTGGCCACCTCACCAGCTCACTGCACTCTCCACCACTCCACTGGTCACCTCACCAGCTCACCGCACTCTCCACCACTCCACTGGTCACCTCACCAGCTCACCGCACTCTCCACCACTCCACTGGCCACCTCACCAGCTCACCGCACTCTCCACCACTCCACTGGTCACCTCACCAGCTCACCGCACTCTCCACCACTCCACTGGTCACCTCACCAGCTCACTGCACTCTCCACCACTCCACTGGTCAGCTCACCAGCTCACAGCACTCTCCACCACTCCACTGGTCACCTCACCAGCTCACCGCACTCTCCACCACTCCACTGGTCACCTCACCAGCTCACTGCACTCTCCACCACTCCACTGGTCAGCTCACCAGCTCACCGCACTCTCCACCACTCCACTGGTCACCTCACCAGCTCACTGCACTCTCCACCACTCCACTGGTCACCTCACCAGCTCACTGCACTCTCCACCACTCCACTGGTCAGCTCACCAGCTCACCGCACTCTCCACCACTCCACTGGTCACCTCACCAGCTCACTGCACTCTCCACCACTCCACTGGTCAGCTCACCAGCTCACAGCACTCTCCACCACTCCACTGGTCACCTCACCAGCTCACCGCACTCTCCACCACTCCACTGGTCACCTCACCAGCTCACCGCACTCTCCACCACTCCACTGGTCACCTCACCAGCTCACCGCACTCTCCACCACTCCACTGGCCACCTCACCAGCTCACTGCACTCTCCACCACTCCACTGGTCACCTCACCAGCTCACTGCACTCTCCACCACTCCACTGGTCACCTCACCAGCTCACTGCACTCTCCACCGCTCCACTGGTCACCTCACCAGCTCACTGCACTCTCCACCGCTCCACTGGTCACCTCACCAGCTCACCGCACTCTCAACCACTCCACTGGTCACCTCACCAGCTCACCGCACTCTCCACCACTCCACTGGTCACCTCACCAGCTCACTGCACTCTCCACCACTCCACTGGTCAGCTCACCAGCTCAATGCACTCTCCACCGCTCCACTGGCCACCTCACCAGCTCACTGCACTCTCCACCACTCCACTGGTCAGCTCACCAGCTCACAGCACTCTCCACCGCTCCACTGGCCACCTCACCAGCTCACTGCACTCTCCACCGCTCCACTGGTCACCTCACCAGCTCACCGCACTCTCCACCACTCCACTGGTCACCTCACCAGCTCACTGCACTCTCCACCACTCCACTGGTCACCTCACCAGCTCACTGCACTCTCCACCGCTCCACTGGCCACCTCACCAGCTCACTGCACTCTCCACCGCTCCACTGGTCACCTCACCAGCTCACTGCACTCTCCACCACTCCACTGGTCACCTCACCAGCTCACTGCACTCTCCACCACTCCACTGGTCAGCTCACCAGCTCACTGCACTCTCCACCACTCCACTGGTCACCTCACCAGCTCACTGCACTCTCCACCGCTCCACTGGTCACCTCACCAGCTCACTGCACTCTCCACCACTCCACTGGTCACCTCACCAGCTCACTGCACTCTCCACCGCTCCACTGGTCACCTCACCAGCTCACTGCACTCTCCACCACTCCACTGGTCACCTCACCAGCTCACTGCACTCTCCACCACTCAACTGGCCACCTCACCAGCTCACCGCACTCTCCACCACTCCACTGGTCACCTCACCAGCTCACTGCACTCTCCACCACTCCACTGGTCACCTCACCAGCTCACTGCACTCTCCACCACTCAACTGGCCACCTCACCAGCTCACCGCACTCTCCACCACTCCACTGGTCACCTCACCAGCTCACTGCACTCTCCACCACTCCACTGGTCACCTCACCAGCTCACTGCACTCTCCACCGCTCCACTGGTCACCTCACCAGCTCACTGCACTCTCCACCACTCCACTGGTCACCTCACCAGCTCACTGCACTCTCCACCGCTCCACTGGTCACCTCACCAGCTCACTGCACTCTCCACCGCCCCACTGGTCACCTCACCAGCTCACTGCACTCTCCACCGCTCCACTGGTCACCTCACCAGCTCACTGCACTCTCCACCACTCCACTGGTCACCTCACCAGCTCACTGCACTCTCCACCGCTCCACTGGTCACCTCACCAGCTCACTGCACTCTCCACCGCTCCACTGGTCACCTCACCAGCTCACTGCACTCTCCACCACTCCACTGGTCACCTCACCAGCTCACTGCACTCTCCACCACTCCACTGGCCACCTCACCAGCTCACTGCACTCTCCACCACTCCACTGGTCAGCTCACCAGCTCACTGCACTCTCCACCGCTCCACTGGCCACCTCACCAGCTCACTGCACTCTCCACCACTCAACTGGTCACCTCACCAGCTCACTGCACTCTCCACCGCTCCACTGGCCACCTCACCAGCTCACTGCACTCTCCACCGCTCCACTGGCCACCTCACCAGCTCACCGCACTCTCCACCACTCCACTGGTCAGCTCACCAGCTCACTGCACTCTCCACCACTCCACTGGTCACCTCACCAGCTCACTGCACTCTCCACCGCTCCACTGGTCACCTCACCAGCTCACTGCACTCTCCACCACTCCACTGGTCACCTCACCAGCTCACTGCACTCTCCACCGCTCCACTGGTCACCTCACCAGCTCACTGCACTCTCCACCGCTCCACTGGTCACCTCACCAGCTCACTGCACTCTCCACCGCTCCACTGGTCACCTCACCAGCTCACTGCACTCTCCACCGCTCCACTGGTCACCTCACCAGCTCACTGCACTCTCCACCGCTCCACTGGTCACCTCACCAGCTCACTGCACTCTCCACCGCTCCACTGGTCACCTCACCAGCTCACTGCACTCTCCACCGCTCCACTGGTCACCTCACCAGCTCACTGCACTCTCCACCGCTCCACTGGTCACCTCACCAGCTCACTGCACTCTCCACCGCTCCACTGGTCACCTCACCAGCTCACTGCACTCTCCACCGCTCCACTGGTCACCTCACCAGCTCACTGCACTCTCCACCACTCCACTGGTCACCTCACCAGCTCACTGCACTCTCCACCACTCCACTGGTCACCTCACCAGCTCACTGCACTCTCCACCACTCCACTGGCCACCTCACCAGCTCACTGCACTCTCCACCACTCCACTGGCCAGCTCACCAGCTCACTGCACTCTCCACCGCTCCACTGGTCACCTCACCAGCTCACTGCACTCTCCACCACTCCACTGGTCACCTCACCAGCTCACTGCACTCTCCACCACTCCACTGGCCACCTCACCAGCTCACTGCACTCTCCACCACTCCACTGGTCACCTCACCAGCTCACTGCACTCTCCACCACTCCACTGGCCACCTCACCAGCTCACTGCACTCTCCACCACTCCACTGGTCACCTCACCAGCTCACTGCACTCTCCACCACTCCACTGGCAACCTCACCAGCTCACTGCACTCTCCACCGCTCCACTGGTCACCTCACCAGCTCACTGCACTCTCCACCACTCCACTGGCCACCTCACCAGCTCACTGCACTCTCCACCGCTCCACTGGCCACCTCACCAGCTCACTGCACTCTCCACCACTCAACTGGTCACCTCACCAGCTCACTGCACTCTCCACCGCTCCACTGGCCACCTCACCAGCTCACTGCACTCTCCACCGCTCCACTGGCCACCTCACCAGCTCACCGCACTCTCCACCACTCCACTGGTCAGCTCACCAGCTCACTGCACTCTCCACCACTCCACTGGTCACCTCACCAGCTCACTGCACTCTCCACCGCTCCACTGGTCACCTCACTAGCTCACTGCACTCTCCACCACTCCACTGGTCACCTCACCAGCTCACTGCACTCTCCACCACTCCACTGGTCACCTCACCAGCTCACTGCACTCTCCACCACTCCACTGGTCACCTCACCAGCTCACTGCACTCTCCACCACTCCACTGGTCACCTCACCAGCTCACTGCACTCTCCACCACTCCACTGGTCACCTCACCAGCTCACTGCACTCTCCACCACTCCACTGGTCACCTCACCAGCTCACTGCACTCTCCACCACTCCACTGGTCACCTCACCAGCTCACTGCACTCTCCACCACTCCACTGGTTAGCTCATGCTGTTCAGGGCACACACATGTACGTACATACATGTGAAGTGGTGCTTCTCAGCTGGCTGTTGCATGAACGGTAAAGGGGTCTTCTGCAGCATCTAGAACTAGCTGGTACAGAAGAGCCCTTTACCGCTCATGTACATACCTGCATGGTGGGGGTGAGGCAGTTGTGTGGCCGGATAATTCACTTGACGAGTTGCATGCTTGTATACACTCGTAATTCTTATTATACACTAGTTTACTATTGGTGGAGTACTTGGTCGTGGTAGACTTGTAGCTGTGATAGGAACTTAATACAAGTAATTAATTACACAGTCACTTCCACTACAACGGTATAATTCACAAGCTCAAGTCTGCAAACAAAGTCATATGTGAAAGTGTACCACAAAAGTGCACACACACAAAAAGAATATACTACAAAATATATACACTATGTATTATGTATTAATATGTATTACGTACACACATGTACTAGAATAATATACTACAAATACACTACAGCTCTGTTTCACCCACTAATAACAGTTATAACAAAGTTACTTCTTGAGCTCCAACTGCTCTACTCTGTCGACCAAACGAGCAATTACATTTTCCATCTCCTCCACTCTCCTCTTGGTCATCTGGAGGTGAGCCTCCACTGAAGTCTTGAGGTGTTCTGACATGTCCTTCCGCGGCAGGACTATCGCACAACCAAACCGCTTGTATTCACATTCCACACGCTGCATCGGACACACCTCCCGGTGGGCGGGGACAGTGCTGCGGGTGACACCCCTAGCACCACACTTGTTGGGGCAGTCAAGAGGATAGTTGGGGCACAGCTTCAAGTGATCTCCAGTGACTTGTTCATGAGTGGAAACAAGCCGGCAGTACTTGCACTTCTCTCGACGGAGACGGCACTTGGTTGTCATGTGCTTCTTCACAGTCGCTCGCCTTTCCTTGTGCCCGCATTTGTTGCCGCACTCCACCACCTGATCAGGGCAGCCGTTGTCGGACGTGAGGTGGTCCTCTACATCTGTGAGCTCCATCTTCTTGCCACACGCGTTGGGGCAGTACACGGACAAACACAACACATTCCGGCGTGCATTTCGGTCTCTGAAGGTGGCAAAAGCTGGATCTGACTGCTCTGTGCTCCTGCAGGTAGGGCAGGATTTGGATCTGGTCTTCCACCTCTCGATGCACCGTGAGCAGTAGATATTCCCACAGCAGTTGGCCTGCACTGGGTCGTGGGCTAGTGCCTGACACACTGCACAGACCAGCCACTCAGGGGGCTTCTCCACAAAGTGGAAGGTCTTGCCAGCATAGTCCTGGGGGTGGCCTGCAGGAGGTGTACAACATGCATGTACCCAACAGAGCTAGGCTGCAGCAGTTGACACTGACATGACGTGAATGGTGACACGATGGAATGTATGGAGCTGTATACATGTCATGTAAATGAACACCTTCCACCTCAGTGGCCAACTGGACATGTAGACTGACACACACAGCCTCACCCTGTGCAACGACGTAGTTTACCTCCACCTTGTAGTAGCCAGTTAGGTCAACAAACCCCCACAATGGTTGGTCTGTGGGCAGCCCCTCCCAGGCCACACCCACATTCCTCCCATTGTGGTGGAGATGGAGCTCTCCTGTCCCTGACACATGACAACCAAATGTGTTGCCTGCTGAGTGATCCAGGACCCACTGCAGTTCTTTCCTCTGCCCTTTGTGCCATGCTTTACAGTCATCACTACTAATGAAAACACGCCAGTACTGGTCACTGTTGTCTATGTCACCCCACCTCCGTGGCACTGGTCCACTGTCAGGATCTATTGTTGTCACACCAATACTAAGTACCTGCAATTGCACAGCCAGACAACACAGCACACTAGATGTGTTATCACATCAAACTAGCATCTCAACAACTGACACACACACGCACAGACTCAGTGCAGCCATGGACAAATCAAAAGAAGCAAACTGCAGCTAGCTACATGGCCACAGCAAAGACAAGAACAACACTACAAAGGACAGACACTTTGACACTGCACACCCAACACTAGCTGAGCTGAGTCTCGCGTGGCCAGGCCGCTGTAGGGGGTTAGGGCCCCTCCAACGAGGTCTGAAAACGCGAGGCTAAACTAAGTCGAGCCGCTAATGTTAGCTATCTACACCAAACGACACGAGACGAGTTGCGAATTGACTGCTCTCGTGTGTGCGCTGTCCAAGCAGGGCATACACTGCAGACTGCAAGGCGTTTGAATGAGAGGACTCACCTTTCGTTTGTCTTCCTGCAAAACCTTGACAGAAAACTGAACCCCCTTTGGGATAGGGTCGTTAGAGAAGGCGATCCGAAGTGGTCCAAGTATGGAACTAGTACAGCCACTTGCAACTCTCCTTCCTTCACTCAGCACCACCCCTTCCCCACATTTCTGGTGGAACTGGCCAAACACTGGCACGCCCTCTCCATCGCTATGCGTGGCCATAATTATCTGGGGGAATCCGCGCAACTTCAGCACGGTACTTTCTATGCGGACTGTTCGCGCGTACTGCGGACGGTGGACGGAGTGCGGACGGTGGACGGAGTGCGGACGATGGACGGAGTGCGGACGGTGGACGGAGTGCGGACGGTGGACGGAGTGCGGACGGTGGACGGAGTGCGGACGGTGGACGGAGTGCGGACGGTGGACAAATGGCGATGGTCAGACAGCGAACGGAACGTCCGCATTTTAGGTGGTTATATGAGCACCAATTGCCTCCTTATCCTTTTGTATCGTTTTGTATTGTTCCGCGGGCAGTAACTCAATGCGATACAAGTTCCACTATGTTGCTATGGTTACTCCTCTTGCATTGAGTGGTGCATATCTCTGTACTGCATCAGAAGGTGATAGCAGTGAATGAAATAGTCCTGTGGGGGGGAAGGGAGGGGGAGGGGGAGGGGAGGAGAGGGAGGAAAGGGAGGGGAGGGGAGGGAGGGGGAGAGTGAAAGGATGAAGGCATAGGAGGGAGAGTGAAAGGGCAGGGGTGAGATGGGAGAGAAAGGGAGGAGAGGGGAGGGGGGAAGGGGAGGAGAGGGGACGAGGGAAGGGGAGGGGAGGGAAGGAGGAAGGGGAGGGGAGGGGAGGGGAGGGGGAGGGGAGGGGAGGGGAGGGGGAGGGGAGAGAGAGAGGAGGGGGAAGAGAAAGCAGTGGAAGGATGGTAGGGGAAGGGGTGAGATGGGGGAGAAAGGGAGGGGATGGGAGAAGGAAAGGGGAGGAGGGCAGGGAACACAGAGTGATGGAGGAAAGAGGGGATTTTAGCCATGATGTCACCTCTGACGCAACTTATCAGTGGCCCCACTCACCCACCCAACAAGCTGCCGGCCTCACCGGGAGTCCATGGCTCCGGGACGGCTGGCTCTCACTGCCTTGAAGGCGCTGACAACGTCCACTTGGTCCTCCGTCATGAGCTGGTCTGTCAACACCCACAGAGTGACAAACAAGCAACTGCGACCAAGACCGTCACTACATGGGGAGTACATATGAACACACATGCACACACACACACACACACACACACACACACACACACACACACACACACACACACACACACACACACACACACACACACACACACACACACACACACACACACACACACACACACACACACACACACACACACACACACACACACACACGCATACACACGACAGAGAGAGGACAGAGAGGCCTCACAACGGCTTCTGAGACAACAAATTAGCACTACTAGACGTGCTAGCCCCTCCTCACTTGCAGGCCACTACAACGGGTGAGGTGGACCCCTCCTTCTGCCCCACCCTAGTCCTCTCCAACAGCCCCTGACTTGGGCATGGTAGCAGCACTCCAGTCCTCCAAGTGGAAGAGGGTCACATCCAGGGGAGAGAGGTCCTGCGGTGGGAGGGGGTGGGGTGGGGTGAAGATAGGAATGGGGGGATGTATTGCCATGGACTTAGTGCTGCAGACAGCACAGTTTGTTCGGGTTGTCAGCCACATTCTCCCAACATCAGTCTTCAAGGCTGACTTTGACTCAAACATTGCATTCGCTGCTTGTGAAACTTCATATAAGGGTCACACGCCTGCCAAATTACATTTAGACATAGACACAGGCCTGTGTGTAGCTACATGTGTACGTGCGCTTAAAGGGGCCTTTGTCTGGGAACAGTGATGGTCAAGCTCCGAGGTGCACTTGGTCCTGCAGGGAGAGAGGGTTCTGGTGCTTACAGGCACACAGAGGTGCACAAGACAAGGATCAAGACAAGTGCACAAGGACAGTGTGCACTTAAGACACTGCTATCCCACGCTGCATGACCTGGTGCTTGTAGCTATGTATAAGGCCTTAGAGGTCCACATCCATACCCTCAGAGCCTCAGACCTCAGCCATCTACCTGTCCTGTCCTGTCATCTTGCTACCTTTCAGAAGGTCACGCTACCCCCACAAGGGAGGGGCAAAGAGTTGACGTTATGGCTGCTAGTTACTGCATCTGTGGACCGCTAGACCACCCTTGCTTCTAAACCACCGTTGGCACACTGTACACTGCAAAGCACCCCGTTGCTCCTGGATGGGTTTGATTCGCTCTGCCAGGCATTTGTGTCTCTTCTTGTCAGACTCCCTACGGAAGCATCTGTTGCATGTAAGGCACAACACCTGGTGAGGCTGCTGAGATGGTTCTGCTTGTTCCTGCCGGCCTAGATCGTTCTGCAGTCTCTGGTACTTGGTATTCCATCCTTCTCTTGAGACAGTTGCCTCGTACCACTGTTTTTCGGGGACACCAATTGCTTGCAGGTCCTTGCGGATGACGTCTCTCCACCTCTTTCGTGGGCCCCCGGGAGGGCGGGTCTTTTGCAGCCAACCAAACAGGGCCATTTTTGGCATGCGGTGGTCAGGCATCCTGGCAACATGCCCCAGCCATTCTAACCGACGCTTGGCGATCTTGGTGTCCAGTGTTTCCTGGTCTCCCCACAGGTCCCGCATTCGTGTCGAGGTGATGTGTTGCTCCCATTGCTGATTTCTGGTTGTCCCCAGCATGGTGCGGATGCATCGGTGGTGAAAAGCATTGAGCCTGTTCAGGTTTTTGCGCATTAGGGTCCAGCATTCACATCCATAGAGGAGTACAGGCATCACACATGCTTGGTACACTTTCCTCTTGGTGGTAGTGGTGAGAGTGCGATCTGTGAAGACGGCACGGCGTAGGGCTCCAAACGCCCTGCTGGCACTGGCGATGCGATGGTCTACTTCTGCATCTACCCTTCCACTGGACGAGACCAGTGAGCCAAGGTATGGGAACTTATCAACACACCCTATCTCACTCTCTCCCACGGTAATAGGCTCTCTGTCCGCATCTTCAATGTCAAATCCTGTCACCATCAGCTTTGTCTTCTCCAGGCTCACTGTCAGACCAAAAGCCTGTGCCACGTCCACATATGCCAGGGTAGCTTGCTCTGCCCCATACCGGGTTGTCGCTAGGAGAGCGGTGTCATCAGCAAACTGGCAATCACTCATTCGTGTCTGATGGGCATCTCTGGTGGACCTCCGAAACAGCTTACCATCGTACTTGTATAAGAGGCATGTCCCTGCTCCCTCTAAGTCTTCCACCCGCGCTGTCCACCTCTCCATCATTAGACAAGCATACAGGTTGAAGAGAGTTGGAGCCATTGTACACCCTTGCCTCAGGCCATTGTCCACATCAATCTTCTCCTCTACCAACTCACCATTTATGGACAACTGTGCTTTCATGCCGTCGTGGAAGGACTTGACCAGGTTGACAACACTGTCAGGCACACCCAACTTCTCTAGTGCACGCCACAAAGCTGTGCGAGGTACAGAGTCGTATGCCTTCTTCAAGTCTACAAAGGTGATGAACTGCCTGGATCGGTGCTCTACTGACTTCTCCACAAGTTGTCGAAGAGTGAAGATCATGTCAGAGCAGCCCAGGCCTTTGCGGAAGCCGCACTGTGACTCAGGGAGCTCAACCTCTGCTACTTGTTGTAGCCTTTCCTGAAGGATTCTAGCCACCACTTTGCCCACCACCTCCAGTAGGGAGATTCCTCTCCAGTTGTCACAGATGGAGAGGTCTCCTTTCTTTGGAATAGGGATGAGAATTGCATCTGACCAGTCCCTAGGCACTCTCTGTTCCTCCCATGCTGTGTGCACCAGGTCCAGTAGCAGAGTCAAGAATTCTTTCGTGCAGCATCCAGCCTTCACCATCTCTGGGAGGATGCGAGAGCTGCCTCCTGCCTTTCCATTCTTCAACTTCGCAAGGGTAGCTGCCAGCTCTTCTATGGTTGGTTTCGCAGCCATTTCTGCCCTGATTGGACGCTGTCTTGTCATCTCCAACGCTGCCACTTCAAACTGGGATCTCACGTTGAGAACTTTAGTGAAGTGCCTCCGCCATCGTTGGTGTTGCTCCGATAGTAGGGTGCATTTGTTGCCATCCTTATCTCGGACACAGCCAGTTGTGCTGGGTACCAGGCCTCTCCTTCCAGACTGCATTGCTCTGATACACTGCCAAACTGTCTTCCCACCAAATCTTCCCCTCTGGGCTTCCTCAGCCTTAGCCTGGAACCAAGCATTCTTAGCCGCATGGATGACCCGACGAGTTTCTGATCGGGCTTTCTGAAACTTCTGTAGATCGTCTGCACTCTTGCTAGTGAGCCATTGGTTGTAAAGCTGGTTCCGGCGCTGGAGAGCAGGCTGCAAATTCTTACTCTCTCTAAACCAGTCAGGTTGACGTCTTGACTCAGTCCCCAAAACTGTCTCTGCTGCCTCAGTCAATGCAGACCTCATTGCTAGCCACTTCTCTTCTGCTGAGCCACCATGCGGCCACTTAGCCTGGGTCTTGCTCACAATCTCCTCCTGGAAAGCCACATAGTCCTCACTGTTGGTTAATTTGGCCACATTGAACCTCTTTGGCCGCACTGCTTGCTTGTGGTGGTAGCCCTTTCCTGTCACCCTCACTCTCATACACAACAACTGATGGTCAGTGTGGCATTCTGCCCCCCGCATCACAGTAGCATCCAGGCACCTTTGGCGGTCACTTTGCCGCATGATGGCGAAGTCGATACAGTGCCACCGCTTTGATTTGGGATGCTGCCATGTTTGCTTGTGTATGTTCTTTTTTTCAAACCAGGTGTTACACACAAAAGCCACGTTGGTCTCCAGGAAAGCCAGTAACTCTCTTCCAGCATCGTTTGACTCTCCGTAGCCATGCGGACCACGCACGTTACACCAGGGGTCATCATTTCCCCCTCTGGATCCAACTCGGGCGTTGAAGTCCCCCAGGATAACATATGACTGGTCCGATGGTATGGTAGCCAGTGCCTGCTGGAGTTCATTGTAGAACTTGTCTTTCTCTGTTCTGCGGGCCGCTCGTGTTGGTGCATAGCACGACAACACGTGGAGCGTGTCTCTCTTTCTGCTTCCGGTTTGTAAGCGGACCGAGACAAGTCTCTGACTCCATGCCTTCCACTGTTCCCCAGCTTCCCTCCATGCTCTCACAGCCACCCCGCTGAGCACTAATGCCACACCCTCTCCTCTCTGCAAAGGTTCTCCTGCTTGTGGGACTGGCCGGCCTGCTGCCAGCACAACACTCTCTCCCACACGGTACACATCATTGCCATACCACCTCGTCTCCTGCAATGCAGCCACACTCACCTGGTACCTGCTCAGTTCACTCACCACCTGGTCAATCCTGCGGTCTTCTGCCTCTGCCACATCCCTGCCCTGCTTTGCTGTTTCAACAGGGCCTTCAGTATCCAATAGCGATCGAACGTTCCACGATCCAAGCCGCCAAGTAGATGACGTCTTCCTCTTTGCTCTAAATGCAAAATGGGGTCTTACCCGAGAGTTTTGCAAGTTCTCTGCGGGCGAACACGCGGGGGATGAAGCGAGTGGCGACATCGAGCGTCGCCCTGGTCTCGTTTTCATACGATTCCTCGCCTGTGGTCGGCAGGAGGCCGTTGGGGATAGTTCCCTCTTCCGCCCTTCGACCGTTGGGGAGACGCGTCCCTCATCCGCCCGTCGGGGTCCTGCCAGCTCCGAATCAGGCCTTGGGGTC
This sequence comes from Aplysina aerophoba, assembly GCA_949841015.1. Taxonomy (NCBI): domain Eukaryota; kingdom Metazoa; phylum Porifera; class Demospongiae; order Verongiida; family Aplysinidae; genus Aplysina; species Aplysina aerophoba. Next base: position 6,083,684 of record OX465042.1, read on the forward strand.
GCCTGACTAACCCGTATGGTGTGGTGTGGGTCTCCTCTGGTGGTCATCGAGGACGCGTCTCCCCCTCCGACAGCCGTATCTGGCCTTGGGCAGTGAAGCTCGCACCTCCGGTGGTCCGCTGCCATTCGGCTCGTCCCCTACCAAGTATGCGCGAAAACCGGCATTCCGCGCTGATGAAGACGTCCAACGACTCTGTCCCATCAACGGGTGTGCCGTCACACGCACGCTTTCTAGCAGGCCGTTCCGTCTTCTGTGACTAGCTTCCTGGCAACCGCCATCTTGAAGCGCACACACACACACATCATCTACACACATCACGCCATCTACCACAGACACAGGCAGTCCATACACTCACTCAAGGAGATTCTGGAGGCAGTCTTGCCTGTAAACTCTAATGTATGTTTTACTGTGACCAACTCGTTGAGGTCTTTGTGTATAATTGCTGGTTAGGAGTTTCTGAACATTCTCTGCTAGCACCTTGATGGTGTAGTGGGTGGACTTTGCCAACACTGGAAGAACACTTACTGAAAAAATCAATTGTGTAGTTCCTTGGCATGGAATTCCCCACGACACTATGTGCCACCACCTTGATGGTGTACACAGTCCCTCTCTGGAGCCCACTGAGCACTGTGCTGGTGGCAGTCACTGGGAGCTGCTCAGGAGTGGAGCCACTGCTGGGGACTGCAGTCACTGTGTACCCAGTGACGGGAGGCCTGTTGTCAGGCAGTGTGGGAGGGGTCTATGTGACAGTGATGGACGAGCCCGAGGTAGCCATGGTGGTCACAACATCAGGTGGTGGGGGCACTGGGCGGGGAGAGAGACAGTAAAAGATATCAACACAGCTGCTGGAAGGACGATGGATACAAGTTATTGAGCTTGACATGTGCAAGGTGATTTTCATGGCAATGATGGAAGAGGACAAAGAGTGAGCATGCACAGATGGTGGCAGTAATCATCTGGTGCAGCAGACACTAACTCGGATCCAAGTCTGCTTCCACAAAGCCGGACTATATGCACATGTACAGCCGAGCTTAGTCTCGTGTATCCAGAACGCCTTCGGAACTAAGGCTCCCCTTGAAAGCGGTCTTGAAACGCGAGACTGACTAAACTAAGCAATACGTAGCTAAACTGAATGATTAAACCAACAAGAGTCGAGTTGCGAGTTGACTGCTCTCGTGTGTGCGCTATCCAAGCAGGGCATACACTGCAGACTGCAAGGCGTTTGAATGAGAGGACTTACAAGTGCACTTCTAAATAACTGGACTTACATGCACTTCGCCCTCCTGCGAAACCTTCACAGAAAACACCTGTCCTTTTAAGATATGGGCGTTAGAAAAATGCAGTCTGAGGAGGACTGAATGCAGGATAATCACAAGGTGCACTCGCAGCTCGCCTTCCTTCACTCAGCATCATCGTGTCCCCACATCTCCGGTGGAACGTTCCTGGCATGCTCTCTCCATCGGTACAGGCGGCCATATTATTTTTGTTACTGGGGGAATCCCCAGCCGATGACGGCACACGTGTGCATCATTGATTACCTGAAGTGCTGTTTAGAAGTCGCGCATTGTTAGGGAGCGGGGTGTGAGTTTGAATCCAGCACAGCACACTTTGGTGCCCATTGTGGTCCAGTACAAGTGAGTTCACTCTATTGCTATGCATGGTTTCTCCTCTTGCACTTGTAGTACACTTCTCTGTGACGCATCTGAAGGTGGTAGTGGTCCTGTGTGGGGAAGGGGGAGGGGCAGGGGAGGGAAGGGGAGGGAGAAGAGTGGTGTTGTGGTTTGGAGTGCCCTGAGCCAAGGATGGCATTGAGGGAGACATGGTCTCTGTGTTGCTGGACGTAGCTAGAGTTGGTGCACGTGCATGGTGTAGCTGTCTACCCAGGGTAGAGCCCCCTCGGGCTACTGGGGTAGCTAGGTCAGTGGTAGATTGTGTCTCTTGTGCAGTGCAAAGACGTGGCTAGTAGGGACATCCCCCATCTCCTGAGTGTTTGTCACTACACAGCCTCATCCTCATACCCTAGCATTGAAGTTCTCAAAAGCTGCAGTGGGTGGTTGCACATTGGTAGGGAGTGGGCATTAGTTTGAATCCAGCACAGCACACTTTGGGCAACTGTATACAGCCATGTTTGCTGTAGATATCGAGTCATGTGGTAATGTACCTCTCCCTCTCCCTCCCCTCCCACTAGACCAGGTTGGCAAGAGTGGCAACATCCCTGCAGGTACCACGGTGGACGTGAGCACCACTCATCCAACAGAGTTTGGCTTCTACCTCTGCAGCCATGCCGGGATACAGGTGGGAGGGGCAGGGGAGGGGCCACCATTGCTTCAGTATCGTAACACAATCCAACCCTAAACTCTCTCCTCTCCCTCTGCCCCCTCCCTTCTCCCTCCCCCCACTAGGGGACGTCTCAGCCTTCTCACTACCACGTGTTGTGGGACGACAATGACTTCTCAGCCGACGACATCCAGGCCCTGACGTACCAGCTCTGTCACACCTATGTGAGGTGCACGCAGTCCGTGTCCATCCCCGCCCCCGCCTACTACGCCCACCTGGTGGCCTTCTGAGCACGCTACCACCTCATGGAGCTGGAGGACCGGAGGTAAGGGTGGGGGGAGTGAGAGGGACAGGGGGAGGGGAGTGGAAAGAGGTGGGGGAGGGGCAGGAGGAATGGAAGCAGGAGGGAGGGGGAGGAGGAATGGAAGCAGGAGTGAGGGGGAGGAGGGAAGGGGAGTAGGAATGGAAGCAGGAGGGAGGGGAAGGAGGAATGGAAGCAGGAGTGAGGGGGAGGAGGGAGGGGGAGGAGGAATGGAAGCAGGAGGGAGGGGGAGGAGGAATGGAAGCAGGAGTGAGGGGAGGAGGGAGGGGGAGGAGGAATGGAAGCAGGAGGGAGGGGGAGGAGGAATGGAAGCACGAGTGAGGGGGAGGAGGGAGGGGGAGGAGGAATGGAAGCAGGAGGGAGGGGGAGGAGGAATGGAAGCAGGAGGGAGGGGGAGGAGGAATGGAAGCAGGAGGGAGGGGGAGGAGGAATGGAAGCAGGTGGGAGGGGAAGGAGGAATGGAAGCAGGAGGGAGGGTGTGGGAGGAGGAGGAGGGAAGGGACAGAGTGACAAGTGCCAGCTCCCCTGTCTCCCCTCCCTCCTGCAGTGGTGATGGTTCTGCCACGTCGGGTGCCAGTGAGGAGGTCAAGTCCCCCGCTGCCATGGCCCAGGCAGTCAAGGTGCACCAGGACACCAGCCGGGTCATGTACTTTGCATGAGGGACCACCTGGACCCCCCACCACCCTAGGACAACACTCCCTCCTCACATCCACAACTCCATCTCCTGTGGTGTTTGTATGTTTGTTTGTAAACAACTTATTATGGCTTTAGAATCATTTGCTCCACCTGTCTGCACCTGAAAAGGTTTTATAAATTAATGCTTTTAATTCATTGCCTCTCAGTTGCCCCGTCCTCCCCCTCCAGCTAGCTCTCCTGCTCTGTAGTTGTCTCCCTGACAGGTACACCTGGTCCACTGCGTGGGGTGTGTGGTCAGCCAACCCACACAGAGCTCCACCTCACCAGCTCACTGCACTCTCCACCACTCCACTGGTCAGCTCATGCTGTTCAGGGCACACACATGTACGTACATACGTGTGAAGTGGGGCTTCTCAGCTGGCTGTTGCATGAACGGTAAAGGTGTCTTCTGCAGCATCTAGAACTAGCTGGTACAGAAGAGCCCTTTACCGTTCATGTACATACCTGCATGGTGGGGGTGAGGCAGTTGTGTGGCCGGATAATTCACTTGACGAGTTGCATGCTTGTATACACTCGTAATTCTTATTATACACTAGTTTACTATTGGTAGAGTACTTGGTTGAGGTAGACTTGTAGCTGTAATATGAACTTAATACAAGTAATTAATTACACAGTCACTTCCACTACAACGGTATAATACGCAAGCTCAAGTCTGCAAAAAAGTCACATGTGAAAGTGTACCACAAATTAATGTACTCACACACACAAAAGAATAGAATACATATATATATACTATGTATTATGTATTAATATGTATTACGTACACATGTACTAGAATAATATACTACAAATACACTACAGCTCTGTTTCACCCACTAATAACAGTTATAGCAAAGTTACTTCTTGAGTTCCAACTGCTCTACCCTGTTGACTAAACGAGCAATTACGTCATTCATTCTCTCTGCTTTCTCTTCCATCTCCTCCACTCTCCTCTTGGTCATCTGGAGGTGGGCCTCCAATGAAATCTTGAGGTGCTCTGCCATGTCCTTCCTTGGTAGGACTATAGCACAACCAAACCGCTTGTACTCACATTCCACGCGCTGTATCGGGCACACCTCCCGGTGGGTGGGGACAGTGCTGCGGGTGACACCCCTAGCACCACACTTGTTGGGGCAGTCAAGAGGATAGTTGGGGCACTGCTCCAAGTGATCTCCAGTGACTTGTTCATGAGTGGAAACAGTGCGGCAGTACTTGCACTTGTATTGACGGAGACGGCACCCGGTTGTCATGTGCTTCTTCACAGTAGCTCGTCTTTCCTTGTGCCCACATTTGTTGCCGCACTCCACCACCTGATGAGGGCAGCCGTTGTCGGACGTGAGGTGGTTCTCTACATCGGTGAGCTCCATCTTCTTGACACAACTATTGGGGCAGTACACGGACAAACACAACACATTCCGGCGTGCATTTCGGTCTCTGAAGGTGGCAAAAGCTGGATCTGATCGCTCTGTGCTCCTGCAGGTAGGGCAGGATTTGGATCTGGTCTTCCACCTCTCGATGCACCGTGAGCAGTAGATGTTCCCACAGCAGTTGGCCTGCACTGGGTCGTGGGCTAGTGCCTGACACACTGCACAGATCAGCCACTCAGGGGGCCTCTCCACAAAGTGGAAGGTCTTGCCAGCATAGTCATGGGGGTAGCCTGCAGGAGGTGTACAACATGCGTGTACCCAACAGAGCTAGGCTGCAGCAGTTGACAGGACATGAAATGAATGGTGACACAGTGGAATGTATGGAGCTGTATACATGTCATGTAAATGAACACCTTCCACCTCAGTGGCCAACTGGACATGCAGACTGACACACACACAGCCTCACCCTGTGCAACGACGTAGTTTGTCTCCACCTTGTAGCCAGGTAGGTTAACAAATCCCCACAATGGTTGGTCTGTGGGTAGCCCCTCCCAGGCCACACCCACATCCCTCCCATTGTGGTGGAGATGGAGCTCTCCTGTCACTGACACCTGACAACCAAATGTGTTGCCTACTGAGCGATCCAGGACCAACTGCAGTTTTCTACTTTGTCCTTTGTGCCATGCTGTACAGTCATCACTCCAAATGTTAACACACCAGTACTGGTCACTGTTCTGTATGTCACGCCACTGTGGCTCTGGTCCACTGTCAGGATCTTTTGTTGTCACACCAATACTAAGCGCCTGCAATTGCACAGAAAGCACAGCACACTAGATGTGTTATCACATCAAACTAGCATCTCAACAACTGACACACACACACACAGTGCAGCCATGGACAAATCAAAAGAAGCAAACTGCAGCTAGCTACATGGCCACAGCAAAGACAAGAACAACACTACAAAGGACAGACACTCTGACACTGCACACCCAACACTAGCTGAGCTTAGCCTCGCGTGTCCAGGCCGCTATAGGGGGTTAGGGCCCCTCCAACGAGGTATGAAAACGCGAGGCTAAACTAAGCCGAGCCACTAATGTTAGCTACCTACACCAAACGACACGAGACGAGTTGCGAGTTGACTGCTCTCGTGTGTGCGCTATCCAAGCAGGGCATACACTGCAGACTGCAAGGCGTTTGAATGAGAGGACTCACATTTCCTTTGCCTTCCTGCAAAACCTTCACAGAAAACTGAACCCCCTTTGGGATAGGGTAGTTAGAGAATGCGATCGAAGGTGGTCCAACTATCCAACCACTTGCAGCTCTCTTTCCTTCACTCAGGACCACCGTGTCCCCACATTTCTGGTGGAACTGTTCAAACACTGGCACACCCTCTCCATCGGTACGGGCGGCCATAATTATCTGGGGGAATCCCCGGATCACTTCAGTGCGTACACCTATAATTATAGCTACGTATACCAGATGCGAGATAAAATGGCGGACACAGTGAAGTGAAGTGAGGTGGATTGACTCATCGTTGTTTGATTCCCACCGTTCCTCGATTCCCCCTGTTTGCCTTGCATACTCTCAAGATACCATGCCATGCTGTCGGTGTAACGGCAGCGGGAGTTGCAGAGGCTGCAGATGTGCGAAAAACGGAGAAATCTGCACGAATTGCCTTCCATTACGCCGCGGACAGTGTCGCAATACCGGACCAAGGGATCTGCCCGTTGCTACATCACCTGATCATGCCGAATCGACTGCGCCCGGGAACGCGCTGCCACAGGCCACGTCACTGGTCACATCACCCGAACAGCCTACACAGACCTTGATTGGGAACACTGATCGCGCAGGAGATCCACACGAGACCTCGGATGCATGCGCAGTTGCCAGTACAGCAGATTTGTTGCCCCCCTACACCCCTCTAAGTACAGTCGATCATGCCTACAGGTGGGGTTCGGCTGACGGTCCAGCTATTTGTTTGAAAGTGAACAGCTGTTACGAAGAAACAGTGCATTGGCGGAGAAATGTGTTCAGTGTACCTTCCGGGAAAGCTGGGAAGGAATTTGTCGCTGAAATGGCCCGCCTCTACCTCTCGTATGCTGAAGAGTCGCAAATTGAATCGTTTGCTCTCACAGCTGCCATGATTCTACCACCCTTGATCCTGCAGAAGCCGTACCGAGGATCAAAAGCTAGAGACCATGTCAAGTGTGTGGAAAGGAGGATGCAGCTGTGGCGAGATGGAGACATTGACAGCCTGCTTCATGAGGGCCGTGCCATCCAGCAACGCCTTGGCCCATATGCTGACAACAACACCCATGATGCACGGACGTTTGCAAACCACATGATGAATGGCAAAGTGAAGTCAGCTGTACGCCTCCTCACCTCCGACCCCAAAGGAACTCCCCTCCCACTTGACAAAGTTGTCTCATCGAGCAGCGGTACTGACACGGTACGTAACATCCTCCATAAGAAGCATCCTGCGGGCAGACCAGTCACCGTGTCCACTCTGCTTCCCGAAGATGGTGCACCTCAGCCAACACACCCGATCGTGTTCGAAAGCCTCACTGGCCATCTCATCCGGGCGACTGCACTTCGTACCGAGGGTGCAGCGGGTCCCTCTGGCATAGATGCTCTGGGATGGAGACGAATTTGCACCTCCTTCCATGATGCTTCTAGAGCCTTATGTGATGCCATTGCAGCTGTCAGTCGTCGGCTCTGCACCACCTATGTTGACCCAGTTGGCCTGAAGGCATTGACCTCCTGTAGACTCGTCGCCCTGGACAAACAGCCAGGTGTCCGGCCGATTGGGATTGGAGAAGTGTCCAGGAGGATAATTGGCAAAGCAATCCTGTCAATTATCAAAGAAGACATCCTGAAGACAGCAGGAGTGAAGCAACTGTGTGTGGGTCAACAGTCAGGGTGTGAGGCTGCCATACATGCGATGACAACCGTATTTGACACCCCATCGTGTCAAGCCATCCTTCAAGTTGATGCAACAACGCATTTAACAATCTCAATCGCAGAGCAGCGCTCATCAACATCCATCGCAGCTGTCCTAGCCTTGCAGCAATACTGATCAACACCTACAGGCAGGAGTCAAGCATGTTCATAGGCGGAGAAGTCATCCCCTCGTGCGAGGGCACCACACAAGGGGACCCACTGGCCATGGCCATGTTTGCTCTTGCCGTCCTCCCACTAATTGACAGTCTCAACCCTGAGGTAAATCAGTGCTGGTACGCAGACGATGCCTCAGCTGGTGGAGAACTGCAAGACCTCAAGTCATGGTGGGACAGACTTTCACAGCTTGGGCCCCAGTACGGATACTTCCCCAACCCTGGAAAGACATGGCTGATCGTGAAAGAACAGCACCATGTAGCAGCCCAGGATGCCTTTGGCGACACAGGCATTAGTATCACCACCGAGGGGAAGCAGTACCTGGGAGCGGCCATTGGGTCAGCAGACTTTTCGGAAGAGTTTGTGAAGAGGAAGGTTGAAGAGTGGTCAGCTGAAATCAAGAAGTTGGCACTGATTGCCAAAACCCACCCTCATGCTGCCTATGCCGCTTACACCCATGGGCTAAGCCACAAATGGAAGTTCCTCCTCAGGACAATCCCAAGCCTAAGGAATCTGCTCTCGCCATTAGAAACAGCAATCCGTACCCGCCTCATACCGGCCTTCACCAGCAAAAGCGACCTGAATGATCATGTGAGGGGTGTTCTGGCGCTGCCTCCCCGTCTCGGTGGCCTCGGTGTTGCAAACCCCCAGGAAGAATGTGAACATGAGTACGCAGCCTCACGCAAAGTTTCCAGTCCACTCACAGAGCAGATCCTTCAACAGCCACATCCCATCCAGTCATATAATGTGGAAGGGCAAAAAGAGTGCAGAAAGGCTATCAGCCAAGAGAAGAGACAGCGCACTAGAGATGAGGCCAAAAGACTGCTGCAAAAGCTGCCAGAACAAATGGAACGGATGGTAAATTTGGCTGCCGAGAAGGGAGCCTCCAGCTGGCTGGCTGCCCTTCCAATTGACGAGCACGGCTTTCATCTGCACAAGTCTGCCTTTCGTGATGCAATCTGCCTGAGATATGGATGGACGCCTGAACATTTGCCTGAGAAGTGTATCTGCGGAAGCCACTTCAGCGTTGAACATGCACTGACATGCTCACATGGAGGCTTCAGATTCCTGAGGCACAATGAGATACGAGATCTCACTGCAAAGCTTCTCACGGAAGTGTGCCCGAATGTGAAGACTGAACCAGAGCTGCAGCCACTAACTGGTGAGAATCTGACATACACCTCTGCCAACAGACAGGACAGTGCAAGACTGGATGTCCGAGCGCAGGGCTTTTGGGGAGAGCAACGGCAAGACGCATTTTTCGATGTAAGGGTGTTCAACCCCCATGCGCCTAGCAACCGTCATTCCTCCCTAGAAGCATGCTACCGGAAGCACGAAAGAGAAAAACGAAGATCGTATGACCAGCGAATCAGGGAGATAGAGCGGGGCAGCTTTGCTCCCCTTGTTTTCTCTGCCACTGGAGGTATGGGTCCGGCTGCACAGATTGTCTACAAGCGGATGGCAAGCATGATCTCAGAGAAGAGCAGCCAATCCTACTCAACCACAATGGGGTGGATCCGATGCCGCCTGAGCTTCTCACTCTTGAGATCAGCGATCATGTGCATCGATCCGCGGCTCACGATCCAGCTACCACCATCCTATCTACCCCTCCGTGCCGATCGACGTGATTGCAAGGGAGGGCAGGGTGACCGATCAGCAGTGAACAATCACTTATGTACTAGCTATACACTCATTTATACATTCTACACTATAACTGTCCACGCAAGCATTTCAAACTGATGCTGCATGCAGACACGTTACTTATCATCGCCATATGCAACATATATTGTATCCTTTAAAAAAATAAATAAATAAATAATATAGCTACGTATAATTATTACGCATATTATATCCGCGGGCAGTAACTCAATGCAAGTCGTGCAAGCACTAGTCTGGCTCGCTAGACCGTCCCATAAGCGCCCGGGCGCTTACGGGACGGTCTAGCGAGCCAGACTATGCAAGCACTATACAAGTTCCACTATGTTGCTATGGTTACTCCTCTTGCATTGAGTGGTGCATCTCTCTGTACTGCATCAGAAGGTGATAGCAGTGAATGAAATAGTCTTGTATGGGGGGGAGGGGGAGGGGGAGGGGAGGAGAGGGAAGGGGAGGGGAGAAGAGGGAGGGGAGGGGAAGGGAGGGGAGGGGAAAGGAGGGGGAGGGGAGGGGAGGAGAGGGAGGGGTAGGGGTTAAATGGGAGAGAAAGGGAGGGCAGGGGACACAGAGTGATGAAGCAGAGGGCATTTCAGCCATGATGTCACCTCTGACAATGTCACTTATCAGTAACCCAACCCATCCACTCAGCTGCTGGCCTCACCAGTGAGTCCATGGCTCCGGGACGGCTGGCTCTCACTGTCTTGAAGGCGCTGACAACGTCCACTTGGTCCTCCGTCATGAGCTGGTCTGTCAACACCCACAGAGTGACAAACAAACAACTGCGACCAAGACCGTCACTGCATGGGGCAGTACATGTGAACACACCCACACCCACACCCACATCCACCCACACCCACACCCACACACACAGACACACACACACACACACACACACACACACACACACAGACACACACACGACAGAGAGAGGACAGAAGGAGAGAGGATTGAAAGAGAGACCTTACAGGAGGTGTACATGACTTCTGAGACAACAAATTAGCACTACTAGACGTGCTAGCCCCTCCTCACTTGCAGGCCACTACAACGGGTGAGGTGGACCCCTCCTTCTGCCCCGCCCTAGTCCTCTCCAACAGCGACAGGGCAGCCCCTGACTTGGGCATGGTAGCAGCACTCCAGTCCTCCAGGTGGAAGAGGGTCACATCCAGGGGAGAGAGGTCCTGGGGTGGGAGGGGAGGGGCGGAGAGGAAGACGAGGGGTGGGGGATGTGGGGGTGAAGATAGGAATGGGTGGGGTGTAGTGCCACGGACCTAGTGCTGCAGAGTGGTCACAGCACAGTTTGTTCGGGTTGTCTCAGCCACATTCTCCCAACATCAGTCTTCAAGGCTGACTTTGACTCAAACATTGCATTCGCTGCTTGTCAAACTCATATAAGGCTCAGGCCTGCCAAATTACACTATCCTCAGAGCCCCTCCCTTCCCACTTCCCTCCCCTCCCTCCCTTCCCCCTTCCCTCCCCTCCCTCCCTTCCCCCTTCCCTCCCCTCCCTCCCTTCCCCCTTCCCTCCCCTACCTCCCTTCCCCCTTCCCTCCCCTCCCTCCCTTCCCCCTTCCCTCCCCTCCCTCCCTTCCCCCTTCCCTCCCCCCCTTCTACGGCGTGTGTCCCTGTGCTTACCTCTGCATCTGGCTGCACCACAAGCTGAAGTGTGGTGAAGGAGGGAGAGACATCCTCCCCCTTCAAGGTGACCTTGTAGCCAACAAAGTTCTCAGTGTGGCTGACTTCAGCTGGCCAGAAGCGAACACTCGATTCCTTGAGGGAGAGTTACATGAGGAGAAGAGTCACACACACCATGCTGATATGGATTGGTGCATACACACACACGCACACATTAAGTGGGCAGGAAATGTGGCAGGAATAAGTAGGGGGTGTGGCAGGGTGTGTGGTAGGGAATGGGTAGGGGGTAGGGGGTGTGGCAGGCATGGGTAGGGGGTTGATGCATACACACACACACGCACACACATGCACACACACACACACACATCACACACACACACAACACATACATGCACACACACACACGCACACACACACACACACACACACACACACACACACACACACACACACACACACACACACACACACACACACACACACACACACACACACACACACACACACACACACCTTCCCGTTCTCCTGCAAGGGGCAGAGCAGTAGGATGGTTGGGCTCTGCTTCTCGTAGACGAGGGCCCAGAAGTCACCAGTTGTGGAGTGCATGGGAGACTGGGCCACAACAAACTGCTTCGTCTGACGGTAGCCCTGTGGGGGGTGATGTTCCTCCGTCAACAGTGACAGTTGTGCTGAGTGACACATGTCAACAGGTGACGGAGCTATCATGAGAATGGGGTGACATGACTTACATCCACAAATGAAGCGTTGATGAAAGAGCTTGAGAAGTCACCAGCGACAGGCGTAATACTGATGTACTTGCCTTGGTCTGGACAAGGAGAGATGGATCAGGTCAGGGGAGAGGATGGAGGAGGGGGAGAGGGTGGAGGAGGGGGAGAGGATGGAGGAGGGGGAGAGGGTGAAGGAGGGGGAGGGGATGGAGGAGGGGGAGAGGATGGAAGAGGGGGAGAGGGTGGAGGAGGGGGAGAGGGTGAAGGAGGGGGAGGGGATGGAGGAGGGGGAGAGGATAGAGGAGGGGGAGAGGATGGAGGAGGGGGAGAGGGTGGAGGAGGGGGAGAGGATGGAGGAGGGGGAGAGGATGGAGGAGGGGGAGAGGATGGAGGAGGGGGAGAGGATGGAGGAGGGGGAGAGGATGGAGGAGGGGGAGAGGGTGAAGGAGGGGGAGGGGATGGAAGAGGAGGAGAAACTTAGGCAAGGAAACAAGAAGACAATTGACAACAGATGTGGGAAGAGAGGCCCAGCAATGTCACATTTCCTCACACCCTACAAACATCACAGTAGGGGTAGTCACGTCACAGTGTCTGTGTGTGATGTGCTACCAATGTCCACTGCATGGCACGTGACAGAGTTAGTTCAGAGTTGGCCACTTGCAGATACCAACTGCAAGGGTGCACATGTGTGTGTAGCTACGTGTGTGTGTAAGGGTGCACATGTGTGTGTAGCTACGTGTGTGTGTAAGGGTGCACATGTGTGTGTAGCTACGTGTGTGTGTAAGGGTGCACATGTGCTATTATTGTATGTTTTTCCTCCCCTCCCCCTTCCTTTACTGGTCCCACTGTTACTTGTATCTGTGCTGTTCTGGGTGCCTTGTAAAGTAGCCTCATGGCTAAAGGCCTCCCCAGGTGAAATAAGATTTCCATAACCATAACCATAACCATGTGTGTGTAGCTACGTGTGTGTGTAAGGGTGCACATGTGTGTAGCTACGTGTGTGTGTAAGGGTGGGCATGTGTGTGTAGCTACGTGTGTGTGTAAGGGTGCACAGGTGCGTGTAGCACATGTGCGTACAGGGGCCTTTGTCTGGGAACCTGATCTTGCTCTGGAGCTCCTCAGCAACCTTGGGCAGCTGGGTGTAGGGGGCAGTGATGTACTCCAGACGCTGGAGGAGGGGGGAGGGGAGGGGAGGGGGAGGGGAGGGGAGGGGAACACTTCACCACGCCTTCCTGGCCCCACCTCATCCTCTCCCTCCCCACCACCACACCTCGTACTGCTCCTGGAAGCGTGACACTCCAGAGTGCCTCTTCACAGGTGACATCTCTTCAACCTTTGACCTCAGCTCGGAGCCCGGCAAAATGGTGTATCCTAGCAACAGGTACTCACGGAGAGCACGGTGGATGAAGACATACTGTTCCTGCAGAAACAGAGGAAGGGAGGGGCAGGGGGAGGGGCAGCTAGACAAGACACCTACCACAGATACACATGTTCCATGTGCTGTAGCTGCAGTGGTGCATGTACAAGGACGGTGCTGCCACTCACATAGGGGCAGGTTTAAGACCCCACACACCAACACTCCACACCCCCAACACTCCCTCCCTGGACCCCCCCCCCCCCCCCCCATCCAGCTCACCGAGGCCTGCACCATGGTCCCCCGCTGAGTCCTCACTGTGCTAACGAGAGCTGGGATGTCAACCAGTGCATCCTCCCCCTCGGTCTGCACCTGGTGCACCAGGTGGTCCAGGGCAATGAAGGTACCGGTACGACCCACACCCGCACTGGGAGGGGGAGGGGAGGAGGGGGAGGAGGAGGAGGAGGAGGAGGAGGAGGATGAGGAGGATGAGGAGGATGAGGCGGAGGAGGAGGAGGAGGAGGAGGAGGAGACTTTTCAACGCAACCAACGTTCACATTAGCGCACACAGTACATACACTGACACAGACATAACTCGTTCACAGTCACTCCGAAGGGGAGGGGTTATGGGAGTGCAAGCACCTAGGTGGACGGTTAGCCACTAAGTCCACAAGTACTCAACCGACACACACACACACACACACACACACACACACACACACACACACACACACACACACACACACACCTGCAGTGGGTGATGGTGGGGCATCTGGATCTGATTGATTGACAAGTCTTTAACCCTCCACATCCCTGTTCACCCTCCTAAAACTGCCCACTGCCCCACCCACTCTCACATTCTGCACTTCAAGAATTCTGACTTCATAGTCCTTGTACACACGAATGGACTTGGTTACCACAAAAATGCTCCTTTTGAGAAAGACTCGTCCATTGACTTTCTTTGGGAAGTACTCAGCACACTTGGACTACAGGGGATGGAAGGGGAGGGGAGGGGCCAAGAAGGAGGGAGGGGCCAAGAGGGAGGGGCCAGGAGGGAGGGGCAAGGAGGGAGGGGACAAGAGGGAGGGGCCAGGAGAGAGGAGTCAAGAGGACAGTCGTCCAGTGCTCACACTCTGAGGCACTGGTGCCTAATTAGTTTAGCAAGTAATCTTTAACTTGATCAGGTGCTGTAGCAAATGAGATTAGTGCATCTCACGCATGGCATATGGAAATGACCCCGCCCACAAAATGGATACCTTGGTCCCCTCCATGCACTTGGTGAGCATCACAATCACCGACACCTTCTGGTCCCACACCATCTGCCAGAAGTCATCCACAGTGCGCTGCAGGGGGCCTGGAGGGGGAGGGGCAGGGGAGGGCGGGGCAGAGGAGGTGTGGCCACTGGAGTGTGATGTCTCCCAGTGGTGTGGCAGTGCCCACCTTGAGCTGCAATGAAGGCGTGCTCCTTGTCATAGCCCTGGAGAGAACAGGATGGTGTACCCAGTGACCCAGCAGTCCACTGAGCACTTACAAGTGCACAAGGACAGTGTGCACTTAAGACGCTGCTATCCTAGACGCAGACAGACTGCTCTGCTTGGACTAACTCCCAAAGGTCTTCCTGCTTGTATTCGCTGGTGGGGAATTCCCCACAATATTCATTGCCACCACCTTGATGGTGTACACAGTCCCTCTCTGCAGCCCACTGAGCACTGTGCTGGTGGCAGTCGCTGGGAGCAGCTCAGGAGTGGAGCCACTGCTGGGGACTGCAGTCACTGTGTACCCAGTGACGGGAGGTCTGTTATCAGGCAGTGTGGGAGGGGTCCATGTGACAGTGATGGACGAGCCCGAGGTAGCCATGGCGGTCACACCACCAGGTGGAGGGGGAGCTGGGAGGGGAGAGAGGGGCGGGAACACAACTGTTGGAAGGATAGAGAACAACAAATTACCTATGACACACTGATACGTATGTGGAAAGTGATCTTCAAAGCGTACTAGTAGTACTACTGTGGAGCCTGCGAATCAGCCACTCCTTATGACCACGTGCATTAATTGAACGTTGCGATGTAATACTAAATGATAATGTATGTATATACAATAATATATGTAATACTACCTTAATAAACTTACTGAGAATGCTATTTGGTGAGCCATCCACATAGTTAGAGCTGGAAGTGGCAACTGTCATTTTCCTTCCAAATTACAACGTGATTGGAACTGGAAGTGTGACTTGTGAACACACGGCTTTGGATGCACCCTAGTTTCCTGCCGGCCTAAAATCTTGAACCATGTGGAGTTGCGAGTAGAGAGTGTAGGACAATCACAAGGTCCACTCGCAGCTCGCCTTCCTTCACTCAGCATCACCGTGTTCCCACATCTTCAGTGGAACTTCACTTGGCACGCTCTCTCCATCGATCAGTACAGGCGGTCATAGCGTTGCTACTGGGGAATCCCCAGCCGGTGACGGCACACGTGTGTATAACTGATTACTGAAGTGTTGGAGGTCGCACATTGGTATGAAGTCAGTGGGTATGAGTTTGAATGCAGCACAGCACACTTTGGGGCCCATTGTGGTCCAGTACAAGTGAGTGCACTCTATTGCTATGCATGGTTTCTCCTCTTGCACTTGGTAACACTTCTCTGTAAGGCATCTGAATGTGGTAGTGGTCCTGTGTGGGGAAGGGGGAGGGGCAGGGGAGGGAGCAGAGTGGTGTTGTGGTTTGGAGTGCCCTGAGCCAAGGATGGCATTGAGGGAAGCATGGTCTCTGTGTTGCTGGACGTAGCTAGAGTTGGTGCACGTGCATGGTGTAGCTGTCTACCCAGGGTAGAGCCCCCTTGGGCTACTGGGGCTAGCTAGGTCAGTGGTAGATTGTGTCTCTTGTGCAGTGCAAAGATGTGGCTAGTAGGGACATCCCCCATCTCCTGAGTGTTTGTCACTACACAGCCTCATCCTCATACCCTAGCTAGTAGGGACATCCCCCGTCTCCTGAGTGCATGTCACTACACAGCCTCACCCTCATACCCTAGCTAGTAGGGACATCCTAAACCCTCAGACCCTAGCAGTGAAGCTCTCAAGAACTGCAGCTAGAGGTCGCACATTGGTAGGGAGCGGGTGTGAGTTTGAATCCAGCACAGCACACTTTGGGGCAACTGTATACAGCCATGTCTGCTGTAGACAACGAGTCATGTGGTAATGTAACTCTCCCTCTCCCTCCCCTCCCACACGACCAGGTTGGCAAGAGTGGCAACATCCCTGCAGGTACCACGGTGGACGTGAGCATGACTCATCCAACAGAGTTTGACTTCTACCTCTGCAGCCATGCCGGGATACAGGTGGGAGGGGTAGACTGACTCCTGCTCTGCTACTCCAACTCTAAACTCCCTCCCCCTCCCTCCCCCCACTAGGGGACGTCTCGGCCTTCTCACTACCACATGTTGTGGGACGACAATGACTTCTCAGCCGACGACATCCAGGCCCTGACGTACCAGCTCTGTCACACCTATGTGAGGTGCACGCGGTCCGTGTCCATCCCCGCCCCCGCCTACTACGCCCACCTGGTGGCCTTCCGAGCATGCTACCACCTCATGGAGCTGGAGGACCGGAGGTAAGGGGGGGAGTGGGAAGGAGTGGGAGAGATAGGAGGGGGCAAGGGGAGGGGCAAGAAGAGGAGGAAGAGATTGGATGGGAGGAGGGAGTGGGATGGGCAGGAGAGGGTGGGAGGAGGGAGTGGGAAGGGCAGGAGGGAGGGGCAGGAGGGATGGAAGCTAGAGGGATGGAAGTAGGAGGGAAGGTGTGGGAGGGGCAGAGTGACAAATGCCAGCTCCTCTGTCTCCCCTCCCTCCTGCAGTGGTGATGGTTCTGCTACGTCGGGTGCCAGTGAGGAGGTCAAGTCCCCCGCTGCCATGGCCCAGGCAGTCAAGGTGCACCAGGACACCAGCCGGGTCATGTACTTTGCATGAGGGACCACCTGGACCCCCACCACCCTAGGACAACACTCCCTCCTCACATCCACAACTCCATCTCCTGTGGTGTTTGTATGTTTGTTTGTAAACAACTTATTATGGCTTTAGAATCATTTGCTCCACCTGTCTGCACCTGAAGAGGTTTTATAAATTAATGCTTTTAATTCATTGCCTCTCAGTTGCCCCGTCCTCCCCCTCCAGCTAGCTCTCCTGCTCCGTAGTTGTCTCCCTGACAGGTACACCTGGTCCACTGCGTGGGGTGTGTGGTCAGCCAACCCACACAGAGCTCCATCTCACCAGCTCACTGCAATCTCCACCACTCCACTGGTCACCTCATGCTGTTCAGGGCACACACATGTACGTACATACGTGTGAAGTGGGGCTTCTCAGCTGGCTGTTGCATGAACGGTAAAGGTGTCTTCTGCAGCATCTAGAACTAGCTGGTACAGAAGAGCCCTTTACCGTTCATGTACATACCTGCATGGTCGGAGTGAGGCAGTTGTGTGGCCGGATAATTCACTTGATGAATTGCATGCTTGTATACACTCGTAATTCTTATTTATTATACACTAGTTTACTATTGGTGGAGTACTTGGTCGTGGTAGACTTGTAGCTATAATATGAACTTAATACAAGTAATTAATTACACAGTCACTTCCACTACAACGGTATAATACACAAGCTCAAGTCTGCAAAAAAGTCACATGTGAAAGTGTACCACAAATTAATGTACTCACACACACAAAAGAATAGAATACAAATATATAGACTATGTATTAATATGTATTATGTATTAATATGTATTACGTACACATGTACTAGAATAATATACTACAAATACACTACAGCTCTGTTTCACCCACTAATAACAGTTATAACAAAGTTACTTCTTGAGTTCCAACTGCTCTACTCTGTCGACCAAACGAGCAATTACGTCATTCATTCTCTCTGCTTTCTCTTCCATCTCCTCCACTCTCCTCTTGGCCATCTCGAGGTGGGGCTCCACTGAAGTCTTGAGGTGTTCTGCCATGTCCTTCCTCGGCAGGACTATCGCACAACCAAACCGCTTGTACTCACATTCCACGCACTGAATCGGACACACCTCCTGGTGGGTGGGGACAGTGCTGCGGGTGACACCCCTAGCACCACACTTGTTGGGACAGTCAAGAGGATAGTTGGGGCACTGCTCCAAGTGATCTCCAGTGACTTGTTCATGAGTGGAAACAATGGGGCAGTACTTGCACTTGTCTTGACGGAGACGACACTCGGTTGTCATGTGCTTCTTCACAGTCGCTCGCCTTTCCTTGTGCCCACATTTGTTGCCACACTCCACCACCTGATCAGGGCAGCCGCTGTCGGACGTGAGGTGGTTCTCTACATCGGTGAGCTCCATCTTCTTGCCACACGCGTTGGGGCAGTACACGGACAAACACAACACATTCCGGCGTGCATTTCGGTCTCTGAAGGTGGCAAAAGCTGGATCTGACCGCTCTGTGCTCCTGCAGGTAGGGCAGGAGTTGGATCTGGTCTTCCACTTCTCGATGCACTGTGAGCAGTAGATGTTCCCACAGCAGTTGGCCTGCACTGGGTCGTGGGCTAGTGCCTGACACACTGCACAGATCAGCCACTCAGGGGGCCTCTCCACAAAGTGGAAGGTCTTGCCAGCATAGTCCTGGGGGTGACCTGCAGGAGGTGTACAACATGCAAGTGCCCAACAGAGCTAGGCTGCAGGAGTTGACACTGACATGACGTGAATGGTGACACAATGGAATGTATGGAGCTGTATACATGTCATGTAAATGAACACCTTCCACCTCAGTGGCAAACTGGACATGCAGACTGACATACACACAGTCTCACTCTGTGGAATGATGTAGTTTGCCTCCACCATGTAGCCAAATAGGACAACAAACCCCCACAATGGTTGGTCTGTGGGTAGCCCCTCCCAGGCCACACCCACATTCCTCCCATTGTGGTGGAGATGGAGCTCTCCTGTCCCTGACACATGACAACCAAATGTGTTGCCTACTGAGTCATCCAGGACCCACTGCAGTTTTGTCTCCTGTCCTTTGTGACATGCTGTACAGCAATCACTCCTAATGTAAACATCCCAGTACTGGTCACTGCTGTACATGTCACTCCACCACCGTGGCAATGGTCCACTGTCAGGATATTTTGTTGCCACACCAATACTAAGCCCCTGCAATTGCACAGCCAGACAACACAGCACACTAGATGTGTTATCACATCAAACTAGCATCTCAACAACTGACACACACACACACACGCACAGTGTAGCCATGGACAAATCAAAAGAAGCAAACTGCAGCTAGCTACATGGCCACAGCAAAGAAAAGAACAACACTACAAAGGACAGACACTCTGACACTGCACACCCAACACTAGCTGAGCTGAGTCTCGCGTGGCCAGGCCGCTGTAGGGGGTTAGGGCCCCTCCAACGAGGTATGAAAACGCGAGGCTAAACTAAGCTGAGCCGCTAATGTTAGCTACCTACACCAAACGACACGAGACGAGTTGCGAGTTGACTGCTCTCGTGTGTGCGCTATCCAAGCAGGGCATGCACTGCAGACTGCAAGGCGTTTGAATGGGAGGACTTACATATCCTTTGCCTTCCTGCAAGACCTTCACAGAAAACTGAGTCCCCTTTGGGATAGGGTCGTTGGAGAATGCGATCGAAAGTGGTCTACCTATGGAACCACTTGCAACTCTCCTTCCTTCACTCAGTACAACCTTGTCCCCACATTTCTGGTGGAACTTTCCAAACTCTGGCACGTTCTCTCCATCGGTACGGGCGGCCATAATTGACTGGGGGAATCCCCGGATCACTTCAGTACGTACACTATATAGCTACGTATAATTCTTACGCATATATATCCGCGGGCAGTAACTCAATGCAAGTTAATTGACCTTCCTGTGGGCATGTTTGCCGACTTTTGCTATGACCTACCTTACCCCACCCATCAGGGTTGGCGGCAGTGCTGGGCTCAGCGCTGCCTGCCACGTGGGTTACGGTAACTCCGCCCACCCATCACGTGGCTGGGGCGATCCTGGACCTCTGTTATGCGGTCCAGGGCGGCTCTTCCCGCCAGTCACGTGCATCCCTGACGCTCCGCCCCCAGTCACGTGATGTAGGATGTGGAGGCTCCGCCCCCTGGTCCCGTGACGTGGGGCCTGGGGGCTCCTCCCCCCGGTCACGTGCCCAGGTTAACGCTTGGGTGAGTCACGGGAGTTACCCTGCTGAGCCCTAACACATGCATGATCACAGTATGGAAGTCCATACTGGAGACTAAATAACCTGCTAGCCTGACCCAATTAAACCAATACCTAGAGGGAGGGCACTCCGGGTGGGACAATCTCCGCGTCTCTGCCACTCGACTTCCCCGTACGCGTGGGAAAGCTACATGACCACGAGCCACGTGGCCATACGCCACACGACTGTGGGCCACGTGACCGTTTGCGCTGTCCATCCGGCCAATTAACTTGGGTTAACCCTCACCTTCTTAACCCACATTTAATTGACCTTCCTGTGGGCATGTTTGCCGACTTTTGCTATGACCTACCTTACCCCACCCATCAGGGTTGGCGGCAGTGCTGGGCTCAGCGCTGCCTGCCACGTGGGTTATGGTAACTCCGCCCACCCATCACTTGGCTGGGGCGATCCTGGACCACTGTTATGCGGTCCAGGGCGGCTCTTCCCGCCAGTCACGTGCATCCCTGACGCTCCGCCCCCAGTCACGTGATGTAGGATGTGGAGGCTCCGCCCCCTGGTCCCGTGACGTGGGGCCTGGGGGCTCCTCCCCCCGGTCACGTGCCCAGGTTAACGCTTGGGTGAGTCACGGGAGTTACCCTGCTGAGCCCAGAGGGTGGCCGCTTCTAGCTATATGTAGGCCACCCCTCACCCAAGCCTTCCTGAGGAGAAGTCCACCTCATGCAACCCTACCCACCTGGCCTACTTCTCCCTGGGGCTAGCCAGCTGGATGAACCCCCCACCATTTTCCCCCTACTCCCCAGAAATAACCCATAACTGCCGTTCCCGGCATAAATACACACATGTCACAGACTAACCCTAGCAGACACTCTATCACAGTCATGGTTCGGTGGTTGGGCCGACCAGCCGCCGCGCTACCGAACACAAGGTGTCCCGGGGGGTCCTGATATAGACCATATAGGCTGCGCTCTGCCACCGGCCCAGAGTCTTGATGAGGGCATCCGAGATCCCGCATTGTGCCGCGGTGGTCGCTGCTCCGATGCGGAAGCTATGGCCTGCGTAGTGGGAGGAGTGGTATCCCGCGCTCTCCAAGGCTGACCGCACTGCCACGACGAATCGCTCGCGTGTAAGCAGGTTTCCCTTGGCAAACCTGAAGAATGGGCCCGCGTCCTGGCCCCGGAGGACCATGTAGCTAAGGATGGCTGCCACCGGGCACAGGTCCCCTCCTGTCACCCCGAGAAAGACGGACACTCCCTGCCGGAATGGGTCCGTTTTGGACGCCTGAATCCTGACCTCCAGGTAGTGGAGGTTTGTGATGTTGTCCACCCGGACATCCCCATGGGCCAAGTGGGATGAAGGATCAAAACTGGAGTCCGAGGGGACCACGACTTCCCCGGCCCGGAGGAAGCCGAAGAAACACATGCAGGAGGCGGCCCAGAGCATGGAGGCGTCCTGCCGGCCTGGCCACCTGTCCCACACTGATCGAAGGTCCCTCAAGATTGCTGGCGTTATGGGTAGTCTCGTCCGAGGGTTGTTGGGTCGGTGGGTCCGTTTGAGACCTTTGACAACGTACTCCAGTTGCGGCATGTGCCCCATGTGAGGATCTCCCATCCCCAGCGCGATTTGGGAGTGACGCACGGCTGCCAGATAGCCCTTAACCGTCCCTGGTGCGAGCCCGGCCCCATGCAGATGGGCGACAAAACCGCTCAGAGTCCTCTCTGTGACTGGGTAGGGCTGATGAATCTGGTAGGTGCCACAGAACTGCAGGAATCGCCGGCTCCCTGTGCGGTACACCGACTGCGTTGAGGCCGCTAGGCCGGCGGAAAACAATGTCTGAACAGCTGCGTCCAGACTGTGGATGTCCAATCTGGCTGTTGCCCCACGAGTAGATCCAGCAGGCCGGGTGGAATGGGCTGGCACCTGCCGATAGCCCCCGGTGCCTGTGCAAAGAAACCAGACAACAGGTTGCGTGATATGGCATCCGCCCAGCCATTCTCCACCCCTGGGACATGTACCGCCCGTACTGAAAGGCTGAAGTGAGCCCGAATGAAGAATAGGCACCGCAGCAGGTGCATGATCTGCAGCACCTTGCTATAGCCTGAGTTCACTACTGCCACCGCCCCCATGTTATCGCAGTGTACGATCACTGACGATCCCTGCCAATCCGGCCCCCACACGGCGCAGGCCAAGACAATGGGCAGAAGCTCCTGGAGCAGGATACTCTCCTCCTGGAGTCGCATCGCACCCTGTGAGGGATTGTGCGGCCACGGCAGTTGCAGCCATGACCGTGAGTCGGGGTACACCGCCCCACATCCGAAGTGGCCCGAAGCATCTGTCCACACATGGTGAGCCCGCCGCCCCGGTGCAAGGGTCTGCATCATGGTGACTCCGTTCCATGTGTCCAGGAATGTCGCCCACCACAGCAAGTCGGAGCGGAAGGCCGTGTTGAGGCGGATATGGTGGTGGGCTTGTCGTGTGCCTGTGAGGAGCTCAAACATGCGACGCATGAATGTCCGGCCCGGAGGCACCGCCCGGGCAGCATGGCCCAGCTTCCCCACAAGGGACTCCAGCTCTCTCCTGGAGCAGGACTTTCGCCCCACCCACGTCTGGATCAGTTCTTGGAGCTCCATCAACTTCGCTTGCGGCAGCCGGATGATCAACACTGTGGAGTCCAGCTCAAAACCCAAGAATGTAAGCTGACAGCCCGGGCCCTCCAACTTGTCCGTAGCCACAGGGAGGCCCAGCCGGTCAAAGACGCTCAACAGGGTGGTGAGGGCCCCTGTGCACTCCTGTGAGGCCGGAGCCCCAACCAGCAAAAAATCGTCAAAGTAATGAAGGACAAAATCCACCCCCTCTTGTTTCACCACCCATTCGACCGCGTCAGCGATGGCTGTGAAGATCTTGGGGGCAGACCGCAGACCAAACGGGAGGGCTGTGTCAATGTACAGCCCACCTTCCCATAGCATTCCCATCAGCCACCGGTCGTCTGGGTGTATCGACACATTGCGGTAAGCGCTTTTTACATCAACCTTGGCCAGCAGGGCCCCCCTGCCCTTGGCCACCACCCCCTTGGTTGCATCCTCTACGCTAACATAGGACAAGGAGCAGAGCGCCTCCTGGATTCCGTCATTAACGCTCAACCCCTCCGGGGATGACATATCCAGAATGAGGCGCCACTTGCCCATCGAGCCCTTGGGGATCACCCCAAAGCGGCTAGTGTGCACCTGTGGGAATTCCGAGGGGGTCAGGGGGCCTAGGACCCGGCCCTCACTACATTCCGTGGCCAGGTACTCCCGGACCACCTGGGGCTGCTCCAGTGCTGATGGCATGTTGCGGAGGGACTTCCGGCTGGCGTGCTGGTAGTCGAATCCCACCCGGAAGCCGTGGCGAAGTCCATTGACGATGTACGCCCGGAAGCGCCGGTCCGGGTGGGAGGCCAAACTGCGGTCCCACTCCTGCCAGGGGAGTGGGCAGTGCACTTCTTCCATGCGCGGTAACAGGCGTGTCGGTACCTGTGGGCGACATGCATCTAGCCGCGACAAGTCGCTCATGTACTGGTATGTGCCTGCGTGGGTGGACGAGGGGATGCGGGTGGCAGGTGCGTCATACGATCCCCCACCCATCGTATAACCCATCGTGTCGAGCATGCCGCCAACGCATCAATGTATGCCGACATAGAGCCATCAACAGCCCCTAATGAAATCATCAACACCCTGCCACTACCCAACACAAACAGCCTAGAGTGCAGTCCATCCCTACAGTTCCCCAAGTTCAGGACGCCGGGTCCTCATTACTCAATAGGGGCGACCAGCCCCCCCTGAAGCCGGCTTGCCGGGGGAGGGGGATTTCCCTGTCTGCGATGGGCGGCGGGGGCATGCCAGGGCCATGTGGTCTTCGCCGCAGCTGCTGCACACGTGTGCATGACGGCACAAAGGGTACGTGCAGCGGTTGGTGTTAAAAAGCCGGCAGACCTCTCCCGATGGGCGCTGCTGACCACCACCCCGAGGCGGGGGTGGGGGTCTCTTTCCCCCCGGGGCCAAGCTCAGGACCACCTTCTCGATGGCCCTCAGCCTCTCCCTCACGCCAGGGTCGGGGTCCCCCTGCTGGGCGCATTCTTTCGTCGAATGCGTGGTCGCGAAGCACAGTTCGCACCGTGTCGCCGCTCTCGCTGACCCCGCGAAACACAGAGTGTATATGGTGGGGTTAATGGCGGACCAACGTGTCAGTCCGGTCAGGGCGGCCTGCCTGCGGAAGGCTGAGTCGTAGCGGACCCATGCTAGCCCCGCGTAGTCCTGACTTGCACGGACAATGGTGGCCTGGTATGCCATGAGTTCTGGGACTTGCTCGGGATGGAGGGGGGCCAATACACTGACGTATGTTCCGAAACATTGGATCCAGGTATAGATGTCTTGCACTGACCGGGCTCGTCGCGACTTGGCCTCGGATTTGGCCTGTGCCTCCTCCTCCCGGGGGGGTACCCAGAACTCTGGTAGAAGTTCGCCCATATCGACGAA
The DNA here is from genome assembly GCA_949841015.1 of Aplysina aerophoba. Classification (NCBI taxonomy): domain Eukaryota; kingdom Metazoa; phylum Porifera; class Demospongiae; order Verongiida; family Aplysinidae; genus Aplysina; species Aplysina aerophoba. Next base: position 6,108,511 of record OX465042.1, read on the forward strand.
CTCCCCCCGCCGGATTTTGGTGGCGACCTTGGAAGGTACCGGGGGCAAGCCTTCTCCGACATACACCCCCTGTGATGTGGTAGCCAGGCCTGCGGTGGCCTGAGGGAGTAGATTGGCCATCAAGGCCGTCACCGAGTCCCTTGCCGGTGTGTCGTGGCTGCCCGGGGCATCCCCCCCTCCCGCGAGGGTCGGGACCCTGGCCCTGGCCTCCGTGGGGCTACCCGATATCTGGGGGATCCCTGCCAGCGAGGTCAACGGGGGCATCGTGCCCAGACCTGTGCCTACAACGGGTAGGACCGAGACATAAATTTGGGGGAACCACCTCCCCGGGTCTACACTCCCCTAGCGTGGGTCGCGTGCAAAACTACCCTTAGGAGTTATGGGGGACCCACACGCAGGTGTCCCCGATCATCCCAGGGGCTACTCGCCCCTGGGAGAAACTACCCCGGGCCGTTGGCTACTGTGCGCCTACCCCTACTTACCACTATCGTCGGCTGACGGAGGCTGCGATGTCGCGCGGTCACTGATGGCCTTGTCGACCATCGCTTGGAGGGTGCTCAGCAGATCTTCCAGCCAAACGACCTGGGAGGGCGGCACTACCGGGTCCGCGCTGGTCTCCAGTCCCGCGCTCGTACTCTGCTGTCCCGACATCGTGCGTAAGTCCGATCACGTAGATAGCTAGCTAGCTACAATCTCCGCGTCTCTGCCACTCGACTTCCCCGTACGCGTGGGAAAGCTACATGACCACGAGCCACGTGGCCATACGCCACACGACTGTGGGCCACGTGACCACGGGTCACGTGACCGTTTGCGCTGTCCATCCGGCCAATTAACTTGGGTTAACCCTCACCTTCTTAACCCACATTCGTGCAAGCACTAGTCTGGCTCGCTAGACCGTCCCATAAGCGCCCGGGCGCTTACGGGACGGTCTAGCGAGCCAGACTATGCAAGCACTATACAAGTTCCACTATGTTGCTATGGTTACTCCTCTTGCATTGAGTGGTGCATCTCTCTGTACTAGTCTCGTACCCGACCCTGTCCGCCGGCCGCCATTTTATTCGCCGCCTCCCAGGGTCTGGAAAAGACTGCACCCAAAACCGTTGCACAGTCCTAGTCTAACACGGACCAATTAGGCCCTTTGTGACGTCATTTGCGGTCGCATGAATATCGTTATTGTACTTGAAAATGCCGGTGCTGAAAGCAGAGCCTACGTAAACACTTTTTACGCAAACCATCAACCCTCAGGAGGCAGATGCAAAAAGAGCAGTTCTTCCAACACGCTATGAAAGACACTTGGGCGGCTGCAAATAGAATGGCGGCAACGGACAGGGTCAGGTACGAGACTAGTCAATATCATGATCACCGTGTCGTCCTGGGCGTCTTTGATCGCTTGTTGGAAGAACTGGTCTTTTGCGTTTGCCTCCTGAGGGGTGCTGCTTCGCACAAGAAGCGTCTACCTACGTGATTTGCCTCCAGCTCTGTCATTCAATTACAATAACGATATTCATGCGACCGCAAATGACGTCACAAAGGGCCTAATTGGTCCGTGTTAGGCTAGGACCGTGCAACGGTTTTGGGTGCAGTTTTTTCCAGACCCTGGGAGGCGGCGAATAAAATGGCGGCCGGCGGACAGGGTCGGGTACGAGACTATCTCTGTACTGCATCAGAAGGTGATGGCAGTGAATAAAATAGTCCTATGGAGGGGAGGGGAGGGGAGGGGGAGAGTGAAAGGATGAAGGCAAATGAGGGAGAGTGAAAGGGCAGGGGTGAGATGGGAGAGAAAGGGAGGGGACGGGAGAAGGAAGGAGAGGGGAGGGGAGGGCAGAGGACTCGGAGTAGTGGAGCAAAGAGGGGACTTCAGCCATGATGTCACCTCTGACAATGTCACTTATCAGTGACACCACCCACCAACCCAGGTGCAGGCCTCACCAGGGAGTCCATAGCTCCGGGACGGCTGGCTCTCACTGCCTTGAAGGCGCTGACAACGTCCACTTGGTCCTCCGTCATGAGCTGGTCTGTCAACACCCACAGAGTGACAAACAAACAACTGCGACCAAGACCGTCACTGCATGGGGAGTACATGTGAACACACACACACATACACACGTACACACACACACACACACACACACACACACACACACACACACACACACACACACACACACACACGTACACACGACAGAGAGAGGACAGAAGAGAGACCTTACAGGAGGTGTACACGACTTCTGAAACAACAAATTAGCACTACTAGACGTGCTAGCCCCTCCTCACTTGCAGGCCACTACAACGGGTGAGGTGGACCCCTCCTTCTGCCCCACCCTAGTCCTCTCCAACAGCGACAGGACAGCCCCTGACTTGGGCATGGTAGCAGCACTCCAGTCCTCCAGGTGGAAGAGGGTCACACCCAGGGGAGAGAGGTCCTGGGGTGGGAGGGGAGCACACACACATGTGCACACACATATGCACACACATATGCACACACACATGCACACACACACACAGGCACACACACATGCACACATTAAGTGGGCAGGAAATGTGGCAGGAATAAGTAGGGGGTGTGGCAGGGGGTGTGGTAGGGGGTGTGGCAGAATGGGTAGGGATGTGGCAGGGGGTGTGGTAGGGAATAGGTAGGGGGTTGGTGCACACACACACACACACACACACACACACACATCACACACACACACGCAACACATCCATGCACACACACACACACACACACACACACACACACACACACACACGCACGCACGCACGCACGCACGCACACACACACACACACACACACACACACACACCTTCCCGTTCTCCTGCAAGGGGCAGAGCAGTAGGATGGTTGGGCTCTGCTTCTCGTAGACGAGGGCCCAGAAGTCACCAGTTGTGGAGTGCATGGGAGACTGGGCCACGACAAACTGCTTCGTCTGACGGTAGCCCTGTGGGTGGTGACGTTCCTCCGTCAACAGTGACAGTTGTGCTGAGTGACACATGTCAACGGTGATGGAGCTGTCATGAGAATGGGGTGACATGACTCACGTCCACAAATGAAGCGTTGATAAAAGAGCTTGAGACGTCACCAGCGACAGGAGTAATATTGATGTACTTGCCTTGGTCTGGACAAGGAGAGATGGATCAGCGCAGGGGAGGAGGGGGAGAGGGTGGAGGAGGGGGAGAGGATGGAGGAGGGGGAGAGGATGGAGGAGGGGGAGAGGGTGGAGGAGGGGGAGAGGATGGAGGAGGGGGAGAGGATGGAGGAGAGGGAGAGGGTGGAGGAGGGGGAGAGGATGGAGGAGGGGGAGGGGATGGAGGAGGGGGAGAGGATGGAGGAGGGGGAGGGGATGGAGGAGGACGGAGAGGGTGGAGGAGGGGGAGAGGATGGAGGAGGGGGAGAGGATGGAGGAGGGGGAGAGGATGGAGGAGGGGGAGAGGATGGAGGAGGGGAGAGGGTGGAGGAGGAAGGAGAGGGTGGAGGAGGGGGAGAGGATGGAGGAGGGGGAGAGGGTGGAGGAGCGGGAGAGGATGGAGGAGGGGGGAGAGGATGGAGGAGGGGGAGAGGGTGGAGGAGGGGGAGAGGATGGAGGAGGGGGAGAGGGTGGAGGAGGGGGAGGGGATGGAGGAGGGGGAGGGGATGGAGGAGGGGGAGAGGAGGGGAGAGGATGGAGGAGGGGGAGAGGATGGAGGAGGGGGAGAGGATGGAGGAGAGGGAGAGGGTGGAGGAGGGGGAGAGGATGGAGGAGGGGGAGGGGATGGAGGAGGGGGAGAGAATGGAGGAGGGGGAGAGGATGGAGGAGGGGGAGAGGATGGAGGAGGGGGAGAGGGTGGAGGAGGAAGGAGAGGATGGAGGAGGGGGAGAGGATGGAGGAGGGGGAGAGGGTGGAGGAGGGGGAGAGGATGGAGGAGAGGGAGAGGATGGAGGAGGGGGGAGAGGATGGAGGAGGGGGAGAGGATGGAGGAGGGGGAGAGGATGGAGAAGGGGGAGAGGATGGAGGAGGGGGAGAGGATGAAGGGGGGGAGAGGATAAAGGAGGGGGAGAGGATGAAGGAGGGGGAGAAACTTAGGCAAGGAAACAATAAGACAATTGACAACAGATGTGGGAAGAGCGAACACACGTGTAGTTTACATACATTACCCGGGCCCAGCAATGTCACGTTTCCTCACACCCTACAGACATCACAGTGGGGGTAGTCAGGTCACAGTGTTTGTGTGTGATGTGCTACCAATGTCCACTGCATGGCACGCGACAGAGTTAGTTCAGAGTTGGCCACTTGCAGATACCAACTGCAAGGGTGCACATGTGTGTGTAGCTACGTGTGTGTGTAAGGGTGCACATGTGTGTGTAGCTACACGTGTGTGTAAGGATGCACAGGTGTGTGTAGCTACGTGTGTGTGTAAGGGTGCACATGTGTGTGTGTAGCTACGTGTGTGCGTAAGGGTGCACATGTGTGTGTAGCTACGTGTGTGTGTAAGGGTGCACATGTGTGTGTGTAGCTACGTGTGTGTGTAAGGGTGCACATGTGTGTAAGGGTGCACATGTGTGTGTAGCTACGTGTGTGTGTAAGGGTGCACATGTGTGTGTAGCTACGTGTGTGTGTAAGGGTGCACATGTGTGTGTAGCTACGTGTGTGTAAGGGTGCACAGGTGTGTGTGGCTACGTGTGTGTGTAAGGGTGCACGTGTGTGTAGCTACGTGTGTGTGTAAGGGTGCACATGTGTGTGTAGCTATGTGTGTGTGTAAGGGTGCACATGTGCACATGTGCTTACAGGGGCCTTTGTCTGGGAACCTGATCTTGCTCTGGAACTCCTCAGCAACCTTGGGTAGCTGGGTGTAGGGAGCAGTGATGTACTCCAGACGCTGGAGGAGGGGGGGGGGGAGGGGAGGGGAAGAGAAAATGAGGGGGAGGGGATGGGCAAGGCCGCCTGCCATGATGACAGGTCTGCCAGACGATGCACACTTCACCACGCCTTCCTGGCCCCTCCCCATCCTCTCCCTCCCCACCACCACACCTCGTACTGCTCCTGAAAGCGTGACACTCCAGAGTGCCTCTTCACAGGTGACATCTCCTCAACCTTTGACCTTAGTTCGGAGCCTGGCAACATGGTGTATTCTAGCAACAGGTACTCACGGAGAGCACGGTGGATGAAGACATACTGCTCCTGCAGAAACAGGGGAAGGGAAGGAGGGCAGGGGGAGGGGCAGGGGAGGGGCAGGGGGAGGGGCAGCTAGACAAGACACCTACCATAGATACACAAGTTCCATGTGCTGTAGCTGCAGTGATGCATGTACAAGGACGGTGCTTCCAGTCACATAGGGGCAGGTTTAAGACCCCACGCACCAACACTCCATACCCCCAACACTCCCTCCCTGGACCCCCCCCCCCCCCCCCATCCAGCTCACCGAGGCCTGCACCATGGTCCCCCGCTGAGTCCTCAATGTGCTAACGAGAGCTGGGATGTCAACCAGTGCATCCTCCCCCTCGGTCTGCACCTGGTGCACCAGGTGGTCCAGGGCAATGAAGGTACCGGTACGACCCACACCCGCACTGGGAGGGGGAGGAGGAGGAGGAGGAGGAGGAGGAGGAGGAGGAGGAGGAGGAGGAGGAGGAGGAGGAGGAGGAGGAGGAGGAGGAGGAGGAGGAGGAGGAGGGAGGAGGAGGAGAAGGAGACTTTTTAACGCAACTGGTTCGCATTAGCGCACACAGCACACATACACTGACACAGACATAACTCGTTCACAGTCACTCCAAAGGGGAGGGGTTATGGGAGTGCAAGCACCTAGGTGGATGGTTAGCCACTAAGTCTACGTACTCAGCCAACACACACACACACACACACACACACACACACACACACACACACACACACACACACACACACACACACACACACACACACACACACACACACACACACCTGCAGTGGGTGATGGTGGGGGCATCTGTGTCCCCCGACCCTCTCAAGGCCCTCACGTGGTGCAGCATGGTGAGGACACCGGTGGGGCTCTCTGGTACTCCAAAGTCCGGCCAGCCGAAGTAGCAGAAGTAGTGGATGGTGCGGGTGACACCGACTTTGATCTGGGCAGGGGAGGGGCCGTGACCGCGGGAGGGAGGACAGGGCTCATGTATTGTACAGCATTGTCCAATCACCCATTTAGTTCTCAACAAGTCTTTAACCCTCCACATCCCTGTTCACCCTCCTAAAACTGCCCACTGCCCCACCCACTGCCCCACCCACTGCTACGCCAGATTAGTTACATTTTTACTTAGTATTACTGTGGAGCCTGCGAATCAGCCACTCTTTATGACCACGTGCATTAATTGAACGTTGCAATGTAATACTAAATGATAATGTATGTATATACAATAATATATGTAATACTACCGTAATAAACTTACTAAGAATGCCATTTTGGTGAGCCATCCACTCCACGTAGTTAGAACTGGGAGTGGCAACTGTTATTTTCCTTCCGAGATTGGAACTGGAAGTGCAACTTGTGAACACACGGCTTTGGATGTACCCTAGTTTCCTGCCGGCCTAAAATCTTGAACCATGTGGAGTAGCGAGTAGAGAGTGTAGGACAATCACAAGGTCCACTCGCAGCTCGCCTTCCTTCACTCAGCATCACCGTGTCTTGAACCATGTGGAGTAGCGAGTAGAGAGTGTAGGACAATCACAAGGTCCACTCGCAGCTCGCCTTCCTTCACTCAGCATCACCGTGTCTTGAACCATGTGGAGTAGCGAGTTGACTAGCTGCTCTTGTGCTCTGACTGCTCTCGTGTGTACGCCATCCAAGAAGGGCATATACTGAATGAAAGGACTTTGAGGCGTTTGAATGAATTACAAGTGCACTTCTGAATAACTGGACTTGCATGCCCTTCGCCCTCCTGCGAAACCTTCACAGAAAACACCTGTCCTTTTGAGTTAGGGACGTTAGAGAATGCAGTGTGAGGAGGACTGAATGCAAGATAATCACAAGGTGCACTCGCAGTTCGCCTTCCTTCACTCAACATCACCGTAGTTGACTAGCTGCTCTTGTGCTCTGACTGCTCTCGTGTGTGCGCTATCCAAGAAGGGCATACGCTGCAAGGCGTTTGAATGAGAGGGCTTACAAGTGCACTTCTGAATAACTAGACTTACATGCCCTTCGCACTCCTGCGAAACCTTCACAGAAAACACCTGTCCTTTTAAGATAGGGGCGTTAGAAAAACGCAGTCTGAGGTGGACTGATTGCAGGATAATCACGAGGTGCACTCGCAGCTCGCCTTCCTTCACTCAGCATCATCGTGTCCCCACATCTCCGATGGAACTGCCGGCACGCTCTCTCCGTTACAGGCGGCCATATTTTTGCTACTGGGGGAATCCCCAGCCGATGGCGGCACGCGTGTGCAGAACTGATTACCTGAAGTGCTGTAGCTAGAGGTCGCACATTGATGGGAGCGGGTATGAGTTTGAATCTAGCACAGCACACTTTGGTGCTCATTGTGGTCCAGTACAAGTGAGTTCACTCTATTGCTAAGCATGGTTTCTCCTCTTGCACTTGGTAGCTAGTGCACTTCTCTGTGACGCATCTGAAGGTGGTAGTGGTCCTGTGTGGGGAAGGGGGAGGGGCAGGGGAGGGGAGGGGAGGGAGAAGAGTGGTGTTGTGGTTTGGAGTGCCCCGAGCCAAGGGTGGCATTGAGCGAAACATGGTCTCCATGTTGGGAAGGTGGGAGGGACAGAGGAGGGGTCAGACAGTAGGTGGGGGACGGACATTGCTTCTATATTATAAGACTCTAACCCTAAATTCTCTTCACCTCCCTCCCCCCACTAGGGGATGTCTCGGCCTTCTCACTACCACGTGTTGTGGGACGACAATGACTTCTCAGCCGACGACATCCAGGCCCTGACGTACCAGCTCTGTCACACCTATGTGAGGTGCACGCGGTCCGTGTCCATCCCCGCCCCCGCCTACTACGCCCACCTGGTGGCCTTCCGAGCACGCTACCACCTCATGGAGATGGAGGACCGGAGGTAAGGGGGGGAGTGGGAAGGAGTGGGAAGGTCAGGACGGCCAGGGGGAGGGGAGGGGCAAGAGATTGGATGGGAGGAGAGAGTGGGAAAGGCAGGAGGGAGGGGTAGGAGGAATGGAAGGAGGAGGGAGGGTGTGGGAGGGGGAGGAGGGAAGGGACAGAGTGACAAGTGCCAGCTCCCCTGTCTCCCCTCCCTCCTGCAGTGGTGATGGTTCTGCCACATCGGGTGCCAGTGAGGAGGTCAAGTCCCCCGCTGCCATGGCCCAGGCAGTCAAGGTGCACCAGGACACCAGCCGGGTCATGTACTTTGCATGAGGGACCACCTGGACCCCCACCACCCTAGGACAACACTCCCTCCTCACATCCACAACTCCATCTCCTGTGGTGTTTGTATGTTTGTTTGTAAACAACTTATTTTGGCTTTAGAATCATTTGCTCCACCTGTCTGCACCTGAAGAGGTTTTATAAATTAATGCTTTTAATTCACTGCCTCTCAGTTGCCCGTCCTCCCCCTCCAGCTAGCTCTCCTGCTCCATAGTTGTCTCCCTGACAGGTGCACTTGGTCCACTGCGTGTGGTGTGTGGTCAGTCAACCCACACAGAGCTGCACCTCACCAGCTCACTGCACTCTCCACCGCTCCACTGGTCACCTCATGCTGTTCAGGGCACACACATGTACATACGTGTGAAGTGGGGCTTCTCAGCTGGCTGTTGCATGAACGGTAAAGGTGTCTTCTGCAGCATCTAGAACTAGCTGGTACAGAAGAGCCCTTTACCGTTCATGCACACACCTGCATGGTGGGGGTGGGGCAGTTGTGTGGCCGGATCATTCACTTGACGAATTGCATGCTTGTATACACTCATAATTCTTATTATACACTAGTTTACTATTGGTAGAGTACTTGGTCGTGGTAGACTTGTAGCTGTAATATGAACTTAATACAAGTAATTAATTACACAGTCACTTCCACTACAGTGGTATAATTCACAAGCTCAAGTCTGCAAACAAAGTCATATGTGAAAGTATACCACAAAATTAACATGTACACGCACACGCACAAAAGAATATACTACAAAATATATATACTATGTATTATGTATTAATATGTATTATGTACACACATGTACTAGAATAATATACTACAAATACACTACAGCTCTGTTTCACCCACTTAATAACAGTTATAACAAAGTTACTTCTTGAGTTCCAACTGCTCCACTCTGTCGACCAAACGAGCAATTACATCTTCCATTCTCTCTGCTTTCTCTTCCATCTCCTCCACTCTCCTCTTGGTCATCTCGAGGTGGGGCTCCACTGATATCTTGAGGTGTTCTGTCATGTCCTTCCTCGGCAGGACTATCGCACAACCAAACTGCTTGTACTCACATTCCACGCGCTGCATCAGACACACCTCCCGGTGGGCGGGGACAGTGCTGCGGGTGACACCCCTAGCACCACACTTGTTGGGGCAGTCAAGAGGATAGTTGGGGTACTGCTTCAAGTGATCTCCGGTGACTTGTTCATGAGTGGAAACAAGGGGGCAGTACTTGCACTTGTCTTGACGGAGACGGCACTCGGTTGTCATGTGCTTCTTCACAGTCGCTCGCCTTTCCTTGTGCCCGCATTTGTTACTACACTTCACCACCTGATCAGGGCAGCCATTGTCGGACGTGAGGTGGTTCTCTACGGCAGACAGCTCCATCTTCTTGCCACAACTATTGGGGCAATGCACAAGAAGGTTGCGGACATCACGGTAAGCTCTTCTGTCTCAAAGACAGAGAAAGGCCGCTTCGACTGCTCTGTGCTCCTGCAGGTAGGGCAGGAGTTGGATCTGGTCTTCCACCTCTGGATGCACCGTGAGCAGTAGATGTTCCCACAGCAGTTGGCCTGCACTGGGTCGTGGGCTAGTGCCTGACACACTGCACAGACCAGCCACTCAGGGGGCCTCTCCACAAAGTGGAAGGTCTTGCCAGCATAGTCCTGGGGGTGACCTGCAGGAGGTGTACAACATGCATGTACCCAACAGAGCTAGGCTGCAGCAGTTGACACTGACATGACGTGAATTGTGACACAAAATGACACAGTGACACAGTGGAATGTATGGAGCTGTATACTTTCACACAACAGCCATGTAATTGCAAAGTGTGAGAAGTGACAGACACACACACACACACACACACACACACACACACACACACACACACACACACACACACACACACACACACACACACAACACAGGCTGTCCTGTATACACTGAAGGAGGCTCACCAGTTGATCTAGCTCCCACGCTGGTCTGGTCAGACCCACTGGGGCCTTGGGGGTGGCCTGCAAGGGTCGAGGGTGCACTCTGTACTGTAGTGCACTGCACAATGTTGAGAGACTACTACAACATGCGTGCACCCAACAGAGGATGCAGCTCCCTGAAGTGAAACCTCAACCTCAAAGTGCAGTCAGTCCTTATTATCAAAAGGGACCATGCACATTGCAGGATAGGACTACTGACTGTCATGACATGAAATGAATGGTGACCCAGTGGAATGTATGGAGCTGTATACATGTCATGTAAATGAACACCTTCCACCTCAGTGGCCAACTGAACATGCAGACTGACACACACACAGCCTCACTCTGTGGAATGACGTAGTTTGCCTCCACCTTGTAGCCAGGTAAGATCACAAACCCCCACAATGGTTGGTCTGTGGGTAGCCCCTCCCAGGCCACACACACATCCCTCCCATTGTGGTAGAGATGGAGCTCTCCTGTCCCTGACACTTGACAACCAAATGTGTTGCCTGCTGAGTAATCCAGGACCCACTGCAGTTCTTTCCTCTGCCTGTTGTGCCATGCTGAACAGCCATGACTACTACTAATGTAAATATACCAGTACTGGTCACTGTCTATGTCATTCCACTCCCGGTCTGGTCCACTGTCAGGGTCTTTTGTTGTCACACCAATAAAAAAAACCCTGCAATTGCACAGCCAGACAACACAGCACACTAGATGTGTTATCACATCAAACTAGCATCTCAACAACTGACACACGCACACACACACACAGTGCAGCCATGGACAAATCAAAAGAAGCAAACTGCAGCTAGCTACATGGCCACAGCAAAGAAAAGAACAACACTACAAAGGACAGACACTCTGACACTGCACACCCAACACTAGCTGAGCTGAGTCTCGCGTGTCCAGGCCGCTGTAGGGGGTTAGGGCCCCTCCAACGAGGTATGAAAACGCGAGGCTAAACTAAGCCGAGCCGCTAATGTTAGCTACCTACACCAAACGACACGAGACGAATTGCGAGTTGACTGCTGTCGTGTGTGCGCTATCCAAGCAGGGCATACACTGCAGACTGCAAGGCGTCTGAATGAGAGGACTTACATATCCTTGCATGCTTTCCTGCAAAACCTTAATAGAAAACTGAACTTCCTTTGGGATAGGGTCGTTAGAGAATGCGATCGGAAGTGGTCCAAGTATGGAACCACTTGCAACTCTTCTTCCTTCACTCAGCACCACCTCGTCCCCACATTTCTGGTGGAACTGTCCAAACACTGGCACGTTCTCTCTATCGGTACTGGCGGCCATAGTGTTGTTACTGGGGGAATCCGCCAACGTATGACCATAGATACTCCACCTTTGGAGTATCTATGGTACGCCTAGTGTGTTGTGTGCCTGGTGCTATGGTGTGTGTGTGTGTGTGTGTGTGTGTGTGTGTGTGTGTGTGTGTGTGTGTGTGTGTGTGTGTGTGTGTGTGTGTGTGTGTGTGTGTGTGTGTGTGTGTGTGTGTGTGTGTGTGTGTGTGTGTCTGTGTCTGTGTGTGTGTTTGTGTGTGACAGATGGTCAGATAAACCACGTGTTGTTACTATGTCATGTGACATGTGTTGTGTTGCTCAGATGGTTGGGTCAATGGACGCCCTCTCTCTGCCGTGTGCGTGTGTTCACATGTACTCTCCCATGCAGTGACGGTCTTGGTCGCAGTTGTTTGTTTGTCACTCTGTGGGTGTTGACAGACCAGCTCATGACGGAGGACCAAGTGGACGTTGTCAGCGCCTTCAAGGCAGTGAGAGCCAGCCGTCCCGGAGCTATGGACTCCCTGGTGAGGCCTGCACCTGGGTTGGTGGGTGGTGTCACTGATAAGTGACATTGTCAGAGGTGACATCATGGCTGAAGTCCCCTCTTTGCTCCACTACTCCGAGTCCTCTGCCCTCCCCTCCCCTCTCCTTCCTTCTCCCGTCCCCTCCCTTTCTCTCCCATCTCACCCCTGCCCTTTCACTCTCCCTCATTTGCCTTCATCCTTTCACTCTCCCCCTCCCCTCCCCCCTCCCACTCCCCCTCCCCCTCCCCCCCCATACAGGACTATTTCATTCACTGCTATCACCTTCTGATGCAGTACAGAGAGATGCACCACTCAATGCAAGAGGAGTAACCATAGCAACATAGTGGAACTTGTATAGTGCTTGCACGACTTGCATTGAGTTACTGCCCGCGGATATATAATTATATGCGAAATAATTATACGTAGCTAGGTGTACGTACTGAAGTGATCCGGGGATTCCCCCAGTCAATTATGGCCGCCCGTACCGATGGAGAGGGCGTGCCAGTGTTTGGTCAGTTCCACCAGAAATGTGGGGACAAGGTTGTACTGAGTGAAGGAAGGAGAGTTGCAAGTGGCTGTACTAGTTCCATACTTGATCCAGTTTCGATCGCATTGTCCAACGACCCTATCTCAAAGCAGGGCCGGAGTCATTAGATTTAGAGTGGTCAGGTTGCTTTGACCGAGATGTAATGCGTGGGCAGCACAATTACTAGGGGGGTCTGGGGGCATGCCCCCCCAGGAAAATTTTGAGTTTAAGGCCTTCTGAGATCACTTCTGGTACAGTTTGTAGGCAAAATATGTTAGTTTGAGATTACATTATATGATTATATGATAAATGGAAAAGTCCTAATGGCTTCACGATGTGTCTTGGAGTCCTGGTGCTTTCGAAATGCCATTGTTGCATCTTTCCAGTTGCAGTAGCCTTTTGAAGTCTATCAGCAAAAGGAGAAAATGTATACTCTTCTGATCTTTACTTATATCACTGTAACTGCAGGGTTGCCGCAGCCATCTTTAATGATCGGTGCTTTGCCATTTCCTTTGCTAGTAGAATGATGTCACAGCTGTCAACACATAATATATCATGTTTTTTCTTACATTTCGTTTGCCTTTCCAAGCCATGTTGTGAGTATAAAAGTACTTGTGTTTGTGGCTATATCTATTATTGCAACTTCTACTGTAGCTACGTAAGCTATAGCGTAATCATAAATTATTAATAGTTAATAGCTAGTATAGCTATAGCTAAAGCCTACAGTACAAGTTGCAATGTAGCTAGCTTTAGCTGTCCGTCGGAATGACTGAAGATGACAGCAAATGAATGGCCGTTGATTAATAAGTCCAACTTACAAAGGCTGTGGCTGCATTGTGGCTGGTGATCATCCTCTTGAGGCTGAAAGCCTTCACGCACGTGTGACAGAAAACAACATCTTGGGCTTCATCATAGTGAAGAAATGGCCATGATTTGAACCAGCTACTTTGAAAAGTGCACGCGACTGTGCTCTTCTTCCCGTAATACCTTTTTGGAAACCTGAAAGACAGCGGTTGGTGTGGCGTTTCTGGCAGTTCGGGCACGTTCGAGCTCGAAGCGACGCAAGAGGCACTGCTGGCGGCCATGTTAAAAGGATTGCCACCGATAGCACACTGTATTACGCAAGTGCACAAATGGCCGCCTTCGACGCTTGTGCAGCCTATGACAGAAATCCTTCCTTAATTGTACTAGATTAGCTTCTAGCCTTCTATAGATTTACCTGTTGTTCTCTACTTCATGGAGTATTTAACCAGCTTTAAAGGTGTGTCTTATTTTACCTCTTCATACTATGTATGGCTACTAAATGTTATAAAAAATATTGCAGGACATGGAAAAAAGTGGTCAGGTTGAAACCTGACCAACCTGACCAGTGGCGCCGGCCCTGCAAAGGGACTTCAGTTTTCTGTGAAGGTTTTGCAGGAAGGCAAAGGATATGTAAGTCCTCTCATTCAAAGCCTTGCAGTCTGCAGTGTATGCCCTGCTTGGATAGCGCACACACGAGAGCAGTCAACTCGCAACTCGTCTCGTGTCGTTTGGTGTAGGTAGCTAACATTAGTGGCTCGGCTTAGTTTAGCCTCGCGTTTTCAGACCTCGTTGGAGGGCCCCTAACCCCCTACAGCGGCCTGGCCACGCGAGACTAAGCTCAGCTAGTGTTGGGTGTGCAGTGTCAGAGTGTCTGTCCTTTGTAGTGTTGTTCTTGTCTTTGCTGTGGCCATGTAGCTAGCTGCAGTTTGCTTCTTTTGGTTAGTCCATGGCTGCACTGTGCGTGTGTGTGCGTGTCAGTTGTTGAGTGCTAGTTTGATGTGATAACACATCTAGTGTGCTGTGTTGTCTGGCTGTGCAATTGCAGTGGCTTGTTATTGGTGTGACAACAAAAGATCCTGACATTGGACCAGTGCCACGGACGTGGGGTGACATAGCCAGCAGTGACCAGTACTGGACTGTTATCATTAAGAGTGGTCGCTGTGTAGCAAGGTACAAAGGGCAAAGTAGAAAACTGCAGTGGGTCCTGGATCGCTCAGCAGGCAACACAGTTGGTTGTCAAGTGTCAGGGACAGGAGAGCTCCATCTCCACCACAATGGGAGGGATGTGGGTGTGGCCTGGGAGGGGCTACCCACAGACCAACCATTGTGGGGGATTGTTGACCTACCTGGCTACAAGGTGGAGGCAAACTACGTCATTGCACAGAGTGAGGCTGTGTGTGTGTCAGTCTGCATGTCCAGTTGGCCACTGAGGTGGAAGGTGCTCATTTACATGACATGTATACAGCTCCATACATTCCACTGTGGGTTGCCATTCATTTCGCGTCATGACAGTCAGTAGTCCTATCCTGCAATGTGCATGGTCCCTTTTGATAATAAGGACTGACTGCACTTTGAGGTTGAGGTTTCACTTTAGGGAGCTGCATCCTCTGTTGGGTGCACGCATGTTGTAGTAGTCCCTTAACATTGTGCAGTGCACTACAGTACAGAGTGCACCCTCGTCCCTTGCAGGCCACCCCCAAGGCCCCAGTGGGTGTGACCAGAACAGCGTGGGAGCTAGATCAACTGGTGAGTCTCCTTCTGTATACAGGACAGCCTGTGTTTTGTATGTTAGTGTGTGTCTGTGAGTGTGTGTGTGTGTGTGTGTGTGTGTGTGTGTGTGTGTGTGTGTGTGTGTGTGTGTGTGTGTGTGTGTGTGTGTGTGTGTGTGTGTGTGTGTGTGTGTGTGTGTGTGTGTGTGTGTGTGTGTGTGTGTGTGTGTGTGTGTGTGTGTGTGTGTGTGTGTGCGCGCATCTGTCACTTCTCATGCACTTCACTTTGTTGTTGTGTGAAAGTGACAGGTATAGCTCCATACATTCTACTGTGTCACCATTCATGTCATGTGTGTGTGTGTGTGTGTGTGTGTGTGTGTGTGTGTGCGTGTGCGTCAACTGCTGCAGCCTAGCTCTGTTGGGTACATGCATGTTGTACACCTCCTGCAGGCCACCCCCAGGACTATGCTGGCAAGGCCTTGCACTTTGTGGAGAGGCCCCCTGAGTGGCTGGTCTGTGCAGTGTGTCAAGCACTAGCCCATGACCCAGTGCAGGCCAACTGCTGTGGGAACATCTACTGCTCACGGTGCATCGAGAGGTGGAAGACCAGATCCAACTCCTGCCCTACCTGCAGGAGCACAGAGGAGTCGAAGCGGCCTTTCTCTGTCTTTGAGGACAGAAGAGCTTACCGTGATGTCCGCAACCTTCTTGTGCATTGCCCCAACACGTGTAGCAAAAGGATGGAGCTGTCTGCAGTAGAGAACCACCTCACCTTCGACAACGGCTGCCCTGATCAGGTGGTGGAGTGCGGCAACAAATGCGGGCACAAGGAAAGGCGAGCGACTGTGAAGAAGCACATGACAACCGAGTGCCGTCTCCGTCAAGAGAAGTGCAAGTACTGCCCCCTGGTTTCCACTCATGAACAAGTCACCGGAGATCACTTGAAGCAGTGCCCCAACTATCCTCTTGACTGCCCCAACAAGTGTGGTGCTAGGGGTGTCACCCGCAGCACTGTCCCTGCCCACTGCCGGGAGGTGTGTCCGATGCAGCGCATGGAATGTGAGTACAAGCGGTTTGGTTGTGCTATAGTCCTGCCAAGGAAGGACATGGCAGAGCACCTCAAGACTTCAGTGGAGGCCCACCTCGAGATGACCAAGAGGAGAGTTGAGGAGCAGGAAACGCGTCTTCAGAAACAGGAAATGCGTCTTCAGGAACAGGAAGTGCATCTTCAGGAACAGGAAGTGCGTCTTCAGGAACAGGAAGTGCATCTTCAGGAGAGAGCAGAGAGGGAGAAGCAAAGAATGGAAGATGTAATCACTCGTTTGGTCAGCAGAGTAGAGCAGTTAGAACTCCAGAAGTAACTTTGTTATAACTGTTGTTAGTGGGTGAAACAGAGCTGTAGTGTATTTGTAGTATATTATTCTAGTACATGTGTGTACGTAATACATAATACATAATACATAGTGTATATAGTGTATATATATATATTTTGTAGTATATTCTTTTTGTGTGTGTGCACTTTTGTGGTACACTGTCACATGTGACACGTGACCACACACCACACGCAGTGGACCAGGTGCACCTGTCAGGGAGACAACTATGGAGCAGGAGAGCTAGCTGGAGGGGGAGGACGGGGCAACTGAGAGGCAGTGAATTAAAAGCATTAATTTATAAAACCTCTTCAGGTGCAGACAGGTGGAGCAAATGATTCTAAAGCCAAAATAAGTTGAGTGGGCGGGTAGTGCTAGGTCTGGTGGTGTGTGGTGGGTGTGCATGAGGACTCCACCCTCCCACCCCCGCAGGACCAGGTTGGCAAGAGTGGCAACATCCCTGCTGGTACCACGGTGGACGTGAGCATCACTCATCCAACAGAGTTTGACTTCTACCTCTGCAGCCACGCCGGGATACAGGTGGGAGGGGCAGGGGAGGGGCCACCATTGCTTCAGTATTGTAACACAATCCAACCCTAAACTCTCTCCTCTCCCTCTGCCCCTCCCTTCTCCCTCCCCCCACTAGGGGACGTCTCGGCCTTCTCACTACCACGTGTTGTGGGACGACAATGACTTCTCAGCCGACGACATCCAGGCCCTGACGTACCAGCTCTGTCACACCTATGTGAGGTGCACGCGGTCCGTGTCCATCCCCGCCCCCGCCTACTACGCCCACCTGGTGGCCTTCCGAGCACGCTACCACCTCATGGAGCTGGAGGACCGGAGGTAAGGGGGGGAGAGGGAAGGAGTGGGATGAACAGGAAGGGCAAGAGATTGGATGGGAGAGTGGGAGGAGAGAGTGGGAGGGGCAGGAGGGAAGGGACAGAGTGACAAGTGCCAGCTCCCCTGTCTCCTGCAGTGGTGATGGTTCTGCTACGTCGGGTGCCAGTGAGGAGGTCAAGTCCCCCGCTGCCATGGCCCAGGCAGTCAAGGTGCACCAGGACACCAGCCGGGTCATGTACTTTGCATGAGGGACCACCTGGACCCCACCTCCCTAGGCCAACACTCCCTCCTCACATCCACAACTCCATCTCGTGCGGTGTTTGTATGTTTGTTTGTAAACAACTTGTTTTGGCTTTAGAATCATTTGCTCCACCTGTCTGCACCTGAAGAGGTTTTATAAATTAATGCTTTTAACTCATTGCCTCTCAGTTGCCCCGTCCTCCCCCTAGCTCTCCTGCTCCGTAGTTGTCTCCCTGACAGGTACACCTGGTCCACTGCGTGGGGTGTGTGGTCAGTCAACCCACACAGAGCTCCACCTCACCAGCTCACCGCACTCTCCACCGCTCCACTGGTCAGCTCATGCTGTTCAGGGCACACACATGTACGTACATACGTGTGAAGTGGGGCTGTTGCATGAACGGTAAAGGTGTCTTCTGCAGCATCTAGAACTAGCTGGTACAGAAGAGCCCTTTACCGTTCGTGTACATACCTGCATGGTCGGGGTGAGGCAGTTGTGTGGCCGGATAATTCACTTGACGAATTGCATGCTTGTATACACTCATAATTCTTATTATACACTAGTTTACTATTGGTGGAATACTTGGTCGAGGTAGACTTGTAGCTGTAATATGAACTTAATACAAGTAATTAATTACACAGTCACTTCCACTACAACGGTATAATTCACAAGCTCAAGTCTGCAAAACGTCACATGTGAAAGTGTACCACAAAAGTGCACACACACAAAAAGAATATACTACAAAATATATACACTATGTATTATGTATTATTATGTATTACGTACACATGTACTAGAATAATATACTACAAATACACTACAGCTCTGTTTCATCCACTAACAACAGTTATAACAAAGTTACTTCTTGAGTTCCAACTGCTCTACTCTGTCGACCAAACGAGCAATTACATCATTCATTTTGCTCACTCTCTGCCTCTCCCTTTCTGCTTTCTCTTCCATCTGCTCCACTCTCCTCTTGGTCATCTGGAGGTGGGCCTCCAATGAAGTCTTGAGGTGCTCTGCCATGTCCTTCCTCAGCAGGACTATAGCACAACCAAACCGCTTGTACTCGCATTCCACGCGCTGCATCGGACACACCTCCCGGTGGGCGGGGACAGTGCTGAGGGTGAGACCACTAGCACCACACATGTTGGGGCAGTCAAGAGGATAGTTGGGGCACTGCTTCAAGTGATCTCCAGTGACTTGTTCATGAGTGGAAACAATGGGGCAGTACTTGCACTGAGAAAGGGTAGTTCTCGAATACCAGCTTCAAAACAGGGTTGAAAACCTTGCCGACGTTTCGGCCAGATGCTCTGGCCTTCTTCAGGGCGAAGATAAGCTAGCGTGAGCACCTATCATATTTATAGCCTAGCATCTCATCATGCGCTGTCACCGGAAGTCGAATCAGGCGATGTCACCGGAAGTTGCGGGTTGCCTCCGGTCGACCCTGGCTGCTGTGCCTTTCAAGGCGGCCACCCAACATCCAGGCAGCTCCAGCCCACCATCCCTGTTGAGATGGGGGTGTTGCAGCCGGATGTGTATTGCCTCCTTCAGCAGCAGCTCCTTGTTGGTCCTGGCTTGGTCGATTACCGTGGCCTCCTCCCACTTGATTGGGTG
The DNA here is from genome assembly GCA_949841015.1 of Aplysina aerophoba. Classification (NCBI taxonomy): domain Eukaryota; kingdom Metazoa; phylum Porifera; class Demospongiae; order Verongiida; family Aplysinidae; genus Aplysina; species Aplysina aerophoba. Next base: position 6,127,728 of record OX465042.1, read on the forward strand.
ATGGTTCTCGCAGAACATGCATGGTTAACACACCAGTACTGGTCACTGTTCTGTATGTCACGCCACTGTGGCTCTGGTCCACTGTCAGGATCTTTTGTTGTCACACCAATACTAAGCGCCTGCAATTGCACAGAAAGCACAGCACACTAGATGTGTTATCACATCAAACTAGCATCTCAACAACTGACACACACACACACAGTGCAGCCATGGACAAATCAAAAGAAGCAAACTGCAGCTAGCTACATGGCCACAGCAGAGACAAGAACAACACTACAAAGGCCAGACACTCTGACACTGCACACCCAACACTAGCTGAGCGTAGTCTCGCGTGGCCAGGCCGCTGTAGGGGGTTAGGGTCCCTCCAACGAGGTCTGAAAACGCGAGGCTAAACTAAGCTGAGCCGCTAATGTTAGCGACCTACACCAAATTTAAACGACACGAGACGAGTTGCGAGTTGACTGCTCTCGTGTGTGCGCTATCCAAGCAGACTGCAAGGCGTTTGAATGAGAGGACTCACTCCTTCGCCTTCCTGCAAAACCTTCACAGAAAACTGAACCCCTTTCGGGATAGGGTCGTTGGAGAATGCGATCGGAAGTGGATCAAATATGGAATCAGTACTGGAACCACTTGCAACTCTCCTTCCTTCACTCAGCACCACATCGTCCCCACATTTCTGGTGGAACTGTCCAAATACTGGCACACCCTCTCCATCGGTACGGGAGGCCATAATTGACTGGGGGAATCCCCGGATCACTTCAGTACGTACACCTAGCTACGTATAATTATTACGCATATATATCCGCGGGCAGTAACTCAATGCAAGTCGTGCAAGCACTATACAAGTTCCACTATGTTGCTATGGTTACTCCTCTTGCATTGAGTGGTGCATCTCTCTGTACTGCATCAGAAGGTGATAGCAGTGAATGAAATAGTCCTGTATAGGGGGGGGGAGGGGATGGGAGGAGGAGGGGAGGGGAAGGGCAAGGGGTGAGACGGGAGAGAAGGGGAGGGGAGGAAAGGGGAGGGGAGGGCAGAGGACTCGGAGTGATGGAGCACAAAGAGGGGATTGCCATGATATCACCTCCGACAATGTCACGTATCAGTGACCCCACCCACCCACTCAGCTGCAGGCCTCACCAGTGAGTCCATGGCTCCGGGACGGCTGGCTCTCACTGCCTTGAAGGCGCTGACAACGTCCACTTGGTCTTCTGTCATGAGCTGGTCTGTCAACACCCACAGAGTGACAAACAAGCAACTGCGACCAAGACCGTCACTGCATGGGGAATACATGTGGGTACACACACACACACACATGGCTTCTGAGACAACAAATTAGCCCCTCCTCACTTGCAGGCCACTACAACGGGTGAGGTGGACCCCTCCTTCTGCCCCGTCCTAGTCCTCTCCAACAGCGACAGGACAGCCCCTGACTTGGGCATGGTAGCAGCACTCCAGTCCTCCAGGTGGAAGAGGGTCACACCCAGGGGAGAGAGGTCCTGGAGTGGGAGGGGAGGGGTGGGGGAGGGTGGTAGGGATGTGGGAGTTGGGGGAGGGGTGGGGCATGGACCTAGGGCTGCGGAGTGGTCACAGCACAGTTTGTTCAGGTTGTCTCAGCCACATTCTCCCAACATCAGTCTCAAGGCTGACTTTGACTCAAACATTGCATTCGCTGCTTGTCAAACTCATATAAGGGTCAGGCCTGCCAAATTACATTATCCTCTCAGAGCCCCTCACCTCACCTCACCTCACCCTCCCCCTTCCCCCTTCCCTCCCCTCCCTCCCTTCCCCCTCCTCTCCCCTCCCCCTTCTACGGCGTGTGTTCCCTGTGCTTACCTCTGCATCTGGCTGCACCACAAGCTGAAGTGTGGTGAAGGAGGGAGAGACATCCTCCCCCTTCAAGGTGACCTTGTAGCCCACAAAGTTCTCAGTGTGGCTGACTTCAGCTGGCCAGAAGCGAACACTCGATTCCTTGAGGGAGAGTTGCATGAGGAGAAGAGTCACACACACCACGCTGGTATGGGGCAGTGTACACAAACAAAATCACGTACACACACACACACACATACACACACACACACACACACACACACAACACACACACACACACACAACACACAACACACACGCACATGCACACACACACACACACACACACACACACACACATACACACACACACACACACACACACACACACAACACACACACACACACACAACACACAACACACACGCACATGCACACACACACACACACACACACACACACACACACACACACACACACACACACACACACACACACACACACACACACACACACACACACACACACACACACACACACACACACACACACATGCACGCACGCACACACACACACACACATACTCACACACACACACACACACACACACACACACACACACACACACACACACACACACACACACACACACACACACACACACACACACACACACACACACACACACACACACACACACACACACACACACACACACACACACACACACACACCTTCCCGTTCTCCTGCAAGGGGCAGAGCAGTAAGATGGTTGGGCTCTGCTTCTCGTAGACGAGGGCCCAGAAGTCACCAGTTGTGGAGTGCATGGGAGACTGGGCCACAACAAACTGCTTCGTCTGACGGTAGCCCTGTGGGGGGTGATGTTCCTTCGTCAACAGTGACAGTTGTGCTGAGTGACACATGTCAACAGGTGACGGAGCTGTTATGAGAATGGAGTGACGTGACTCACGTCCACAAAGGAAGCGTTGATGAAAGAGCTTGAGAAGTCACCAGCGACAGGCGTAATATTGATGTACTTGCCTTGGTCTGGGGGAGAGGATGGAGGAGGGAGAGAGGGTGGAGGAGAGGAAGAGGATGGAGGAGGGGGAGAGGGTGGAGGAGGGGGAGAGGATGGAGGAGGGGGAGAAGGATGGAGGAGGGAGAGAGGATGGAGGAGGGGGAGAGGATGGAGGAGGGGGAGAGGATGGAGGAGGGGGAGGGGATGGAGGAGGAGGAGAAACTTAGGCAAAGAAACAAGAAGACAATTGACAACAGATGTGGGAAGAGTGAACACACATGTAATTTGCACACATTACCCGGTCCCAGCAATGTCACATTTCCTCACACCTTACAGACATCACAGTGGGGGTAGTCAGGTCATAGTGTTTGTGTGTGATGTGCTACCAATGTCCACTGCATGGCACGCGACAGAGTTAGTTCAGAGTTGGCCACTTGCAGATACCAACTGCATGTGTGTGTAGCTACGTGTGTGTGTGTAAGGGTGCACGTGTGTGTGTAGCTACGTGTGTGTGTGTGTGCTTACAGGGGCCTTTGTCTGGGAACCTGATCTTGCTCTGGAACTCCTCAGCAACCTTGGGCAGCTGGGTGTAGGGAGCAGTGATGTACTCCAGACGCTGGAGGAGGGGAGAGGGGAGGGTAGGGGGAGGGGAGGGGAGGGGAAGGGGAAATGAAGGGGAGGGGAGGGGCAAGGCCGCCTGCCACGATGACAGGTCTGCCAGAAGATGCACACTTCACCACGCCTTCCTGGCCCCTCCCCATCCTCTCCCTCCCCGCCACCACACCTCGTACTGCTCCTGGAAGCGTGACACTCCAGAGTGCCTCTTCACAGGTGACATCTCCTCAACCTTTGACCTCAGCTCGGAGCCCGACAAAATGGTGTATCCTAGCAACAGGTACTCACGGAGAGCACGGTGGATGAAGACATACTGCTCCTGCAGAAACAGAGGAAGGGGAGGGGCAGGGGGAGGGGAAGGGGTAGGGGTAGGAGGAGGGGCAGGGGAGGGGCAGGGGGAGGGGCAGGGGGAGGGGCAGGGGAGGGACAGCTTGACAAGACACTTACCACAGACACACATGTTCCATGTGCCATGGCTGCAGTGCTGTATGTACAAGGACGGTGCTGTCACTCGCATAGGGGCAGGTTTAAGACCCCACGCACCAACACTCCATACTCCCAACACTCCCTCCCTGGACCCGCCCCCCCCCCCCCATCCAGCTCACCGAGGCCTGCACCATGGTCCCCCGCTGAGTCCTCAATGTGCTAACGAGAGCTGGGATGTCAACCAGTGCATCCTCCCCCTCGGTCTGCACCTGGTGCACCAGGTGGTCCAGGGCAATGAAGGTACCGGTACGACCCACACCCGCACTGGGAGGGGGAGGGGAGGGGGAGGGGGAGGGGAGGGGAGGGGAGGGGGAGGGGGAGGAGGAGGAGAAGGAGGAGGAGGAGAAGGAGGAGAAGGAGGAGGAGGAGGAGAAGGAGGAGGAGAAGGAGGAGGAGGAGGGGAAGGAGGAGGAGGAGAAGGAGACTTTTTAACGCAACCCATGGTTCACATCAGCACACATACACTGACACAGACATAACTCGTTCACAGTCCCTCCGAAGGGGGGGGGGGGGGGTTATGGGAGTGCAAGCACCTAGGTGGACGGTTAGCCACTAAGTCCACAAGTACTCAACTGTCACACACACACACACACACACACACACACCTGCAGTGGGTGATGGTGGGGGCGTCTGTGTCCCCCGAGCCTCTCAAGGCCCTCACGTGGTGCAGCATGGTGAGCACACCGGTGGGGCTCTCTGGTACTCCAAAGTCAGGCCAGCCGAAGTAGCAGAAGTGGTGCATGGTGCGGGTGACACCGGCCTTGCTCTGGACAGGGGAGGGGCCGTGACCGTGGGAGGGAGGAGGACAGGGCTCATGTATTGCACAGCATTGTCCAATCACCCATTTACTTCTCAACAAGTCTTTAACCCTCCACATCCCTGTTCACCCTCTTAAAACTCCCCACTGCCTCACCCACTGCCCCACCCACTGCCCCACCCACTGCCCCACCCACTCTCACATTCTGGACTTCCAGAATTCTGACTTCATAGTCCTTGTACACACGAATGGACTTGGTTACCACGGCAATGTCCATCTTAGCAAACACTCGTCCATTGACTTTCTTCGGGTAGTACTCAGCACACTTGGACTACAGGGGATGGAAGGGGAGGGGAGGGGCCAGGATGGAGGGGAGGGGCCAGGAGGGAGGAGCCAGGAGGGAGGGGCCAAGAGGGAGGGGCCAGGAGGGAGGGGCTAAGAGTACAGTCGTCCAGTGCTCACACTCTGAGGCACTGGTGCCTAATTAGTTTAGCAAGTAATCTTTTAACTTGATCAGGTGCTGTAGCAAATGAGATTAGTGCATCTCATGCATGGCATGTAAATGACCCCGCCCACAAAATGGATACCTTGGTCCCCTCCATGCACTTGGTGAGCATCACAATCACCGACACCTTCTGGTCCCACACCATCTGCCAGAAGTCATCCACAGTGCGCTGCAGGGGGCCTGGAGGGGGAGGGGCAGGGGAGGGCGGGGCAGAGGAGGTGTGAGCACTGGAGTGTGATGTCTCCCAGTGGTGTGGCAGTGCCCACCTTGAGCTGCAATGAAGGCGTGCTCCTTGTCATAGCCCTGGAGAGAACAGGACAGTGTACAGGTGAAGGAGAAGACAAGCACTGAGGAACTGAACCTCAGCGGTGTTGAGCAACACTAACAAAAAATGCAATTGGCATATGCTTCGAACTGTAAACAGCTACTGCATCACTTTCAGAGTGAGCCTAAGCTGAGACAGCCAATCACAACACAATCAGGCAGGCAACATGGCAGCACACGTCCCCTCCAACGCACATCGATGTAGTACGCGTTGATGTAGTCATTTCCATCTGAGTTTGGCTCTGAGAGGACCACTCTGTTCTTGTCATCTGTGGGGGAGGGGCATACAATGCAATCACAGTGTGTGGGTGTGTCCTTATAGCGGGCAATAGCATGGGCGGGTCTAGAGTGGGTGTGTCTTCCAAGTGGGTGTGTCCAACGTACACGGCAGTATGTTAATGTATCTGTTGGAGAGAGGGTTGATCAACGCAAGAGCCGTCAAGTCGTGTGTCTTGTTGGGGATGGACTGGGAGGGGAGGAGAAGGAGGGAGAGCGGTCAGGACGAACATAAGGAGGAATGGATGTAGCCAGACTTATGATGGAACACCATCATCTCACCATGCAACCCTCACAGCATGCCACCCCCACCCCCTCTCACCCTCACACCCTCACACACACACACTCACACACTCACACCCTCACACCCTCACCCGATACTGTGCAACCAGTTCCTCCCGAGCTGTGCCCTCAACGTAGCCGACGAAGGCATCCAGTGACACCGGGTGTGACGGCTCTATGCACACGAGAGAGGAGGGGTGGGGTTAGGTGGGCGGGGTCTGATTAAGGCGGTGACAAGCCACGACAGTCACACATTAACCACTGCAGGATGTGTCACTGTGGGTGGTGCACTGAAGTGCGTTCTGCAGTGATTACTACTCTACGCCGACCACAGGTGACGTTAGTTGGACACACACAGGAAGACAAGTGAGTGGTGATGTTGGACAGGAACACAGACAAGGAGACAGGTGAGGGAGGCTCCACCTGGCAGTGTTGTGCTTAGCAACACCTAGCATGTGTGGCAAGGTCCTGGTGACGTTGTGGGGCTATGCAGGCATGCAGCTTATGTGTTGTGTGCATGTGCGGTGAGTGTGCTGTGAGGTGTGTGCTGTGAGGTGTGCTGCACTCACTGGTGTTCCTCCTGCCCAGGATGGGGGTGCTGACGGGGCTGTCCTCCTGTCCAGACATGAGGTCCTGCTGTGACCCGGACAGGTCCACACGCTCCTCAGTATGGATGGCCATACGGATGGTGTCCGTGAACTGGGCCGCAGAGTCCCACGCCTTCATGTGACGAGGACCCTTCCTGTGAGGTGACTGCAACCTACGCCTGACCGTGGAACAGCAGACAGAGCGAGAGGGGGGGGAGACCCACACAGGGAGTGAGAGGAGAGGGTCGGGTGAGGACAGAGGTGGGCGGGGCCTTCCTGCAGTTCTCACCTGCTCCGCCTCTTCAGGATCAGAAACAGTGCCAGCCCCACCCCTGCTGCCAGACACACCACGACCAGAGTGACCCCCACTGCAGCACCGACAGCAAGGCCTGATGGTAGGAGAGGTACGGCCGAGCTACTAGCACCACTGGCTGCTGGAGTGAGTTGTGCTGTGTGCGAGCAGCAGAGTGCATTTGGGACATCGTCCATTACACTCACCTATGTTTGTTGCAGGCGAGTTGGGTGGTACTAATGTAAAGATGGAAGGGAGAAGGGCACGCGATGGGAGGGGAAGGGATCGGAGGGGAGGGGAGGAAAAGGGAGGAGAGGAAAGGGGAGGGGAAGAGGAGGGGAGGAGAGGGGAGGGGAGGAGAGGGGAGGGGAGGAGAGGGGAGGGGAGGGGAGGAGAGGGGAGTGGAGGGGAAGAGGAGGGGAGGAGAGGGGAGGGGAGGGGAAGAGAAGGGGAGGAGAGGGGAAGGGAGGAGAGGAGAGGGGAGGTTGAGGGGAAGAGGAGGGGAGGAGAGGGGAGGGGAGGGGAGGTAGGGGAGAGGAGGAAAGGGGAGGGGAGGTAGGGGAGAGGAGAAAAGGGGAGGGGATAGGTGAGGAGAAAAGAGAGAGTGTGAGGGGAGTGATGGAACTGTGCAACAGAACAGAGCAGTGCAAGGAGAGACAAGAGTGTTTCTTTTTAAGGTCCCACACAGCACGACCTGGTGCTTGTAGCTATGTATAAGGCCTCAGAGGTCCACATCCATACCCTCAGAGCCTCAGACCTCAGCCATCTACCACAGACACAGGCAGTCCATACACTCACTCAAGGAGATTCTGGAGGCAGTCTTGCCTGTAAACTCTAATGTATGTTTTACTGTGACCAACTCGTGAAGGTCTTTGTGTATAATTGCTGGTTAGGAGTTTCTGAACATTTTCTGCTAGCACCTTGATGGTGTAGTGGGTGGACTTTGCCAACACTGGAAGCAACACTTACTGAAAAAATCAATTGTGTAGTTCCTTGGCATGGAATGCCCCACGACACTATGTGCCACCACCTTGATGGTGTACACAGTCCCTCTCTGCAGCCCACTGAGCACTGTGCTGGTGGCAGTCGCTGGGAGCAGCTCAGGAGTGGAGCCACTGCTGGGGACTGCAGTCACTGTGTACCCAGTGACGGGAGGTCTGTTGGCAGGCAGTGTCGGAGGGGTCCATGTGACATTGATGGATGAGCCTGAGGTAGCCATTGGAACCACACCACCAGGTGGGGGGGGGGGGGGGGGGGGGGAGCTGGGAGGGGAGAGAGAGGCGGGAACACAGCTGTTGGAACGATAGAGAACAACAAATTACCTATGATGCGCTGACATGTGGAAAGTGATCTTCAAGGCGTACTAGTAGTCAAGGGACGGCTACGCCAGATTAGCCACATTTTTACTTAGTATTACTGTGGAGCCTGCGAATCAGCCACTCTTTATGTGACCATGTGCATTAATTGAACGTTGCGATGTAATACTAAATGATAATGTATGTATATACAATAATATATGTAATATTACCTTAATAAACTTACTGAGAATGCTATTTGGTGAGCCATCCACGTAGTTAGAGCTGGGAGTGGCAACTGTCATTTTCCTTCCAAATTACAACATGATTGGAACTGGAAGTGCGACTTGTGAACACACGGCTTTGGATGTACCCTAGTTTCCTGCCGGCCTAAAATCTTGAACCATGTGGAGTAGCGAGTAGAGAGTGTAGGACAATCACAAGGTCCACTCGCAGCTCGCCTTCCTTCACTCAGCATCACCGTGTCTTGAACCATGTGGAGTAGCGAGTAGAGAGTGTAGGACAATCACAAGGTCCACTCGCAGCTCGCCTTCCTTCACTCAGCATCACCGTGTCTTGAACCATGTGGAGTAGCGAGTAGAGAGTGTAGGACATCCAAACATCACCGTGTCTTGAACCATGTGGAGTTGCGAGTTGACTAGCTGCTCTTGTGCTCTGACTGCTCTCGTGTGTGCGCTATCCAAGAAGGGCATACACTGCAGACTGTAAGGCGTTTGAATGAATTACAAGTGCGCTTCTAAATAACTGGACTTACATGCCCTTCGCCCTCCTGCGAAACCTTCACAGAAAACACCTGTCCTTTTGAGTTAGGGACGTTAGAGAATGCAATCTGAGGAGGACGAATGTAGGATAATCACAAGGTGCACTCTCAGCTCGCCTTCCTTCACTCAGCATCGCCGGTGGAACGTTCCTGGCACGCTCTCTCCATCGGTTACAGGCGCCCATTATTTTTGCTACTGGGGGAATCCTCAGTCGGTGACGGCACACTTCTTAGCACAGATTATCTCTGGCTGAATCCAGTGTTGTAGCTAGTGGTCGCACATCGGTATGGAGTCGGCCGGTATGAGTTTGAATCCAGCACAGCACACTTTGGTGCCCATTGTGGTCCAGTACAAGTGAGTTCGCTCTATTGCTAAGCATTAGTCTCGCGTAGCCAGACCGCCATTTTGTTCCAGCTCCGCCTCCTCCAAAGACGGTATGGGGACTAACGGCCTCTTATTTGGTACAGCGACTTCCGCGGACCGCTGTACCAAAAAAGAGGCCGTACGTAGGTAAGCATGGTTTCTCCTCTTGCACTTGGTAGTGCACTTCTCTGTGAGGCATCTGAAGGTGGTAGTGGTCCTGTGTGGGGGAAGGGGAGAGGCAGGGGGGGAGGGGAGGGAGAAGAGTGGTGTTGTGGTTTGGAGTGCCCCGAGCCAAGGATGGCATTGAGGGAGACATGGTCTCTGTGTTGCTGGACGTAGCTAGAGTTGGTGCACGTGCATGGTGTAGCTGTCTACCCAGGGTAGAGCCCCCTTGGGCTACTGGGGTAGCTAGGTCAGTGGTAGATTGTGCCTCTTGTGCAGTGCAAAGACGTGGCTAGTAGGGACATCCCCCATCTCCTGAGTGCATGTCACTACACAGCCTCACCCTCATACCCTAGCTAGTAGGGACATCCCCCATCTCCTGAGTGTATGTCACTACACAGCCTCACCCTCATACCCTAGCATTGAAGTTCTCAAAAGCTGCAGTGGGTGGTTGCACATTGGTAGGGAGTGGGCATGAGTTTGAATCCAGCACAGCACACTTTGGGCAACTGTATACAGCCATGTTTGCTGTAGATATCGAGTCATGTGGTAATGTACCTCTCCCTCTCCCTCCCCTCCCACTAGACCAGGTTGGCAAGAGTGGCAACATCCCTGCAGGTACCACGGTGGACGTGAGCATCACTCATCCAACAGAGTTTGGCTTCTACCTCTGCAGCCATGCCGGGATACAGGTGGGAGGGGCAATATTGTAATACTTCAACCCTAAACTCTCTCCTCTCCCTCCCCCCACTAGGGGACGTCTCGGCCTTCTCACTACCACGTGTTGTGGGACGACAATGACTTCTCAGCCGACGACATCCAGGCCCTGACGTACCAGCTCTGTCACACCTATGTGAGGTGCACGCAGTCCGTGTCCATCCCCGCCCCCGCCTACTACGCCCACCTGGTGGCCTTCTGAGCACGCTACCACCTCATGGAGCTGGAGGACCGGAGGTAAGGGTGGGGGGAGTGAGAGGGACAGGGGGAGGGGAGTGGAAAGAGGTGGGGGAGGGGCAGGAGGAATGGAAGCAGGAGGGAGGGGGAGGAGGAATGGAAGCAGGAGTGAGGGGGAGGAGGGAAGGGGAGTAGGAATGGAAGCAGGAGGGAGGGGAAGGAGGAATGGAAGCAGGAGTGAGGGGGAGGAGGGAGGGGGAGGAGGAATGGAAGCAGGAGGGAGGGGGAGGAGGAATGGAAGCAGGAGTGAGGGGAGGAGGGAGGGGGAGGAGGAATGGAAGCAGGAGGGAGGGGGAGGAGGAATGGAAGCACGAGTGAGGGGGAGGAGGGAGGGGGAGGAGGAATGGAAGCAGGAGGGAGGGGGAGGAGGAATGGAAGCAGGAGGGAGGGGGAGGAGGAATGGAAGCAGGAGGGAGGGGGAGGAGGAATGGAAGCAGGTGGGAGGGGAAGGAGGAATGGAAGCAGGAGGGAGGGTGTGGGAGGAGGAGGAGGGAAGGGACAGAGTGACAAGTGCCAGCTCCCCTGTCTCCCCTCCCTCCTGCAGTGGTGATGGTTCTGCCACGTCGGGTGCCAGTGAGGAGGTCAAGTCCCCCGCTGCCATGGCCCAGGCAGTCAAGGTGCACCAGGACACCAGCCGGGTCATGTACTTTGCATGAGGGACCACCTGGACCCCCCACCACCCTAGGACAACACTCCCTCCTCACATCCACAACTCCATCTCCTGTGGTGTTTGTATGTTTGTTTGTAAACAACTTATTATGGCTTTAGAATCATTTGCTCCACCTGTCTGCACCTGAAGAGGTTTTATAAATTAATGCTTTTAATTCATTGCCTCTCAGTTGCCCCGTCCTCCCCCTCCAGCTAGCTCTCCTGCTCTGTAGTTGTCTCCCTGACAGGTGCACTTGGTCCACTGCGTGGGGTGTGTGGTCAGTCAACCCACACAGAGCTCCACCTCACCAGCTCACTGCACTCTCCACCACTCCACTGGTCAGCTCATGCTGTTCAGGGCACACACATGTACATACGTGTGAAGTGGGGCTTCTCAGCTGGCTGTTGCATGAACGGTAAAGGTGTCTTCTGCAGCATCTAGAACTAGCTGGTACAGAAGAGCCCTTTACCGTTCATGTACATACCTGCATGGTGGGGGTGAGGCAGTTGTGTGGCCGGATAATTCACTTGACGAGTTGCATGCTTGTATACACTCGTAATTCTTATTATACACTAGTTTACTATTGGTAGAGTACTTGGTTGAGGTAGACTTGTAGCTGTAATATGAACTTAATACAAGTAATTAATTACACAGTCACTTCCACTACAACGGTATAATACGCAAGCTCAAGTCTGCAAAAAAGTCACATGTGAAAGTGTACCACAAATTAATGTACTCACACACACAAAAGAATAGAATACATATATATATACTATGTATTATGTATTAATATGTATTACGTACACATGTACTAGAATAATATACTACAAATACACTACAGCTCTGTTTCACCCACTAATAACAGTTATAACAAAGTTACTTCTTGAGTTCCAACTGCTCTACCCTGTTGACTAAACGAGCAATTACGTCATTCATTCTCTCTGCTTTCTCTTCCATCTCCTCCACTCTCCTCTTGGTCATCTGGAGGTGGGCCTCCAATGAAATCTTGAGGTGCTCTGCCATGTCCTTCCTTGGTAGGACTATAGCACAACCAAACCGCTTGTACTCACATTCCACGCGCTGTATCGGGCACACCTCCCGGTGGGTGGGGACAGTGCTGCGGGTGACACCCCTAGCACCACACTTGTTGGGGCAGTCAAGAGGATAGTTGGGGCACTGCTCCAAGTGATCTCCAGTGACTTGTTCATGAGTGGAAACAGTGCGGCAGTACTTGCACTTGTATTGACGGAGACGGCACCCGGTTGTCATGTGCTTCTTCACAGTAGCTCGTCTTTCCTTGTGCCCACATTTGTTGCCGCACTCCACCACCTGATGAGGGCAGCCGTTGTCGGACGTGAGGTGGTTCTCTACATCGGTGAGCTCCATCTTCTTGACACAACTATTGGGGCAGTACACGGACAAACACAACACATTCCGGCGTGCATTTCGGTCTCTGAAGGTGGCAAAAGCTGGATCTGATCGCTCTGTGCTCCTGCAGGTAGGGCAGGATTTGGATCTGGTCTTCCACCTCTCGATGCACCGTGAGCAGTAGATGTTCCCACAGCAGTTGGCCTGCACTGGGTCGTGGGCTAGTGCCTGACACACTGCACAGATCAGCCACTCAGGGGGCCTCTCCACAAAGTGGAAGGTCTTGCCAGCATAGTCATGGGGGTAGCCTGCAGGAGGTGTACAACATGCGTGTACCCAACAGAGCTAGGCTGCAGCAGTTGACGCACACGCACACACACACACACACACACACACACACACACACACGCACACGCACACACACACACGCACACACACACACACACACACACACACACACACACACACACACACACACACACACACACTAACACACACACACACACACACACACACACACACACACACACACACACACACTAACACACACACACACACACACACACACACACACACACACACACTAACACACACACACACACACACACACACTAACACACACACAGTTTTTTTTCTTTCTTCCACCTTGTCCATTACGGACGTCGGGCAGGTCCCAGGCCAAAAGGCCTGGGACCTGTTTACAGCCAGCTAAAGTCATTTTTGAGTGAGGTGGCAAGTCTCACGTCAGACAGCCCTGGGCTGGAGGCCGTTAGGGGGCCTAGCCGTTGTTGGCCGTAGTTGGCATCCCACTCGACAGCCAAGCCAGGTCCAGGGGGTGCGGTGGAAGGTGGTTGAGGAGGGCGAAGACACCTGCGCGTGTTGCTGGAGCACGATGGTCTGTCGCTGTTTGCGGAGCGGCACTTCTTGCTGGCGAAAATCCTCGACACGCGAGCTGTGGTTCCATTAGGCGCCGTGGAACACGTCCAGCAGAAGTACGAAACAGCCTGATTCTTTAGCCTCCTCAGCGAGCACGTGGTCTTCGACCCGCTATTTTGGATGACGTCACACACAGTTACACACACACACACACACACACACACACACACACACACACACACACACACACACACACACACACACACACACACACACACACACACACACACACACACACACACACACACACACACACACACACACACACACACACACACACACACACACACACCAGTTGATCTAGCTCCCACGTTGGTCTGGTCAGACCCACTGAGGCCTTGGGGGTGGCCTGCAAGGGATGAGGGTGCACTCTGTACTGTAGTGCACTGCACAATGTTGAGAGACTACTACAACATGCGTGCACCCAACAGAGGATGCAGCTCCCTAAAGTGAAACCTCAACCTCAAAGTGCAGTCAGTCCTTATTATCAAAAGGGACCATGCACATTGCAGGATAGGACTACTGACTGACATGACATGAAATGAATGGTGACCCAGTGGAATGTATGGAGCTGTATACATGTCATGTAAATGAACACCTTCCACCTCAGTGGCCAAGTGGACATGCAGACTGACACACACACAGCCTCACTCTGTGGAATGACGTAGTTTGCCTCCACCTTGCAGCCAGGTAGGACAACAAACCCCCACAATGGTTGGTCTGTGGGTAGCCCCTCCCAGGCCACACACACATCCCTCCCATTGTGGTAGAGATGGAGCTCTCCTGTCCCTGACACTTGACAACCAAATGTGTTGCCTGCTGAGTAATCCAGGACCCACTGCAGTTCTTTTCTCTGCCTGTTGTGCCATGCTGTACAGCCATGACTACTACTAATGTAAACATACCAGTACTGGTCACTGTCTATGTCATTCCACTCCCGGTCTGGTCCACTGTCAGGGTCTTTTGTTGTCACACCAATAAAAAAAACCTGCAATTGCACAGCCAGACAACACAGCACACTAGATGTGTTATCACATCAAACTAGCATCTCAACAACTGACACACGCACACACACACACAGTGCAGCCATGGACAAATCAAAAGAAGCAAACTGCAGCTAGCTACATGGCCACAGCAAAGAAAAGAACAACACTACAAAGGACAGACACTCTGACACTGCACACCCAACACTAGCTGAGCTGAGTCTCGCGTGTCCAGGCCGCTGTAGGGGGTTAGGGCCCCTCCAACGAGGTATGAAAACGCGAGGCTAAACTAAGCCGAGCCGCTAATGTTAGCGACCTACACCAAACGACACGAGACGAGTTGCGAGTTGACTGCTGTCGTGTGTGCGCTATCCAAGCAGGGCATACACTGCAGACTGCAAGGCGTCTGAATGAGAGGACTTACAAATCCTTGCATGCTTTCCTGCAAAACCTTCATAGAAAACTGAACTTCCTTTGGGATAGGGTCGTTAGAGAATGCGATCGGAAGTGGTCTAAGTATGGAACCACTTGCAACTCTTCTTCCTTCACTCAGCACCACCTCGTCCCCACATTTCTGGTGGAACTGTCCAAACACTGGCACGTTCTCTCTATCGGTACTGGCGGCCATAGTGTTGTTACTGGGGGAATCCCCAGCTGGCCAACGTATGACCATAGATACTCCACCTCACCCACAGATCTACGTAATAAGAATATACTACAAAATATATATACTATGTATTATGTATTAATATGTATTATGTACACACATGTACTAGAATAATATACTACAAATACACTACAGCTCTGTTTCACCCACTAACAACAGTTATAACAAAGTTACTTCTTGAGTTCTAACTGCTCCACTCTGTCGGCCAAACGAGCAATTACTTCGCTCAGCCTTTGCCTCTCCCTCTCTGCTCTCTCTGCATTCTCTTCCATTTTGTTAACTCTCTGCCTCTCCCTTTCTGCTTTCTCTTCCATCTCCTCCACCCTTCTCTTGGTCATCTGGAGGTGGGCCTCCACTGATATCTTGAGGTGCTCTGACATGTCCTTCCTCGGCAGGACTATAGCACAACCAAACTGCTTGTACTCGCATTCCACGCGCTGCATCGGACACACCTCCTGGTGGGCAGGGACAGTGCTGCGGGTGACGCCTCTAGCACCACACTTGTTGGGGCAGTCAAGAGGATAGTTGGGGCACTGCTTCAAGTGATCTCCGGTGACTTGTTCATGAGTGGAAACCAGGGGGCAGTACTTGCACTTGTCTTGACGGAGACGGCACTTGGTTGTCATGTGCTTCTTCACAGTCGCTCGCCATTCCTTGTGCCCGCATTTGTTACCGCACTCCACCACCTGATCAGGGCAGCCATTGTCGGACGTGAGGTGGTTCTCTACGGCAGACAGCTCCATCTTCTTGCCACAACTATTGGGGCAGTACACGGACAAGCACAACACATTCCGGAGTGCATTTCGGTCCTCAAAGACAGAGAAAGGCCGATTCGACTGCTCTGTGCTCCTGCAGGTAGGGCAGGATTTGGATCTGGTCTTCCACCTCTCGATGCACCGTGAGCAGTAGATGTTCCCACAGCAGTTGGCCTGCACTGGGTCGTGGGCTAGTGCCTGACACACTGCACAGACCAGCCACTCAGGGGGCCTCTCCACAAAGTGGAAGGTCTTGCCAGCATAGTCCTGGGGGTGGCCTGCAGGAGGTGTACAATATGCATGTACCCAACAGAGCTAGGCTGCAGCAGTTGACACTGACATGACGTGAATTGTGACACAAAATGACACAGTGACACAGTGGAATGTATGGAGCTGTATACTTTCACACAACAGCCATGTAATTGCAAAGTGTGAGAAGTGACAGACACACACGCACGCACGCACGCACGCACGCACGCACACACACACACACACACAACACAGGCTGTCCTGTATACACTGAAGGAGGCTCACCAGTTGATCTAGCTCCCACGCTGGTCTGGTCAGACCCACTGGGGCCTTGGGGGTGGCCTGCAAGGGACGAGGGTGCACTCTGTACTGTAGTGCACTGCACAATGTTGAGGGACTACTACAACATGCGTGCACCCAACAGAGGATGCAGCTCCCTAAAGTGAAACCTCAACCTCAAAGTGCAGTCAGTCCTTATTATCAAAAGGGACCATGCACATTGCAGGATAGGACTACTGACTGACATGACATGAAATGAATGGTGACCCAGTGGAATGTATGGAGCTGTATACATGTCATGTAAATGAGCACCTTCCACCTCAGTGGCCAACTGGACATGCAGACTGACACACACACACAGCCTCACCCTTAGGAGCAATGACGTAGTTTGCCTCCACCTTGTAGCCACGTAAGATCACAAACCCCCACAATGGTTGGTCTGTGGGTAGCCCCTCCCAGGCCACACACACATCCCTCCCATTGTGGTAGAGATGGAGCTCTCCTGTCCCTGACACTTGACAACCAAATGTGTTGCCTGCTGAGCGATCCAGGATTACATGCCTCGTAAGTTTTCTACTTTGCCCTTTGTGCTGTACATGCTGCTCTACTAACTGGTACTGGTACTGATAACATACCAGTACTGGTCACTGCTGTCTATGCCAACCCACCTCTCGGGCACTGGTCCACTGTCAGGATCTTTTGTTGTCACACCAATACGAAACCCCTGCAATTGCACAACCAGACAACACAGCACACTAGATGTGTTATCACATCAAACTAGCATCTCAACAACTGACACACGCACACACACACAGTGCAGCCATGGACAAATCGAAAGAAGCAAACTGCAGCTAGCTACATGGCCACAGCAAAGAAAAGAACAACACTACAAAGGACAGACACTCTGACACTGCACACCCAACACTAGCTGAGCGTAGTCTCGCGTGTCCAGGCCGCTGTAGGGGGTTAGGGCCCCTCCAACGAGGTCTGAAAACGCGAGGCTAAACTAAGCCGAGCCGCTAATGTTAGCTACCTACACCAAACGACACGAGACGAGTTGCGAATTGACTGCTCTCGTGTGTGCGCTATCCAAGCAGGGCATGCACTGCAGACTGCAAGGCGTTTGAATGGGAGGACTCACATTTCCTTTGCCTTCCTGTAAAACCTTCACAGAAAACTGATCTCCCTTTGGAATAGGGTCGTCAGAGAATGCGATCGAAGGTGGTCCAGCTATGGAAATACAACCACTTGCAACTCTCTTTCCTTCACTCAGCACCACCTCGTCCCCACATTTCTGGTGGAACTGTCCAAACACTGGCACGTTTTCTCCATCGGTACGGGCGGCCATAATTACGTATCTGGGGGAATCCCCGGATCACTTCAGTACGTACACCTAGCTACGTATAATTATTACGCATAATAATAATTATCATATATCCGCGGGCAGTAACTCAATGCAAGTCGTGCAAGCACTATACAAGTTCCACTATGTTGCTATGGTTACTCCTCTTGCATTGAGTGGTGCATCTCTCTGTACTGCATCAGAAGGTGATAGCAGTGAATGAAATAGTCCTGTATAGGGGGGGGAGGGGATGGGAGGAGGAGGGGAGTGGAAGGGCAAGGGGTGAGACGGGAGAGAAGGGGAGGGGAGGAAAGGGGAGGGGAGGGCAGAGGACTCGGAGTGATGGAGCACAAAGAGGGGATTGCCAAGATATCACCTCCGACAATGTCACGTATCAGTGACCCCACCCACCCACTCAGCTGCAGGCCTCACCAGTGAGTCCATGGCTCCGGGACGGCTGGCTCTCACTGCCTTGAAGGCGCTGACAACGTCCACTTGGTCCTCTGTCATGAGCTGGTCTGTCAACACCCACAGAGTGACAAACAAGCAACTGCGACCAAGACCGTCACTGCATGGGGAATACATGTGGGTACACACACACACACACATGGCTTCTGAGACAACAAATTAGCCCCTCCTCACTTGCAGGCCACTACAACGGGTGAGGTGGACCCCTCCTTCTGCCCCGCCCTAGTCCTCTCCAACAGCGACAGGACAGCCCCTGACTTGGGCATGGTAGCAGCACTCCAGTCCTCCAGGTGGAAGAGGGTCACATCCAGGGGAGAGAGGTCCTGGAGTGGGAGGGGAGGGGAGGAGAGGAAAGGTGTGGGAAGGGAGATGTGGGGGAGGGAGACGAGGGGTGGGGGAGGGTGGTAGGGATGTGGGAGTTGGGGGAGGGGTGGGGCATGGACCTAGGGCTGCAGAGTGGTCACAGCACAGTTTGTTCAGGTTGTCTCAGCCACTTTCTCCCAACATCAGTCTCAAGGCAGACTTTGACTCAAACATTGCATTCACTGCTTGTCAAACTCATATAAGGGTCAGGCCTGCCAAATTACATTATCCTCTCAGAGCCCCTCACCTCCCCTCACCTCCCCTCACCTCACCCTCCCCTTCTACGGCGTGTGTTCCCTGTGCTTACCTCTGCATCTGGCTGCACCACAAGCTGAAGTGTGGTGAAGGAGGGAGAGACATCCTCCCCCTTCAAGGTGACCTTGTAGCCCACAAAGTTCTCAGTGTGGCTGACTTCAGCTGGCCAGAAGCGAACACTCGATTCCTTGAGGGAGAGTTGCATGAGGAGAAGAGTCACACACACCATGCTGGTATGGGGCAGTGTACACAAACAAAATCATGTATACACACACAGACACACACACACACACACACACACACACACACACACACACACACACACACACACACACACACACACACACACACACACACACACACACCTTCCTGTTCTCCTGCAAGGGGCAGAGCAGTAGGATGGTTGGGCTCTGCTTCTCGTAGACGAGGGCCCAGAAGTCACCAGTTGTGGAGTGCATGGGAGACTGGGCCACAACAAACTGCTTCGTCTGACGGTAGCCCTGTGGGGGGTGACGTTTCTCCGTCAACAGTGACAGTTGTGCTGAGTGACACATGTCAACAGGTGACGGAGCTGTCATGAGAATGGGGTGACGTGACTCACATCCATAAATGAAGCGTTGATGAAAGAGCTTGAGAAGTCACCAGCGACAGGCGTAATATTGATGTACTTGCCTTGGTCTGGACAAGGAGAGATGGATCAGCGCAGGGGAGAGGATGGGGGAAGGGGAGAGGATGGAGGAGGGGGAGAGGATGGAGGAGGGGGAGGGGATGGAGGAGGGGGAGAGGGTGGAGAAGGGGAAGAGGATGGAGGAGGGGGAGAGGATGGAGGAGGGGGAGAGGATGGAGGAGGGGGAGAGGATGGAGGAGGGGGAGAGGATGGAGGAGGGGGAGGGGATGGAGGAGGGGGAGGGGATGGAGGAGGAGGAGAAACTTAGGCAAGGAAACAAGAAGACAATTGACAACAGATGTGGGAAGAGCGAACACACATGTAATTTGCACACATTACCCGGTCCCAGCAATGTCACGTTTCCTCACACCCTACAGACATCACAGTAGGGGTAGTCAGGTCAGAGTGTCTGTGTGCTACCAATGTCCACTGCATGGCACGTGACAGAGTTAGTTCAGAGTTGGCCACTAGCAGATACCAACTGCATGTGTGTGTAGCTACGTGTGTGTGTAAGGGTGCACATGTGTGTAAGGGTGCACATGTGTGTGTAGCTACGTGTGTGTGTAAGGGTGCACATGTGTGTGTAGCTACGCGTGTGTGTGTAAGGGTGCACAGGTGTGTGTAGCTACGTGTGTGTGTAAGGGTGCACAGGTGTGTGTGGCTACGTGTGTGTGTAAGGGTGCACAGGTGTGTGTAGCTACGTGTGTGTAAGGGTGCACAGGTGTGTGTGGCTACGTGTGTGTGTAAGGGTGCACATGTGTGTGTAGCTACGTGTGTGTGTAAGGGTGCACAGGTGTGTGTAGCTACGTGTGTGTAAGGGTGCACAGGTGTGTGTGGCTACGTGTGTGTGTAAGGGTGCACATGTGTGTGTGTGCTTACAGGGGCCTTTGTCTGGGAACCTGATCTTGCTCTGGAACTCCTCAGCAACCTTGGGCAGCTGGGTGTAGGGGGCAGTGATGTACTCCAGACGCTGGAGGAGGTGGGGGAAATGAAGGGGAGGGGAGGGGCAAGGGCGCCTGCCATGATGATGGGTCTGCCAGAAGATGCACACTTTACCACACCTTCCTGGCCCCTCCCCATCCTCTCCCTCCCCACCACCACACCTCGTACTGCTCCTGGAAGCGTGACACTCCAGAGTGCCTCTTCACAGGTGACATCTCTTCAACCTTTGACCTCAGTTCGGAGCCCGGCAACATGGTGTATCCTAGCAACAGGTACTCACGGAGAGCACGGTGGATGAAGACATACTGCTCCTGCAGAAACAGAGGAAGGGAAGGAGGGCAGGGGGAGGGGCAGGGGGAGGGGCAGGGGAGGGGCAGCTAGACAAGACACCTACCACAGATACACAAGTTCCATGTGCTGTAGCTGCAGTGGTGCATGCACAAGGACGGTGCTGTCACTCACATAGGGGCAGGTTTTAAGACCCCACGCACCAACACTCCACACCCCCAACACTCCCCTTTCTGGACCCGCCCCCCCCATCCAGCTCACCGAGGCCTGCACCATGGTCCCCCGCTGAGTCCTCAATGTGCTAACGAGAGCTGGGATGTCAACCAGTGCATCCTCCCCCTCGGTCTGCACCTGGTGCACCAGGTGGTCCAGGGCAATGAAGGTACCGGTACGACCCACACCCGCACTGGGAGGGGAGGGGAGGGGGAGGGGGAGGAGGAGGAGGAGGAGAAGGAGGAGGAGGAGGAGAAGGAGGCTTTTTAACGCAACCCATGGTTCACATTAGCGCACACAGCACACATACACTGACACAGACATAACTCGTTCACAGTCACTCCGAAGGGGAGGGGTTATGGGAGTGCAAGCACCTAGGTGGACGGTTAGCCATTAAGCCCACAAGTACTCAACCAACACACACACACAGACACACACACACACACACACACATACACACACACACACACCTGCAGTGGGTGATGGTGGGGGTATCTGGGTCACCCGACCCTCTCAAGGCCCTCACGTGGTGCAGCATGGTGAGCACACCGGTGGGGCTCTCTGGTACTCCAAAGTCCGGCCAGCCGAAGTAGCAGAAGTGGTGGATGGTGCGGGTGACACCGACTTTGCTCTGGGCAGGGGAGGGGCCGTGACCGTGGGAGGGAGGACAGGGCTCATGTATTGCACAGCATTGTCCAATCACTCATTTACTTCTCAAACAAGTCTTTAACCCTCCACATCCCTGTTCACCCTCTTAAAACTACCCACTGCCTCACCCACTGCCCCACCCACTGCCTCACCCACTGCCCCACCCACTCTCACATTCTGCACTTCCAGAAGTCTGACTTCATAGTCCTTGTACACACAAATGGACTTGGTTACCACGGCAATGTCCATCTTAGCAAACACTCGTCCATTGACTTTCTTCGGGAAGTACTCAGCACACTTGGACTACAGGGGATGGAAGGGGAGGGGAGGGACCAGGATGGAGGGGAGGGGCCAGGAGGGAGGAGCCAGGAGGGAGGGGCCAGGAGGGAGGGAGGGGCCAAGAGGAAGGGGCCAGGAGGGAGGGGCCAAGAGGAAGGGGCCAGGAGGGAGGGGCCAAGAGGACAGTCGTCCAGTGCTCACTCTGAGGCACTGGTGCCTAATTAGTTTAGCAAGTAATCTTTAACTGGATCAGGTGCTGTAGCAAATGAGATTAGTGCATCTCATGCATGGCATTGAAATGACCCCGCCCACAAAATGGATACCTTGGTCCCCTCCATGCACTTGGTGAGCATCACAATCACCGACACCTTCTGGTCCCACACCATCTGCCAGAAATCATCCACAGTGCGCTGCAGGGGGCCTGGAGGGGGAGGGGCAGGGGAGGGCGGGGCAGAGGAGGTGTGGCCACTGGAGTGTGATGTCTCCCAGTGGTGTGGCAGTGCCCACCTTGAGCTGCAATGAAGGCGTGCTCCTTGTCATAGCCCTGGAGAGAACAGGACGGCGTACAGGTGAAGGAGAAGACAAGCACTGAGAAACTGAACCTCAGCGGGGTGTTGAGCAACACTGACAAAACATGCAATTTGCATATGCTTCACACTCTGTGAACAGCTACTGCGTCACTTTCAGAGTGAGCCCAGGCTGAGACAGCCAATCACAACACAAACAGGCAGGCAACACGGCAGCACACGTCCCCTCCAACACACATCGATGTAGGACGCGTTGATGTAGTCATTTCCATCTGAGTTTGGCTCTGAGAGGACCACTCTGTTCTTGTCATCTGTGGGGGAGGGGCATACAGTGCAATCACAGTGTGTGGGTGTGTCCTTATAGCGGGCAATAGCATGGGCGGGTCTAGAGTGGGTGTGTCTTCCAAGTGGGTGTGTCCAACGTACACGGCAGTATGTTAATGTATCTGTTGGAGAGAGGGTTGATCAACGCAAGAGCTGTCAAGTCGTGTGTCTTGTTGGGGATGGACTGGGAGGGGAGGGGAAGGAGGAAGAGCGGTCAGGACGAACACAAGGGGAATGGATGTAGCCCGACTTATGATGGAACACCATCATCTCACCATGCACCCTCACAGCATGCCACCCCCACACCCTCACACCCACACCCCCACCCCTCACACCCACCCACCCTCACCCGATACTGTGCAACCAGTTCCTCCTGAGCTGTGCCCTCAACGTAGCCGACGAAGGCATCCAGTGACACCGGGTGTGACGGCTCTATGCAGACGAGGAAGGAGGGGTGGGGTTAGGTGGGCGGGGTCTGATTAAGGTGGTGACAAGCCACGCCAGTCACACATTAACCACTGCAGGATGTGTCACTGTGGGTGGTGCACTGAAGTGCGTTCTGCAGTGGTTACTACTCTACGCCGACCACTGGTGACGTTGGTTGGACATACACAGGAGACAAATGAGTGTTGGTGTTGGACAGGAAGACAGACAAGGAGACATGTGACGGAGGCTCCACCTGGCAGTGTTGTGCTTAGCAACACCTAGCACGTGTGGCAAGGTCCTGGTGACGTTGTGGGGCTATGCAGGTTATGTGTTGTGTGCATGTACGTGTGTGGTGAGTGTGCTGTGAGGTGTGCTGCACTCACTGGTGTTCCTCCTGCCCAGGATGGGGGTGCTGACAGGGCTGTCCTCCTGTCCAGACATGAGGTCCTGCTGTGACCCGGACAGGTTCACACGCTCCTCAGTATGGATGGCCATACGGATGGTGTCCGTGAACTGGGCCGCAGAGTCCCACGCCTTCATGTGACGAGGACCCTTCCTGTGAGGTGACTGCAACCTACGCCTGACCGTGGAACAGCAGACAGAGTGAGAGGGGGAGGAGACCCACACAGAGAGTGAGAGGGGAGGGGAGGGTGAGGACAGAGGTGGGCGGGGCCTTCCTGCAGTTCTCACCTGCTCCGCCTCTTCAGGATCAGAAACAGTGCCAGCCCCACCACTGCTGCCAGACACACCACGACCAGAGTGACCCCCACTACAGCACCGACAGCAGGGCCTGATGGTAGGAGAGGGACGGCCAAGCTACTAGCACCACTGGCTGCTAGAGTGAGTGGTGCTGTGTGTGAGCAGCAGAGTGCATGCAGTTGGGACATCATCCATTGCACTCACCTATGTTTGTTGCAGGCGAGTTGGGTGGTACTAATGTAAAGATGGAAGGGAGAAGGGCATGAGATGGGAGGGGAAGGGAGGGGAGGAGAGGGGAGAGGAGTGGAGAGGAGGGGAGGTGAGGAGAACAGAGAGAAGAGGACATTTTAAGGTATGCCTGTTAGAAACGTTGCCAGTCGACCCAGATTGAGAGTCAAGGTGAAAGTGGAAATGAATCTCAAGTGGTTTGTGTTGCTGCAGCGTTCGTGTCCACTTCAGCTCGAACATGCACACCGAGTCAACCACTCACCACTGAAGGTGGTCCCATTGCCAGTAGCAGCGTCCGACCTCCCCACACTGTTGTGGGCTGTCACGGTCACAGTGTACTGTGTCCCTTGAGCAAGTCCTGTTATTTGGTACATGGTGTTGGCAGGTCCAGAGATGTTGTGTGAGCCCCCCTCTCCGCCTTCCTCCTTCCAGGACACTGTGTAGTACAGTACTGGGGGGGCATTGGGAGGTTGATCTGGGGCTGCCCATGAGACAGACAACTCTGACCCAGACACTGGTGTGACCTCCACATTTAATGGCTTTGCTGGAACTGTGCAGAGAGAGTGTGTCAGGGGAAGAAGGGAGTGATGGAACTGTGCAACAGAACAGAGCGGTGCAAGGAGAGACAAGGAGTGTTTCTTTCTAAGGTCCCACACCGCATGACCTGGTACTTGTAGCTACGTATAAGACCTCAGAGGTCCGCATTCTACCACAGACACAGGCGGTCCATACACTCACTCAAGGAGACTCTGGAGGCAGTCTTGCCTGTAAACTTTGATGAATGTTTTACTGTGACTAACTTGCAAAGATCTGTGTGGGCATATTTGCTGGTTAGGAGTTTCCGAGCTTTCTCTGCTAGCACCTTGATGGTGGACTTTGCTAACACTGGAAGCATACTTATCTGAAAAATCAATTGTGGACTCCCGACAGGGAATTCCCCACGACACTGCGTGTTGCACCAAGTTGTAACATATCACATGTGTACACACACCTTCCTATTCAATGATGATGCACTACCACTGAGGACTTCAACCCCAATGTAGCTATCTGCCACCGCCTCAGCTGGAACATGCACACCGAGTTGACCACTCACCACTGAAGGTGGTCCCATTGCCAGTGGCAGCGTCCGACCTCCCCACACTGTTGTGGGCTGTCACGGTCACAGTGTACTGTGTCCCTTGAGCAAGTCCTGTTATTTGGTACAAGGTGTTGGTGGGTCCAGAGATGTTGTGTGAGGCCCCCTCTCCACCCCCCTCCTTCCAGGACACTGTGTAGTACAGTACAGGGGGGGCATTGGGAGGTTGATCTGGGGCTGTCCATGAGACAGACAACTCTGACCCAGACACTGGTGTGACCTCCACATTTAATGGCTTTGCTGGAACTGTGCAGAGAGAGAGTGTCAGGGGAAGAAGGGAGTGATGGAACTGTGCAACAGAACAGAGCGGTGCAAGGAGAGACAAGGAGTGTTTCTTTCTAAGGTCCCACACCACACGACCTGGTACTTGTAGCTACGTATAAGACCTCAGAGGTCCGCATTCTACCACAGACACAGGCAGTCCATACACTCACTCAAGGAGACTCTGGAGGCAGTCTTGACTATGACTAACTTGTGAAGGTCTTTGTGTGCATAGTATTTGATGGTTAGGAGTTTTCGAGCTTTCTCTGCTAGTACCTTGATGGTGTAGTGGGTGGACTTTGCTACACTGGAAGCAACACTTGCCTAATATGGAAGCACACTTACTGAAACATCAATTGTGGACTCCCGACAGGGAATTCCCCACGACACTGCGTGTTGCACCAAGTTGTAACATATCACATGTGTACACACACCTTCCTATTCAATGATGATGCACTACCACTGAGGACTTCAACCCCAATGTAGCTATCTGCCATCACCTCAGTTGGAACATGCACACCGAGTTGACCACTCACCACTGAAGGTGGTCCCATTGCCAGTGGCAGTGTCCGACCTCCCCACACTGTTGTGGGCTGTCACGGTCACAGTGTACTGTGTCCCTTGAGCAAGTCCTGTTATTTGGTACATGGTGTTGGCAGGTCTAGAGATGTTGTGTGAGCCCCCCTCTCCACCCCCCTCCTTCCAGGACACTGTGTAGTACAGTACTGGGGGGGCATTGGGAGGTTGATCTGGGGCTGTCCATGAGACAGACAACTCTGACCCAGACACTGGTGTGACCTCCACATTCTGTGGCCTTGCTGGAACTGTGCAACACAACAGAGCAGAACAGAGCAGTTCAAGGGAGAGATGAGGAGTGCTCCTTCACACAACATAACCATAACAGTTAGTAGCCATAAGGGCAAGGTCCGTACTCTGCCACAGACACAGGCAGTCTACTCACTCATGACTACTGGAGGATACTTACCTGAAAAATTAATCAACTGTGGAACTCCATGGCATGGAATCCCTCACAACATTCATTGCCTTACCCATACACAGCTTACACATCGCCACTCCACATGCAGTACAGTAGAGCCCTTACCCTTGAAGTCAACCACCACTGGATCACTGGCAGTGGATGA
Organism: Aplysina aerophoba; assembly: GCA_949841015.1. NCBI lineage: Eukaryota > Metazoa > Porifera > Demospongiae > Verongiida > Aplysinidae > Aplysina > Aplysina aerophoba. The sequence continues at coordinate 6,154,328 of OX465042.1, forward strand.
TGTTGACTGGTACACAGCCGTCATTCTTATAGTGTACGTCCCCTGCTTGTTGTCCAGGCCAGTGATGTCCGTCGATCTCTCGCTCACATCAGAAACAGTCAGCATTGTCTGAGTCCCACCATCAATGGTGTAGTTCAGCACAAACTGATCCACACTCCCACACTCTGGTGCACTGTATGTCCAGTTGACAGTGATGGCAGAGCTGGAGACAGGCCAGGCTGTCACACTGGTGACTGGAGGCACGTCTGGTGGGGGAGGAAAGGACATGCAGAGTGAGAGCACAATCATATCTGGGTGACTCACGCTCATAATGGGGTAGGATTAAAATGTAGGCACGTTTTACAATGAATAGACGTCAATGTCATAATTTGGCACGTGAGACTAAGATATGGTCAGCCAGGCTGCAATGTAGGCTGCGTCCTATCTGTTAAGTACCTTCAGTGGTGGTCGTGTTGGCTGTCCCTTGTGATGTATTGCAGTCATTCCCTGCATACACTGTAAAAGTGTAGGCTGTAGCTGGAGCCAGTCCAGTGACTTGATAGGAAGTAGTGTTAGCATCCACAATAGTGCTGTTCTCCTCAGTGTCACTCCACGTGATGTTGTAACCAGTAATACCACTGCCGACATCAGACGGAGTCACCCAAGAGACCTCCACACATGAGAGGGAGACAGCCACAGCTGTTACATTCTGGGGTGGTGATGGGGCTGGAGAGGGGAAAGACACACGGTTCAGGTGTACGTGTACAGCTTCCTACTCCACAACAAAGTGGACACGACTCTAGAAGCCCAGCTGCTCTGTTCAGATCAGCGAATTTAGAAAACCCCTCACAAGAAGTGCTCTCACTGAATGCGCATTCCACTGAATGCACAGACTAGCCAGCCCACGTGTAGCTTGGATTGTTTGTGATATCACGTGCAATACACAGTCAGTGAACAGTCACTGTAAACGTCCCAGGGCGAGTAGTCATTCAACGTGTAAAGGATTAGTGGGTGGCAAAACATAATGGGATAACTCACCGGTGCAGTTCGGGTTTGCTTCAGTTGTCACTCCTGCAGAGAAGGAAAGAGGACAAGCTGACACGACACTGTCGGTCTGGTGTCCCGGAGTGGAGGGCGGGTCCGCCCCCCTCCCCCCTCCCTTCCTGGTACGTACGCCGTATAGCTGCTACTGGACGCCTACAGAGCGGCACCACAGGACCCACCTCTTTCGCTGAGGATCAGAAGTGCCGCCAAGCCGAAGGCTGTGAAGAGAGCCATCACTGGACTGTTACGACTGGGCTCTCTATCTGGGTGGCGTTCACGACCTCACGCTGTTGATACGGTACTAGAGAACCCTGTGGGTTTGTAGGAAAAGATACACCGTGAATATCGGTATTAATGACATTCATAGTTGCTCGTAGGCCATGAATACTATTAATAATTGATGACTATTTGCAATGGGCTGGTAAACACGGTATATAGAAAGAAAGGGACTGCCTATGAGTAGGAAATGTGTACCAACAGATGGTCTACACGTGCCAACTGGGAAGGTCTGGTGTGTGTGTGTTCATAGAGTGTGCTGTGTTGTGGAACACTGGGCTTCACACATGAATGACTGTGAGTACACACTCCTGCACTGATGAATGTGTGTGTGTGTGTCTGTTGTAACCATGAAAGGAAACATTAGTGAAGCAGTCGTGTAGGTCATGTATTGTGCTACATTTGATGTTGTGTACTCAAGCTGAGCCGCAGAACCAGTAGGTAGGAGATGTTTGAGTGTGAAGACACTGTTGCATGACTAAACAGGTGCGGTGTACATGAGCACATTCCTGGCCCTCCCAGTGGCCATTGGCACACGTACAGTACAACATCTGTGGTGGTGCATATTTCCTGGGCATTATTCATGATTATTGCACTAATACACTGTTACCACCTGGGCCTGCTGGTCACATGGGTGTCACATGACCTCACAGAGTACATCTGTCACTCTTAACATACACATCTGTGAGACTGACACAGCTGGTGTGACACAGTGAGACACGTGTCAATCCAGTGGTACATGACGTCACACACGAGGGGTACAAGGCGGAGTCATGCCCCACCCACACTGCACATCCAATCCACAGGGATCAAGGCAAACTGTGAGCAGTAGCTGGCAGAGCTGGCGGCGAGGCTGACAAAGCCAACACACACACAACAGCACTATGTGTGTGTGCATACAAACACATAGAAATTTACACAATTACATTAACTGCATATTTCTTGATCACAGTTGAGATTCACATGGGGGAGGAAGCATATCTCCAGTAAGTGAAAGACTGCCACTGGCTTTGCTAGTGCAGTAAATCTAACGATATATAAGCAGGGTTGTCCTCCATAGCAACATCATTGCTGGTCACACCCCTTCCACACTCCTTAAACTGAGTATCATGGAAATTTTGAATGACATTTTCACTGTAAGGTCCCATATTCACTTCATCATAGTGGGAGTGGAGACCTTGTGTAGCCTTGAGCATTGCAGACAACTTCCGAATTCCTATACACACAAAATAAGAAGAGACCACTGATCAAATCACATACACTCATTTCTTGCTGTTAACAATTATAAAATAATACAGTATTACTAAGTTGTACTGTGAACAGTGGCATCTGCGTCAGTACAGGCAGACCCCTCCCCCTCTCCCCTCTCTGACTGGCAATGATTAACTTGAGTTGTGTTGCTCTGCCTGTACTAAAGCAAATCCTGTGTGCTTGGTCGTGCACAACACACGTGCACTCACACACACTGTCAATGCAATAATCATTAATGCATTGACTCACTTGTGTAAAACAAGATGGCAGTGAGTACGGCAGCAACAAGAAGGAGGAGTGCTGTGAGCAGTGCCACAGCGAGGGCAACCACAGCTGGGAGGAGAGCAGCACAGTCAGGACCAGACACTGCATGAGGAGCTGCGGTAGAAAGAAATGTGAGTAGGCAACACACGTGTACCAGTATGAGGCTCTTCAAAACCGAAAGAGCAAGGTAGCACACACAACAAGTGGCTCCCGTATAGTTCCATAACATGTTAAATAACTAATGATACATAATGTACACATGTATGCCCACACATACATGCATACATGTATGTACGCATCAAGTGTATAGTATATAAATGAACACATGTCCACACACATACATGCATACACACAACAAGTGGCTCCCACATTTACATAATGTGTTGAACTTGTAAACATAGCAAATGTGTACACACCTTTATATTCAATGATGGCATGGAATCCCCCACAACACTGTGTGCCACCACCTTGATGGTGTACACAGTCCCTCTCTGCAGCCCACTGAGCACTGTGCTGGTGGCAGTCGCTGGGAGCAGCTCAGGAGTGGAGCCACTGCTGGGGACTGCAGTCACTGTGTACCCAGTGACGGGAGGCCTGTTGTCAGGCAGTGTGGGAGGGGTCCATGTGACAGTGATGGACGAGCCCGAGGTAGCAGGTAGAATGTTCACTGAACAGTCACAGCCTACAAAGAGGACCTCAAACTGGTTGTCTGCAAACTCCTCATGCGCCCATATAGCCAAATCACCACCACACTTCCCAGGCTCCTTAAACGTCTACCGTAGAGCAACATTGGGGGCCAATGTGCACAAATATATAGCTGAGGAGTGCACTGAGATAATGCACAAAACAGTCATCCATCATTCTGGTTTAGAAGATGTGCAGGCCTTTGTGACGGATTGCGTAGAGTCCCTAACCTAGCTGTTTGAATAACTCTAACCCAATGTATATAACACTAGTGGATACCTCATTGCCTGACTTTTGAGGGGTATCGGAATGTACCAGTGATTCAACAGCTCAATGTTCACCCACGTCCGCCACTAAGGAGCCACGTTCACTCGAGCAGGCTCCATCACTGCACACTCTGTAGTCTGTATACTACATACTTCGTGAGGAGTGAGGGGAGCACCCGGACAGGACAGGACGGCCACTGCGCAGTATATTACGAGAGGTGCCCACTCCATGGCCACACGCACTGTACGGACAGCAAGTTCCCAGTTTGCAACATCGATGTGCACAATTAAATAGTTGAACATGTACTATGAATCCTATTTCAATACATTATATCATAAATTATTATATACAGTATAATCATATCATTATTATTCAAGTGCACCATGCACCAAGGCACACTAGGGCATCACTGCCCCATGCAGCACTGTGATGAAATGTCAGAATCAATAAGAGTAAAAAGAATCAACGGGGAATATTGGGGTCACTATACATGAACATGTACCATGAATTCTATTACAATTATATTGGGGACACTGTACATACACGTCCCAGGTTCGGAGGAAGATTCACGACTAGGAAGTGTGCACCAGTAGATGGTGGAGGGTGTGGAATTTTCGCGTTCGTCCATGTGTGCATGTGCAGTGCCATGCAACGTCACAGGCTTCACACATACATCACCACACACATCAGAGAACACTGAATCACACATGCTGTGCTAGTGTTCATTGTCAGTTGCAAGGAATATTAAGGAGGTAATCATGTATGGGTTAATGTGTTGTGTTGCCATTTTATACAAAATTTTATTATGATTCAGTAATACATTGCAAGTCATCATGCAGTATATACAAGTCAATATGTCAACGTTGCTATGGTTACTCCTCTTGTGTTCGATGAGAGTGCATTTCTCTGCACTGCATCAGAAGGTGATAGCATTGAATGAAATAGTCCTGTATGGGGGGGGGGGAGGGGAGGGGAGGGGGAGGGGAGGAGAGGGGGAGGAGCATGGGAGGGGGAGGGATGAGGGAGTTCCACTATGTTGCTATGGTTACTCCTCTTGCATTGAGTGGTGCATTTCTCTGTACTGCATCAGAAGGTGATAGCACTGAATGAAATGGGGGGGGGGGGGGGGGGAGGGGGAGGGGAGGAGAGGGAGGGGAGGGGGAGGGAGGGGAGAGGGAGAGGAGAGGGAGAGGAGGGAGAGGAGAGGGAGAGGGGGGAAGAAGGGAGGGGAGGGGGAGAAAGTGGAAGGGAGGGAAGGGAGGGGAGGAGAAGGAAAGATGGGGAGAAAAGAGAAGAGAGAACTCTTTTACTCAACAATGTCACTACTAGCAACACGTCTCCAGCCAGATATACCTGGACCTCTACGTGAGAAAGCTCTCATCACTGACCCATGATCACCTAGTCCCGGCCTCATCTGGAAGCCCTACACACCCAGCTGTTGGCCTCACCAGGGAGTCCATGGCTCCGGGACGGCTGGCTCTCACTGCCTTGAAGGCGCTGACAACATCCACTTGGTCCTCCGTCATGAGCTGGTCTGTCAACACCCACAGAGTGACAAACAAACAGCTACGACCAAGACCGTCACTGCATGGGGGAGTACATGTGAACACACACACACACACACACACACACACGTACGTACACACACACATACACACACACACGTACACACACACACACACACACACACACACACACACACACACACACACACACACACACACACACACACACACGTGCACACACACACACACACACACACACGTGCACACACACACACACACACACACACACACACGTACACACACACACACACACACACACGTACACCCACCCACCCACACACGTACACACACACGTACACCCCCACACACACACCCCCACACACACACGTACACACGACAGAGAGAGGACAGAAAGAGAGACCTTACAGGAGATGTACATGGCTTCTGAGACAACAAAGTAGCACTACTAGACGTGCTAGCCCCTCCTCACTTGCAGGCCACTACAACGGGTGAGGTGGACCCCTCCTTCTGCCCCGCCCTAGTCCTCTCCAACAGCGACAGGACAGCCCCTGACTTGGGCATGGTAGCAGTACTCCAGTCCTCCAGGTGGAAGAGGGTCACATTCAGGGGAGAAAGGTCCTGGAGTGGGAGGGTGAGGGGTGGGGGAGGAGAGGAAAGGTGCGTGATGGGAGATGTGGGGGAGGGAGACGATGGGTGGGGGAGGGTGGTAGGGATGTGGGAGTTGGGGGAGATGGAGAGTTCACCACCAGCACCACTTTGTTGAGGCTGTAAGTCATTTCTATCATCATCGCAGCCTTCAAGGCTGAATTAGACTTAAACAATGGCTTCACTGCTTGCACAAATTGTAACCATGGCAACCTGCATGTTTAAGCCTGAGGGCTACTAAATCTCAGTATTCCTCAGAGCCCCTCCCCCTCCCCTCCCCCTCCCATTCCCGTACCTTCTACGGAATGCATGTGTATGTACCTGTGTATTTGGCTGCACCACAAGCTGGAGTGTGGTGAAGGAAGGAGAGACATCCTCCCCCTTCAAGGTGACCTTGTAGCCAACAAAGTTCTCAGTGTGCCTGACTTCAGCTGGCCAGAAGCGAACACTCGATTCCTTGAGGGAGAGTTGCATGAGGAGAAGAGTCACACACACCATGCTGGTATGGGTCAGGGTACACAAACAAAACCACACACATGCACACACACACACACACACACACACACACACACACACACACACACACACACACACACACACACACACACACACACACACACACACACACACACACACACACACACACACACACACACACACACACACACACACACACACACACCTTCCCGTTCTCCTGCAAGGGGCAGAGCAGTAGGATGGTTGGGCTCTGCTTCTCGTAGACGAGGGCCCAGAAGTCACCAGTTGTGGAGTGCATGGGAGACTGGGCCACGACAAACTGCTTCGTCTGACGATAGCCCTGCGGGGGGGGGGGTGACGTTCTTCAGTCACAGTTGTGTTGAGTGACACATGTCAACAGGTGACGGAACTGTAGTGAGAATGGAATGACATGACCACAAATGAAGTGCTGATGAAAGAGCTTGAGAAGTCACCAGCAACAGGAGTAATACTGATGTACTTCCCTTCGTCTGACAAGGAGAGATGGAGAAGCGCAGGGGAGAGGATGGAGGAGGGGGAGGGGATGGAGAAGGGGGAGGGGATAGAGGAGGGGGAGAAAATTAAGGATGGAAGCAAGAAGAAAATTGACAACAGTTGTGGGAACACATTGGTAATTTACACACATTACAGACCGAGTAATGTCCCATTTCCTCACACTTTACAGACATCACAGTAGGGGTAGTCAGGTCAGAGTGTCTGTGTGTGATGTGCTACCAATGTCCACTGCATGGCACGTGACAGAGTTAGTTCAGAGTTGGCCACTTGCAACTGCATGTGTGTGTAGCTACGTGTGTGTGTAAGGGTGCACATGTGTGTGTAGCTACGTGTGTGTGTAAGGGTGCACATGTGTGTAGCTACGTGTGTGTGTAAGGGTGCACATGTGTGTGTAGCTACGTGTGTGTGTAAGGGTGCACATGTGTGTGTAGCTACGTGTGTGTGTAAGGGTGCACATGTGTGTGTAGCTACGTGTGTGTGTAAGGGTGCACATGTGTGTGTAGCTACGTGTGTGTGTAAGGGTGCACATGTGTGTAGCTACGTGTGTGTGTAAGGGTGCACATGTGTGTGTAGCTACGTGTGTGTGTAAGGGTGCACATGTGTGTGTAGCTACGTGTGTGTGTAAGGGTGCACATGTGTGTGTAGCTACGTGTGTGTGTAAGGGTGCACATGTGTGTGTAGCTACGTGTGTGTGTAAGGGTGCACATGTGTGTGTAGCTACGTGTGTGTGTAAGGGTGCACATGTGTGTGTAGCTACGTGTGTGTGTAAGGGTGCACATGTGTGTGTAGCTACGTGTGTGTGTAAGGGTGCACATGTGTGTGTAGCTACGTGTGTGTGTAAGGGTGCACATGTGTGTGTAGCTACGTGTGTGTGTAAGGGTGCACATGTGTGTGTAGCTACGTGTGTGTGTAAGGGTGCACATGTGTGTGTAGCTACGTGTGTGTGTAAGGGTGCACATGTGTGTGTAGCTACGTGTGTGTGTAAGGGTGTGCCTGTGTGTGTGTGCGTGTGTGCTTACAGGGTCCTTTGTCTGGGAATGGTCATCACATTTATTGATGGTGTACACTCTGTCTGCAGCCTGAGGTAGCCATGGTGGTCACACCACCAGGCGGAAGGGGAGCTGGGTGGGGAGAGTAAAGGATATGGGGAGAAAGAGAGTAAAGGATATTAACACAGCTGCTGGATGGACGATAGATACAGGTTACTGAGCTTGACCTGTGGAAGGTAATTTTCATGTCGATGATGGAAGAGGACAAAGAGTGAGCATGCACAGATGGTGGCAGTTAATTATGCGGTGAAACAGACACTGACTCGGATCCAAGTCTGCTTCCACAAACCCTATATACAGCTGAGCTTAGTCTCGTGTATGCTTTAGGGGTTTAGGCTCCTGGTCCTGAAACGCGAGACTGACTGAACTGAGCAATAGCTAAACAGAGCTCCATTAAACCAACAAGAGTCGAGTTGCGAGTTGACTGCTCTGCTGTGTACAGTATCCAAGCAGAGCGTACACTGCAGACTGCAAGGCGTTTGAATGAGAGGACTTACAAGGTGCACTCGCAGCTCACCTTCCTTCACTCAGCATCACCGCGTCCCCACATCTCCGGTGGAACGTTCCTGGCACGCTCTCTCCGTCGGTACAGGCGGCCATATTTTGGCTACTGGGGGAATCCCCAGCCGGTGACAGCACAATTAATTACACAGTCACTTCCACTACAGTGGTATAATTCACAAGCTCAAGTCTGCAAACAAAGTCATATGTGAAAGTATACCACAAAATTAACATGTACACGCACGCATGAAAGAATATACTACAAAATACATATACACTATGTATTATGCATTATGTATTATGTATTAATATGTATTAATATGTATTACGTACACACACGTACTAGAATAATATACTACAAATACACTACAGCTCTGTTTCACCCACTAATAACAGTTATAACAAAGTTACTTCTTGAGTTCCAACTGCTCTACTCTGTCGACCAAACGAGTGATTACATCTTCCATTCTTTGCCTCTCCCTCTCTCCTCTCTCCTGTTCCTTAAGACGTGCTTCCTGTTTCTGTAGACGTACTCCCTGTTCCTGAAGATGCACTTCCTGTTCCTGAAGATGCACTTCCTGTTCCTGAAGACGCACTTCCTGTTCCTGAAGACGCACTTCCTGTTCCTGAAGATGCACTTCTATCTCCTCCACTCTCCTCTTGGTCATCTGGAGGTGTGACTCCATTGATGTCTTGAGGTGCTCTGACATGTCCTTCCTCGGAAGGACTATAGCACAACCAAACCGCTTGTATTCGCATTCCACGTGCTGTGTCGGGCAGACCCCTCGGTGGGCGGGGACAGTGCTGCGGGTGACACCCCTAGCACCACACTTGTTGGGGCAGTCAAGAGGATAGTTGGGGCACAGCTTCAAGTGATCTCCGGTGACCTGTTCATGAGTGGAAATAAGGGGGCAGTACTTGCACTTCTCTTGACGGAGACGACACTCGGTTGTCATGTGCTTCTTCACAGTCGCTCGCCTTTCCTTGTGCCCGCATTTGTTGCCGCACTCCACCACCTGATAAAGGCAGCCGTTGTCGGACGTGAGGTGGTTCTCTACTGCAGACAGCTCCATCTTCTTGCCACACGTGTTGGGGCAATGCACAAGAAGGTTGCGGACATCACGGTAAGCTCTTCTGTCCTCAAAGACAGAGAAAGGCCGCTTCGACTGCTCTGTGCTCCTGCAGATAGGGCAGGAGTTGGATCTGGTCTTCCACCTCTCGATGCACCATGAGCAGTAGATGTTCCCACAGCAGTTGGCCTGCACTGGGTCGTGGGCTAGTGCCTGACACACTGCACAGACCAGCCACTCAGGGGGCCTCTCCACAAAGTGGAAGGTCTTGCCAGCATAGTCCTGGGGGTGGCCTGCAGGAGGTGTACAACATGCATGTACCCAACAGAGCTAGGCTGCAGCAGTTGACACTGACATGACATGAATGAACACTGACATGAATAGTGACACTTCACACAACAGCCATGTAAATTGCAAAGTGTGAGGTGACAGACACACACATGCGTACGTGCGCACACACACACACACACACACACACACACACACGCTAACACACACACACACACACACACACACACGCTAACACACACACACGCACGCACGCACGCACGTACGCACACACGCACGCACGCACACACACACACACACACACACACACACACACGCTAACACACACACACGCACGCACGCACGCACGTACGCACACACGCACGCACGCACACACACACACACACACACACACACACACACACACACACACACACTAACACACAAAACACAGACACTAACACACAAAACACAGACACTAACACACAAAACACAGGCTGTCCACTAAAGGAGGCTCACTAGTTGATCTAGCTCCCACGTTGGTCTGGTCAGACCCACTGGGGCCTTGGGGGTGGCCTGCAAGGGACGAGGGTGCACTCTGTACCGTAGTACACTGCACAATGTTAAGGGACTACTACATGTAAATTGCACGGTGTGAGAAGTGACACAGACACACACACACACACACACACACACACACACACACACACACACACACACACACACACACACACACACACACACACACACACACACACACACACACACACACACACACACACACACTTCTTCTTCTTCTTCTGGTCTCCTTGCCCCGAAGAGCGTAGGGCAGGATCCAGGCAGTAGCCTGGGTCCTGTTTCTGAGGCCGACAGACTGTCAAATGGGTGGGCTGGCCAGGCCCACGCCAGACAGCCCTGGGGTGAGTGGCTGCTGGGCACCTTGGCCGTAAAAATGGCCGTCAGGGCACGCCAGGTAGACCGCACGGTACGCCGTAGCCACTGTGGCCGTGATGGCGGTACGGTCTAACAGCCAGCTCAAGAAACCCCAGGGGGTGTGGTGAAAGGTTGGTGTTGGCAGGTGGAGTCCAACTGAGCGTAAAAGTTGCTGGGCTTCGATGGAAACGGATACGCAACCGCGACAAAAGCGGCGCCCGCTGCCGACGGGGAGCTGCATCGTTGGCTCCAGGTGTGCCTTGTATGCGTAAAGCTCAACCCGTCAGCTGCAAACGCGCCACTTCCGCGCGGAATCGCCCCGAAATTGCTGTCTCCAGCGACCGCCATCTTGATGACGTCACACACACACACACACACACACACACACACACACAAGCGCGCGCGCACAGAGAGAGAAAGAGAGACACTAACATATCACAGCAAAACACAATGTTGGTGAGGGTGTACTCTGTACTGTAGTGCACTGCACAATGTTAAGGGACTACTACAACATGCAGCTCCCTGAAGTGAAACCTCAACCTCAAAGTGCAGTCAGTCCTTATTATCAAAAGGGACCATGCACATTGCAGGGTAGGACTGACTACTGACTGACATGATGTGAAATGAATGGTGACCCAGTGGAATGTATGGAGCTGTATACATGTCATGTAAATGAACACCTTTCACCTCAGTGGCCAACTGGACATGCAGACTGACACACACACAGCCTCACTTCTTGGAATGACATAGTTTGCCTCCACCTGGTATCCATGTAGGTTCACAAACCCCCACAATGGTTGGTCTGTGGGTAGCCCCTCCCAGGCCACACCCACATCCCTCCCATTGTGGTGGAGATGGAGCTCTCCTGTCCCTGACACAAGACAACCAACTATATTGCCTGCTGAGCGATCCGGGACCCAATGCAGTTCCCTCCTCTTCCCTTTGTGCCATGCTGCACAGCCACCAATCATAATGGCAACAGCCCAGTACTGGTCACTGCTGTCCATGTCACCCCACCTCTGTGGCACTGGTCCACTGTCAGGATCTTTTGTTGTCACACCAATACGAAGCCCCTGCAATTGCACAGCCAGACAACACAGCACACTAGATGTGTTATCACATCAAACTTGTATCTCATCCCATACACAGTACGAGGCACACTATTGCAGGCTCATGTATGTATATAGGTAGCTAAGAGACATGCATGAACGCACAGTATACAAGTAATATATACAAAGAATAGGCAGCAGTGGACCACATGCACAGCACCTCCAGCCGTGGAAGGTAATGAGCCCCTGCAATTGCACAGCCAGACAACACAGCACACTAGATGTGTTATCACATCAAACTAGCATCTCAACAACTGACACACACACACACACACACACACACACACAGTGCAGCCATGGACAAATCAAAAGAAGCAAACTGCAGCTAGCTACATGGCCACAGCAAAGACAAGAACAACACTACAAAGGACAGACACTCTGACACTGCACACCCAACACTAGCTGAGCGTAGTCTCGCGTGGCCAGGCCGCTGTAGGGGGTTAGGGCCCCTCCAAAGAGGTCTGAAAACGCGAGGCTAAACTAAGCCGAGCCGCTAATGTTAACTACCTACACCAAACGACACGAGACGAGTTGCGAGTTGACTGCTCTCGTGTGTGCGCTATCCAAGCAGGGCATACACTGGAGACTGCAAGGCGTTTGAATGAGAGGACTTACATTGTCTCTGCTCTGCTGGTGCAAAACCTTCACAGAGAACTGAACTCCCTTTGGGATAGGGTCGTTAGAGAATGCGATCGGAAGTGGATCAAATGCGGAACGAATACGGCCACTGGCAACTCTCCTTCCTTCACTCAGTATCACCGTGTGCCCACATTTCTGGTGGAAGTGTCCAAACACTGGCACGTTCTCTCCATCGGTACGGGCGGCCATAATATTGTGGGTTGCTACTGGGGGAATCCCCAGCTGGCCAACGTACGCCTCGTGTGTGTGTGTGGTGCTTAGCTAGCTATGGCACCTGTCCAGGCTAGTACAAGTTGCTATGGTTACTCCTCAGGCTTGTGTTGGCTGGTGGTGGTTCTCTCTGTACTGCATGGGAATGAACGAATGAATGAATGAATGAATGAATGAATGTGTGTGTGCGTGCGTGTGTGTGTGTGTGTGTGTGTGTGTGTGTGTGGTGTGTGTGTGTGTGTGTGTGTGTGTGTGTGTGTGTGTGTGTGTGTGTGTGTGTGTGTGTGTGTGTGTGTGTGTGTGTGTGTGTGTGTGTGTGTGTGTGTGTGCATGTTTGTGCACTGCTGTGTCCTCGTGTCATCAAGGAGAGAACAATGTTGTGTTCATGTTGTTTGTTTACCTGTCTTGCTCTGCTGTGCCCTCTGGAGTGCTGCTCCTTGCTCGATAACGGGAATTATTGAGCAGAAACTCAGCAGTCACTTTATTTAAAGGATAGGACGTTTTGATCCGTAGATCTAGCTATTACAAAACTTAGCATGTGCGACTCAATTAAATAATAGGAGGGTGTATCAGTGGCTGTCAGGGTGTAAGGATGACGGGAAATGAGGAAATGATAATTAATTAAGGCTGTTATGGTGACAGGAACGTTGTAATGAGGTGAATGCAATAATATTAAAGGGATGAGGGTTGGTTCAGTACAGGCAAGCAGGAGGGATTGATGGTCAACCCACAGTCCAAGTTGGATGTTTGCTGTCGGTGGTGGATGTGCAGGGCTTCTAATACTCGCCTCCTCCAGTAGTTTCCTTCCACTTCAATTGTTTTGGCTGCCCCCAGTCCACCTGGTGTTGTTTGGTCCAGGAGTGGACTGCAATGCCATTCTTAGTGTCAGTCTTCTTCACTGCATTCTTGTGTACACTCAGTCGCTTCTCAAGGATTCTGCCTGTTTCTCCAATGTAAACACACTCACAATCTTTGCATGGAACTTCATAAATGACACCTTCACTCACCTGACACCTCAGTGTTAACATCCACTGTTTTGCTGTTCCCCTCAGTGTCACTCCACATGATGTTGTAACCAGTGATACCATTGCCAACTTCAGACGGAGTCATCCAAGAGACCTCCACACATGAGAAGGAGACAGCCACAGCTGTCACACCCTGGGACGGTGATGGGGCTGGGGCTGGGGAAGGGGAAGACACACCGTTCAGGTGTACGTGTACAGCTTCCTACTCCACAACAAAGTGGACATGTTCTACTCTAGAAGCTCAGCTGATCTGTTCAGATCAGCGAATTTAGAAAACCCTCCCAAGAAGTGCTCTCACTGAATGCGTATTCCACCATACACAGACTAGCCAGACCACGTGTAGCTTGGATTGTTTATGATTTCACGTGCAATACACAGTCAGTGAACAGTCACTGTAAACGTCCCAGGGCGAGTAGTCATTCAACGTGTAAAGGATTAGTGGGTGGCAAAACATAATGGGATAACTCACCGGTGCAGTTCGGGTTTGCTTCAGTTGTCGGTCCTGCAGAGAAGGAAAGAGGACAAGCTGACACGACACTGTCAGTCTGGTGTCCCGGAGTGGAGGGCGGGTCCACCCCCCCCGCCCCTCCCCCCTCCCTTCCCTGGTACGTGCGCCGTATAGCTGCTACTGGACGCCTACTGAGCGGCACCACAGGACTCACCTCTTTCGCTGAGGATCAGAAGTGCCGCCAAGCCGAAGGCTGTGAAGAGAGCCATCACTGGACTGTTACGACTGGCTCTCTATCTGGGTGGCGTCCACGACCTCACGCTGTTGATACGGTACTAAGGAACCCTGTGGGTTTGTAGGAAGAGATACACCGTGAATATCGGTATTAATGACATTCATAGTTGTATTGTATTGTATTGAATTATTATACTGGTACTCCACTTAGTCCAGAGGACTACTTTCCAGGGAGCCCAGTGAAGGTAGAACAACATACACACACATACACAACACATAACACAGTCAAATCAGTTAGTAAATCAGTCAATCAGTCAGTCAGCAGTGTTGATGGTAGGGGTGCCACTTTTTCCCACTGCTTCTGGAGGTGAGCCCATGCCATCCCAAGGCCATGAATACAATTAATAATTGAAGGCTACTAAATACGCAATGGCTGGTAAACACGGTACAAAGAAAGGGAATGCCTATATCATATCATATCATCATTTAAGTGCATCATGTACAAAGGCACACTAGGGCATCACTGCCCCATGCAGCACTGATATATACATATATATATAATGTCAAAATAGCAGAATAACAAAGAATCAACGACTTACGATATACGAGTAGGAAATGTGTACCAACAGATGGTCTACAGTGCCAACTGGGAAGGTCTGGTGTGTATGTGTTCATAGAGTGTGCTGTGTTGTGGAACACTGGGCTTCACACATGAATGACTGTGAGTACACACTCCTGCACTGATGAATGTGTGTGTGTGTGTGTTGTAACCGTGAAAGGAAACATTAGTGAAGCAGTCATGTAGGTCTGTATTGTGCCACATTTGATGTTGTATACTCAAGCTGAGCCGTTGGAGCCGCAGAACCAGTAGGTAGGAGATGTATGAGTGTGAAGACACTGTTGCATGACTAAACAGGTGCGGTGTACATGAGCACATTCCTGGCCCTCCCAGTGGCCACTGGCACACGTGCAGTACAACATCTGTGGTGGTGCATATTTCCTGGGCATTATTCATGATTATTGCACTAATACACTGTTACCACCTGGGCCTGCTGGTCACATGGGTGTCACATGACCTCACAGAGTACATCTGTCACTCTTAACATACACATCTGTGAGACTGACACAGCTGGTGTGACACAGTGAGACACGTGTCAATCCAGTGGTGCATGACGTCACACACAAGGGGTACAAGGCGGAGTCATGCCCCACCCACACTGCACATCCAATCCACAGGGATCAAGGCAAACTGTGAGCAGTAGCTGGCAGAGCTGGGGGCAAGGCTGACAAAGCCAACACACACACAACAGCACTATGTGTGTGTGCATACAAACACATCAAAATTTACACAATTACATTACTGCATATTTCTTGATCACAGTTGAGATTCACATGGGAGAGGAAGCATATCTCCAGTAAGTGAAAGACTGCCACTGGCTTTGCTAGTGCAGTAAATCTAACGATATATAAGCAGGGTTGTCCTCCATAGCAACATCATTGCTGGTCACACCCCTTCCACACTCCTTAAACTGAGTATCATGGAAATTTTGAATGACATTTTCACTGTAAGGTCCCATATTCACTTCATCATAGTGGGAGTGGAGACCTTGTGTAGCCTTGAGCATTGCAGACAACTTCCGAATTCCTATACACACGAAATAAGAAGAGACCACTGATCAAATCCCATACACTCATTTCTTGCTGTTAACAATTATAAAATAATACAGTATTACTAAGTTGTACTGTGAACAGTGGCATCTGCGTCAGTACAGGCAGACCCCTCCCCCTCTCCCCGCTCTGACTGGCATTGATTAACTTGAGTTGCACCTCAAGCACAATTTTGTGTGCATGAAGTGAGCATTCCGTGTGTGCACACACGCTATCAATGCAATGGCATTAGTACCACCTTTTGAGTTGTGTTGCTCTGCCTGTACTAAAGCACATCCTGTGTGCTTGGTCGTGCACAACACACGTGCACTCACACACACTGTCAATGCAATAATCATTAATGCAGTGACTCACTTGTGTAAAACAAGATGGCAGTGAGTACAGCAGCAACAAGAAGGAGGAGTGCTGTGAGCAGTGCCACAGCGAGGGCAACCACAGCTGGGAGGAGAGCAGCACAGTCAGGACCAGACACTGCATGAGGAGCTGCGTGTGCAGAGGAAGAAGCAAGTGTGAGTAGGCAACACACGTGTACCAGTATGAGGCTCTTCAAAACCGAAAGAGCAAGGTAGAACACACAACAAGTGGCTCCCGTATAGTTCCATAACGTGTTAAATAACTAATGATACATAATGTACACATGTATGCCCACACATACATGCATACATGTATGTACGCATCAAGTGTATAGTATATAAATGAACACATGTCCACACACATACATGCATACACACAACAAGTGGCTCCCACATTTACATAATGTGTTGAACTTGTAAACATAGCAAATGTGTACACACACCTTTATATTCAATGATGGCATGGAATCCCCCACAACACTGTGTGCCACCACCTTGATGGTGTACACAGTCCCTCTCTGCAGCCCACTGAGCACTGTGCTGGTGGCAGTCGCTGGGAGCAGCTCAGGAGTGGAGCCACTGCTGGGGACTGCAGTCACAGTGTACCCAGTGACGTGAGGTCTGTTGTCAGACAGTGTGGGAGAGGTCCATGTGACAGTGATGGACGAGCCCGAGGTAGCCATGGCGGTCACACCACCAGGTGGAGGGGGAGCTGGGTAGGGAGAGAGAGAAGAGAACACAGCTGTTGGAAGGATGATGAATACAAGTTAATGACAGATGTTGCCAGATGCAATGGAGCTTGACATGTGCAAGATGAGTTTCATGTTGATGATGGAAGAGTGAGCAGTGGCAATAATTAATGCAACTGTTACTATAAAATTCAGAGTCGCTACCACATATACCACTTATGAACAGCATATGCTAGTTACATACCCTGAAAGGAAATGGCCTCCTCAGCAGTTGGTGAGGTTCCCGCTCTATTCTCTGCAGTAACTGTCACAGTGTACGTGTTGGGAGCCTCCAGTCCAGTAAAGGTCGTCCTCAAAGATGACACTGTCCTTGTTGCTGCACCAGGTCCCCCCTGCAGGGTGATGGTGTAGGTGATGGCTGCATCCCCTCCATCATCAGCTGGCTCCACCCACTCCGCTGTGAGGGAACTGTTAGACAGGGCAGTGATGGTCAAGTGCTGAGGTTGAGATGGTCCTGCACGGGAAGAGGGTTCTGGTGCTTGCAGCCAAGGATGGTGAGGTACTACACATCATAGTTACAGATGGACTCAAATCAGTGATATATATATTAACTTCATTATTTGAACTAACTCGCAAAGGTCTGTGCACTTGCAGCGCTGCTGAGGAGTCTCCGATGATGTTATGTGCCACCACCTTGATGGTGTACACAGTCCCTCTCTGCAGCCCACTGAGCACTGTGCTGGTGGCAGTCGCTGGGAGCTGCTCAGGAGTGGAGCCACTGCTGGGGACTGCAGCCACTGTGTACCCAGTGACGGGAGGTCTGTTGTCAGGCAGTGTGGGAGGGGTCCATGTGACAGTGATGGACGAGCCTGAGGTAGCTATGGCAGACACACCACCAGGTGGTGGGGGAGCTGGGCAGAGCAGAAGAAAGGGTGGAACATACTGGGCATACTGTACCAACATGAAATCAATAGGCTTGACTGGGTGTCATGAACAGCCATCAAGTGTTGGCCCAGATGGAATGTACCACTGCCTACCATTCCATAATGATCATGTGATAATGATTACACAGCTTACACATCCCCACTCCACATGCACTATACATGTAGAGCCCTTACGCTTGAAGTTAACCACCACTGGACCACTGGCAGTGGAGGTAGTTGAGTGGTACACAGCCGTCATGCTTATAGTGTACGTTCCCTTCTTGTTGTCCAGGCCAGTGATGTCTGTCGATCTCTCAGTCACATCAGAAACGGTCAGCATCGTCTGAGTCCCACCGTCTCTGCTGTAGGTCAGCACAAACCGATCCACACTCCCACACTCTGGTTCACTGTATGTCCAGTTGACAGTGATGGCAGAGCTGGAGACAGGCCAGGCCGTCACACTGGTGACCGGAGGCACCTCTGGTGGGGGAGGAAAGGACATGCAGAGTGAGAGCACAATCATATCTGGGTGACTCACGGTCATCATGGGGTAAGATTAAAATGTAGGCACGTTTTACAATGACGTCAATGTAATAATTTGGCAAGTGACACTAAGATATGGTCAGCCAGGCTGATGTAGAGTGTGTCCTATCTGTTAAGTACCTTCAGTGGTGGTCGTGTTGGCTGCCCCTTGTGAAGTATTGCAGTCATTCTCTGCATACACTGTAAAGGTGTAGGTTGTAGCTGGAGCCAGTCCAGTGACTTGATAGGAAGCAGTGTTAGCATCCACAATAGTGCTGCTCCCCTCAGTGTCACTCCACATGATGTTGTAACCAGTGATACCACTGCCGACTTCAGACAGAGTCACCCAAGAGACCTCCACACATGAGAAGGAGACAGCCACAGCTGTCACAACCTGGGGTGGTAATGGGGCTGGAGACGGGGAAGACACACGGTTCAGGTGTACATGTACAGCTTCCTACTCCACACCAAAGTGGACATGCTCTACTCTAGAAGCCCAGCTGCTCTGTTCAGATCAGCGAATTTAGAAATCCACTCCCAAGAAGTGCTTTCATTAAATGCTCACTACCACAGACTAGCCAGCCCACGTGTTGCTTGGATTGCTTATGATTTCACGTGCAATACACAGTCAGTGCACAGTCACGGTAAGCGACCCAGGGCGAGTAAAGACATTCAACGTGTAAAGGATTAGTGGGTGGCAAAACATAATGGGATAACTCACCGGTGCAGTTCGGGTTTGCTTCAGTTGTCACTCCTGCAGAGAAGGAAACAGGACAAGCTGGCATGGCACTGTCGGTCTGGTGTCCCGGAGTGGAGGGCGGGTCCGCCCCCCCCCCCCTCCCTTCCCTGGTACGTACGCCGTATAGCTGCTACTGGACGCCTACAGAGCGGCACCATAGGACTCACCTCTTTCGCTGAGGATCAGAAGTGCCGCCAAGCCGAAGGCTGTGAAGAGAGCCATCACTAGACTGCTACGACTGGGCTCTCTATCTGGGTGGCGCTCACGACCTCACGCTGTTGATACAGTACTAGAGAACCCTGTGGGTTTGTAGGAAAAGATACACCGTGAATATCGGTATTAATGACATTCATAGTTGCTCGTAGGCCATGAATACTATTAATAATTGAAGGCTACTAAATACGCAATGGCTGGTAAACACGGCGAAAAAGGGAATGCCTATATACGAGTAGGAAATGTGTACCAACAGATGGTCTACACGTGCCAACTGGGAAGGTCTGGTGTGTATGTGTTCATAGAGTGTGCTGTGTTGTGGAACACTGGGCTTCACACATGAATGACTGTGAGCACACACTCCTGCACTGATGAATGTGTGTGTGTGTGTCTGTTGTAACCGTAAAAGGAAACATTAGTGAAGCAGTCATGTAGGTATGTATTGTGCCACATTTGATGTTGTGTACTCAAGCTGAGCCGTTGGAGCCGCAGAACCAGTAGGTAGGAGATGTATGAGTGTGAAGACACTGTTGCATGACTAAACAGGTGCGGTGTACATGAGCACATTCCTGGCCCTCCCAGTGGCCACTGGCACACGTACAGTACAACATCTGTGGTGGTGTGCAGTTCCTGGGCATTATTCATGATTATTGCACTAATACACTGTTCCCACCTGGGCCTGCTGGTCACATGGGTGTCACATGACCTCACAGCGTACATCTGTCACTCTTAACATACACATCTGTGAGGCTGACACAGCTGGTGTAACACAGTGAGACGTGTGTCAATCCAGTGGTGTATGACGTCACACACAAGGGGTACAAGGCGGAGTCATGCCCCACCCACACTGCACATCCAATCCGCAGGGGCCGAGGCAAACTGTGAGCAGTAGCTGGCAGAGCTGGGGGCGGGGCTGACAGAGCCGACACACACACAACACCACTATGTGAGTGCATACAAACACATCAAAATTGACACAAGTAATTAACTGCATATTTCCTGATCCCAGTTGAGATTCACATGGGGAGGAAGCATATCTCAGTAAGCAAAAGACTGCCACTGGCTTTGCTAGTGCAATAAATCTAACGATTTATAAGCAGGGTTGTCCTCCATAGCAACATCATTGCTGATCAATCACACCCCTCCACACTCCTCAATTTCCAATGACATTTTCACTGTAAGGTCCCATATTCACTCCATCGAGAGTGGAGACCTTGTGTAGCCTTGAGCATTGCAGACAACTTCCGAATTCCTATACACACGAAATAAGAAGAGACCACTGATCAAATCCCATACACTCATCTCTTACTGTTGACAATTATTTTAAAATAACACAGGATTGCTAAGTTGTCTTGTAAACAGTGGCATCTGCGTCAGTACAGGCAGACCCCTCACCCTCTCCCCGCTCTGACTGGCCTTGATTAACTTTGAGTTGCACCTCAAACACATTTTTGTGTGCATGAAGTGAGCATTCCGTGCGCACACACACACACACACACACACACACACACACACACACACACACACACACACACACACACACACACACACACACACACACACACTATCGATGCAGTGACATTAGTCCCACCTTTGAGTTGTGTTGCTCTGCCTGTACTAAAGCATATCCCTGTGTGCTTGGTCATTCCATGTGTGTGTGCGCACAACAAGCACGTGCACTCACACACACTGTCAATACAATAATGCATTGACTCACTTGTGTAAAACAAGATGGCAGTGAGTACAGCAGCAACAAGAAGAAGGAGTGCTGTGAGCAGTGCCACAGCGAGGGCAACCACAGCTGGGAGGAGAGCAGCACTGTCAGGACCAGACACTGCATGAGGAGCTGTGTGTGCAGAGGAAGAAGCAAATGTTAAAAAGCAGCGCACGTGTACCATTAAGAGACTCCTGGAAACTGAAAGAGCAAGGTAGCACACTCAACAAGTGGCTCCCGTACAGTTGTATAACATGTTCAACGACTAAATAATAGTAAATAATTGTAGTTTATACATAACTATACACTATATATACATGTACAATCTCTCTGGAAACAACTGTGTGTGTACCAGTATGAGACTCTTCGAAACCAAGGTGTATAAAACACACAACAAGTGGCTCCCACATTTACATAATGTGTTGAACTTGTAAACATACAGTAGCAAATGTGTACACACACCTTTATATTCAATGATGGCAGGGAATCCCCCACGACACTATGTGCCACCACCCTGATGGTGTACACAGTCCCTCTCTGCAGCCCACTGAGCGCTGTGCTGATGGCAGTCGCTGGGAGCTGCTCAGGAGTGGAGCCACTGCTGGGGACTGCAGTCACTGTGTACCCAGTGACGGGAGGCCTGTTGTCAGGCAGTGTGGGAGGGATCCATGTGACAGTGATGGACGAGCCCGGGGTAGCAGGTAGAATGTTCACTGAACAGTCACAGCCTACAAAGAGGACCTCAAACTGGTTGTCTGCAAACACCTCATGCGCCCATATAGTCAAATCACCACCACACTTCCCAGGCTCCTTGAATGTCTACCGTAGAGCAACATTGGGGGCCAATGTGCACAAATATATAGCTGAGGAGTGCACTGAGATAATGCAAAAAAACAGTCATCCATCATTCTGGTTTAGAAGATGTGCGGGCCTTTGTGACGGATCGCGTAGAGTCCCTAACCTAGTTGCTTGAATAACTCTAACCCAATGTATATAACACTAGTGGATACATCATTGCCTGATCTTTGAGGGGTATCGGAATGTACCAGTGATTCAACAGCTCAATGTTCACCCACGTCCGCCACTAAGGAGCCACGTTCACTCGAGCAGGCTCCATCACTGCACACTCTGTAGTCTGTATACTACATACTTTGTGAGGCGTGAGGGGAGCACCCGGACAGGACAGGACGGCCACTGCGCAGTATATTACGAGAGGTGCCCACTCCATGGCCACACGCACTGTACGGACAGCAAGTTCCCAGTTTGCAACATCGATGTGCATGATTAAATAGTTGAACACGTACCACGAATCCTATTTCAATACATTATGTCATATATACAGTATATTCATATCATTATTATTCAAGTGCACCATGTGCCAAGGCACACTAGGGCAACACTGCCCCATGCAGCACTGTGATGAAATGTCAGAATCAATGAGGTATATAAAAAGAATCGATGGGAAATATTGGGAACACTATACATACATACATACACACGTGGCAGGTTCGGAGGAGGATTCACGACTAGGAAGTGTGCACCAGTAGATGGTGGAGGGTGTGGAGCTTTCACGTTCGTCCATGTGTGCATGTGCAGTGCCATGCAACGTCATAGGCTTCACACATACATCACCACACACATCAGAGAACACTGAACCACACATGCTGTACTAGTGTCCATTGTCAGTTGCAAGGAATATTAAGGAGGTAATCATGTATGGGTTAATGTGTTGTGTGGACGTACACACACTGACATATTTACACTTCCAACACTGAGTGCTGTCGCAGTGACGGGGCTGTCACGCAGTGGAGCTTGTAGTGGATGCCATATTAGGAGTTGCAGGTGTGTAGTAGTAGTAGAGATATGTACACTTATGTAGTAGCTAGTGCCATTTTATATATACATGCTGTAGTACCAGTGTTCATTAATTGTCAGTTGCATAAGGAAGTAACCATATACATGTATGGGTTAATGCGTTGTGTTGAAGTACACACCTTGACATATTTACACTTACGTAAGTAACTATTGCCATTTGATTTTATACATAATTTTATTATGATTCAATGGTACGGGAGGGGAGGAGAGGTGCATGGTGCATTGCAAGTCATCATGCAGTATATACAAGTCAATTTGTCAATGTTGCTATGGTTACTCCTCTTGTGTTCGATGAGAGTGTATTTCTCTGTAATGCATCAGAAAGTGATAGCAGTGAATGAAATAATCCTGTACGTGGGGGGGAGGGGACGGGAGGGGAGGAGAGGGAGGGAAGGGGGAGGAGCATGGGAGGGGGAGGGATGAGGGATTTCCACTATGTTGCTATGGTTACTCCTCTTGCATTGAGTGGTGCATCTCTCTGTACTGCATCAGAAGGTGATAGCAGTGAATGAAATAGTCCTGTATAGGGGGGGGGAGGGGATGGGAGGAGGAGGGGAGGGGGAGGGGGAGGGGAGGGGAGGGGAGGGGAGGAGAGGGGGAGGGGAGGGGAGGGGAGGAGAGGGGGAGGGGGAGGGAGGGGAGGGGGAGGGGGAGGGGGAGGGAGGGGGAGGGGAAGGGAAGGGAGGGGAGGAGAAAGAAAGATGGGCAGAGAGGAGAGGAAGGAACTCTTTTACTCAACAATGTCACTACTAGCAGCACGTCTCCAGCCAGATATACCTGGACCTCTACGTGAGAAAGCTCTCATCTCCGCCCCATGACCACCTAGTCCCGGCCTCATCTGGAAGCCCCACACACCCACTCAGCTGCTGGCCTCACCAGGGAGTCCATGGCTCCGGGACGGCTGGCTCTCACTGCCTTGAAGGCGCTGACAACGTCAACTTGGTCCTCCGTCATGAGCTGGTCTGTCAACACCCACAGAGTGACAAACAAGCAACTGCGACCAAGACCGTCACTGCATGGGGAGTACATGTGAACACACACATACACACACACACACACACACACACACGTACACACACACACACACACACACACACACAAACACACACACACAAACACACACACACAGTGACACACACACACAAACACACACACACACACACACACACACACACACACACACACACACACACACACACACACACACTTCGCAGTTAAATATGAAACTTTCACTACATGGCTTCTGAGACAACAGATTAGCACTACTAGACATGCTATCCCCTCCTCACTTGCAGGCCACTACAACGGGTGAGGTGGACCCCTCCTTCTGCCCCGCCCTAGTCCTCTCCAACAGCGACAGGACAGCCCCTGACTTGGGCATGGTAGCAGCACTCCAGTCCTCCAGGTGGAAGAGGGTCACACCCAGGGGAGAGAGGTCCTGGAGTGGGAGACGAGGGGTGGGGGAGGGTGGTAGGGATGTGGGAGTTGGGGGTTGACCACCAGCACCACTTTGTTGAGGCTGTAAGTCACATTCCTATCATCATCACAGCCTTCAAGGCTGACTTAGACTTACGTACCTAAACAATGGCTTCACTGCTTGCACAAACTGTAACCATGGCAACATGGCATGTTCAAGCCTGAGGGCTACTAAATCTCAGTATTCCTCAGAGCCCCTCCCCTCCCCCTCCCCCTGCCATTCCCTTACCTTCTACGGAATGCATGTGTATGTACCTGTGTATTTGGCTGCACCACAAGTCGGAGTGTGGTGAAGGAAGGAGAGACATCCTCCCTCTTCAAGGTGACCTTGTAGCCGACAAAGTTCTCAGTGTGCCTGACTTCAGCTGGCCAGAAGCGAACACTCGATTCCTTGAGGGAGAGTTGCATGAGGAGAAGAGTCACACACACCACGCTGGTATGGGTCAGTGTACACAAACAAAACATGACACACACACACACACACACATGCACACATTAAGTGGGCAGGAAATGTGGCAGGATAAGTAGGGGGTGTGGCAGGGTGTGTGGTATGGAATGGGTAGGGGGGTAAGGGGTGTGGCAGGAGTGGGTAAGGGGTGTGGCAGGGTGTGGCAGGGGTGGGTAGGGGGTGTGGCAGGAGGAGGCGGTGCATGCACAGCAGAGAACAACGGTTCACTCCTTCACAGCAACCATTGGTCTATGTACATACCCCACACACATGCATCCACCCACACTGCACCATCCCATTGTGTAGCCCCCCCCCACACACACACCTTCCCGTTCTCCTGCAAGGGGCAGAGCAGTAGGATGGTTGGGCTCTGCTTCTCGTAGACGAGGGCCCAGAAGTCACCAGTTGTGGAGTGCATGGGAGACTGGGCCACAACAAACTGCTTCGTCTGACGGTAGCCCTGTGGGGGTGATGTTCCTCCGTCAGCAGTGACAGTTGTGTTGAGTGACACATGTCAACAGGTGACGGAGCTGTCATGAGAATGGAGTGACGTGACTTACATCCACAAAGGAGGCGTTGATAAAAGATCTTACAAAGTCACCGGCAACAGGAGTAATATTGATGTGCTTGCCTTCGTCTGACAAGGAGAGATGGAGCAGCGGAGGGGAGAGGGTGGAGGAGGGGGAGAGGGTGGAGGAGGGAGAGAGGGTGGAGGAGGGGGAGAGGGTGGAGGAGGGGTAGAGGATGGAGGAGGGGGAGAGAATGGAGGAGGGGGAGAGGGTGGAGGAGGGGGAGAGGACGGAGGAGGGAGAGAGGGTGGAGGAGGGGGAGAGGGTGGAGGAGGGGAAGAGGATGGAGTAGGGGGAGAGGATGAAGGAAGGGAGGGGATGCAGGAGGGGAAGAGAATGGAGAGAGGAGAAAAGCATTTAAAGCTTCAAAGGATGTGTGTTCGTGTGCACATGTGCTTACAGAGGCCTTTTTCTGGGAACCTGATCTTGCTCTGGAGCTCCTCAGCAACCTTGGGTAGCTGGGTGTAGGGAGCAGTGACGTAATCCAGACTCTGGAGGAGGGGGAGGGGAGGGGGAGGGGAGGGGAAAGGGTGAAACACGTACACCACAATACTGAGTATTGCCATGATGTGTGGTGTTGGACTCCCAAGCATGTGAAAATGCACTTCACCACGCCTTCCTGGCCCCTCCCGATTCTCTCCCTCCCCACCACCACACCTCATACTGCTCCTGGAAGCGTGACACTCCAGAGTGGTCCATCACTGCTGACATCTCCTCAACCTTTGACCTCAGCTCGGAGCCTGGCAACATGGTGTATCCTAGCAACAGGTACTCGCGAAGGGCATGATGGATGAACAGATACTGTTCCTGCAGAGCAGAGGAAAGGGAGGGGCAGGAGGAGGGGCAGGGGAGGGGCAGGGAAGAAAGGGGAGGGGAGGAAAACGTGCTTGACAATTGCAAGATACTGTTGATCAGTCACACATGCCGCCGCTGCAATGGTGAAGCTGGTGGTGCCACTGCAGTCCCTGGGCGGCTTAGCATACACTGTATGAGCAGGTTTCTACATATTCTACATACGTATGCAAATACATTCAGCTCTTTCTTCATTCCCAACACTCTCTCCCTGGACCTGCCCCCCCATCCAGCTCACCGAGGCCTGCACCATGGTCCCCCGCTGAGTCCTCAATGTGCTAACGAGAGCTGGGATGTCAACCAGTGCATCCTCCCCCTCAGTCAGCACCTGGTGCACCAGGTGGTCCAGGGCAATGAAGGTGCCGGTACGACCCACACCCGCACTGGGAGGGGGGAGGGGGAGGGATAGAGGGGAGGAGGGGAAGGGTAGGGATAGAGGGAGGGGAGGGGAGGGGACAGTTGCTGCCTTGTTCATATGTACTCAACCGACACACACGCACACACACACACACACGCACACACATGCACACACACGCACGCACACACACACACGCACACGCACACACACACACACACACACACACACACACACACACACACACACACACACACACACACACACCTGCAGTGGGTGATGGTGGGGGCATCTGTGTCCCCCGACCCTCTCAAGGCTCTCACGTGGTGCAGCATGGTGAGGACACCGGTGGGGCTCTCTGGTACTCCAAAGTCTGGCCAGCCGAGGTACCAGAAGTGGTGGATGGTGTGGGTGACACCGACTTTGCTCTGGGCAAGGGGAGGGGCCGTCGTTGTAGGAGGAATGAGGCCATGTGTCATGCAGTCATGCCAGGGTCAAATCAAGCACTCATTCTGGAACTAACACACTACTGTGCACTCTTTGTAGGACTGTCTTCTACCCCACCCACTGCCCCACCCACTGCCCCACCCACTCTCAAATGTTTGACTTCCAGAGTTCTGACTTCGTAGTCCTTGTACACACGAATGGACTTGGTTACCACCAAAATGGTCTTTTTGAGAAACACTCGTCCGTTGACTTTCATCGGGAAGTACTCAGCACACTTGGACTACAAGGGAATGGAAGGGGAGGGGAGGTGCAAGAAGGGAGGGGAGAAGAGGGAGAGGGACAGTTGTCCACTGCTCAGTCTGAGATGCTGGTGCTTAAGCAATTTAATCTCTCATTAGATTAGATCAAATGTGACTAGTGTGTCTCCAGTGCATGGAATTGGAATGACCCCGCCCACAAAATGGATACCTTGGTCCCCTCCATGCACTTGGTGAGCATCACAATCACCGACACCTTCTGGTCCCACACCATCTGCCAGAAGTCATCCACAGTGCGCTGCAGGGGGCCTGGAGGGGGAGGGGCAGGGCAGAGGAGGTGTGGCCACTGGAGTGTGATGTCTCCCAGTAGTGTGGTAGTGCCCACCTTGAGCTGCAATGAAGGCGTGCTCCTTGTCATAGCCCTGGAGAGGATAGAACGGTACATACAGACAATGCTGAAGATATAGAGCAATTCTGAACAAAGACAGCTCAGCAACTAAGCACTACACACCCTCCAACGCACATCGATGTAGGACGCGTTGATGTAGTCATTTCCATCTGAGTTTGACTCTGAGAGGACCACTCTGTTCTTGTCATCTGTGGGGGGAGGGGCATGGGTGTGTCCTTAGAGTTGACATGTAAATAGGGTGGGTCTTGAGTGGGTGTGTCCAACGCACACGGCAGTATGTTAATGTATCTGTTGGAGAGAGGGTTCCTCAACGCAAAAGAAGTCAAGTCGTGTGTATTAATAGGGATGGACTGGGAGGGGAGGGGGGAGGGAGAGCGGTCAGTCACCTTACGATGCAACACCTCATCATACAACCCTCACAGCATGCCACACACACACACCCACACCCCTCACCCGATACTGTGCAACCAGTTCCTCCCGAGCTGCACCCTCAACGTAGCCGACGAAGGCATCCAGTGACACCGGGTGTGACGGCTCTATGCACACGAGAGAGGAGGGGTGGGGTTAGGTGGGCGGGGCTCCATGAAGGAGGTGACAAGCCACATCAATGCAAAATGTGCCACTGTGTGTGTGAGGAGTGGACTAAAGTTTGTTCCACAGAGATTACTTGTCTACATCAACCACTGGTGACGTTGAACACAGGAAACAAACAAGTGATGACGTCGGACACAGGATTTGTGAAGGAGATTCCACCCGATGGTGCATGTGCCTGGTAAGAAACTCATGATGCGATCAAGCTATGCAGGTGCACGTGTGTGTGTGTGTGTGTGTGTGTGTGTGTGTGTGTGTGTGTGTGTGTGTACGTGTGTGTGTGTGTGTACGTGTGTGTGTGTGTGTGTGTGTGTGTGTGTGTGTGTGTGTGTGTGTGTGTGTGTGTACGTGTGTGTGTGTGTGTACGTGTGTGTGTGTGTGTACGTGTGTGTGTGTGTGTGTGTGTGTGTGTGTGTGTGTGTGTGTGTGTGTGTGTGTGTGTGTGTGTGTGTGTGTGTGTGTGTGTGTGTGTGTGTGTGTGTGTGTGTGTGTGTGTCTATTTGTATGGTATGCCTTGAGTATGTGGTGAATGTGTCGTGAGTGTGCTGTGAGGCGTGCTGCACTCACTGGTGTTCCTCCTGCCCAGGATGGGGGTGCCGACGGGGCTGTCCTCCTGTCCAGACATGAGGTCCTGCTGTGACCCGGACAGGTTCACACGCTCCACCCGACGGACGGCCATACGGATGGTGTCCGCGAACTGGGCCCATGGGTTCATTTGGTGTGGACCCCTCCTGGGAGGTAACTGAGACCTACACCTGACCGTGGAACAGCAGACAGAGTAAGAAGGGAGGGGCAGGTGAGGACAGAGGTTGGCAGGGCCCATCCTGTAGTGCTCACCTGCTCCGCCTCATTAGGAACAGAAACAGTGCCAGCCCCACCCCTGCTGCCAGACACACCACGACCAGAGTGACCCCCACTGTAGCACCGACAGCAGGACCTGATGGGAGGAGAGGGACAGCCGAGCTACTAGCACCACTGGCTGCTGGAGTGAGTGGTGCTGTGTGCGAGCAGCAGAGTGCATGCAGTTGGGACATCATCCATTGCACTCACCTATGTTTGTTGCAGGCGAGTTGGGTGGTACTAATGTAAAGATGGAAGGAGAAGGGCATGAGATGGGAGGGGAAGGGAGGGGAGGAAAGGGAGGAAAGGGGAGGGGAGGGGAGGGGAGGGGAGGGGAGGGGAGGGGAGGGGAGGGGAGGGGAGGGGAAGGGAGAGAAGAGGAGAGGGGAGGGGAAGGGAGGGGAGAGGACATTTCAGGGTATGCCAGTTGACCCCAGATTGAGAGCCAAGGTGAAAGTGGAAATGAATGTCAAGTGGTCTGAGTTGCTGCAGCATTCGTGTCCACTTCAGCTGGAACATGCACACCGAGTTGACCACTCACCACTGAAGGTGGTCCCACTACCAGTAGCAGGGTCCGATCTCCCCACACTGTTGTGGGCTGTCACGGTCACAGTGTACTGTGTTCCTTGAGCAAGTCCTGTTATTTGGTACATGGTGTCGGCGTGTCCAGAGATGTTGTGTGAGCCCCCCTCTCCACCCCCCTCCTTCCAGGACACTGTGTAGTACAGTACTGGAGGGGCATTGGGAGGTTGATCTGGGGCTGTCCATGAGACAGACAACTCTGACCCAGACACTGGTGTGACCTCCACATTCTGTGGCTCTATTGGAACTGCACAACACAACAGAACAGAGCAGTGCAGTGCAAGGAGAGACAAGGAATGCTCTTTCACAGCAATAACACCTGGTGCCTGTAGCCATAAGAGCACTGAGGTCCATACTCTGCTACAGACACAGGCAGTCTACTCACTCAAGGTGACTACTGGAGCCTACTTACATGAAAAATCAATGGTGGAACTCCCTGGCATGGAATCCCCCACGACACTGTGTGCCACCACCTTGATGGTGTACACAGTCCCTCTCTGCAGCCCACTGAGCACTGTGCTGGTGGCAGTCGCTGGGAGCAGTTCAGGAGTGGAGCCACTGCTGGGGACTGCAGTCACTGTGTACCCAGTGACGGGAGGCCTGTTGTCAGGCAGTGTGGGAGGGGTCCATGTGACAGTGATGGACGAGCCTGAGGTAGCCATGGCGGTCAGATTAGCAGGTGGAGGGGGAGCTGGGTGGGGAGGAAGGGAACACAGTTGCCAGAATGATGAAGAATAGCAAATAACCTCCAATGTTGAAACGCGGTCCAAGGTTTGTCATGTGTAAAGTGATCAATGCATATAGATTGAGAGTGGGGAGAAAGAGTGAGATGTACTCAGGTAAAGGCAGTTGGTCACACATGGTGCAACAGATGACACAGATTCAGGTTCCACTTTAGCTGAAAAGCACCAACATGAACAGCATATGCAAGTTACATACCATGAAAGGAAATAGTCTCCTCAGCAGTTGGTGAGAGTTCTGCCCTATTCTCTGCAGCGACTGTCACAGTGTACGTGTTAGGAGCCTCCAGTCCAGTAAAGGTCGTCCCCAAAGATGACACTGTCCTTGTTGTTGCACCAGGTCCCCCCTGCAGGGTGATGGTGTAGGTGATGGCTGCATCCTCTCCATCATCAACTGGCTCCACCCACTCCGCTGTGAGTGAACTGCTAGACAGGACAGTGATGGTCAAGTGCTGAGGTTGAGATGGTCCTGCACGGGAAGAGGGTTCTGGTGCTTACAGAAGTACTTTGCCTCTATGCAGGGGGAGAGTTCTGGACACAGTGACAGGTAGTTCATGAGCTCACATCGACACCAGTGACATGATATCAGCTACTTTGTTTGAACTAACTCGCAAAGGTCTGTGCACTTGCAGTCGCTGCTGAGGAGTCTCCGATGATGTTATGTGCCACCACCTTGATGGTGTACACAGTCCCTCTCTGCAGCCCACTGAGCACTGTGCTGGTGGCAGTCGCTGGGAGCAGCTCAGGAGTGGAGCCACTGCTGGGGACTGCAGTCACTGTGTACCCAGTCACAGGAGGCCTGTTGTCAGGCAGTGTGGGAGGGGTCCATGTGACAGTGATGGACGAGCCCATGGTAGCCATGGCGGTCACACCACCAGGTGGAGGGGGAGCTGGGTGGGGAGAGGAAACTTCTGATGTTGAGAGGTGTAGGATGGATAGGAGATGTGTGCAGTGACCTTAATGGAGGAGTCAAAAGCTTGCACAGATGGCAATTCATTAAGTGTGGTGCAGCAGGCACTATTAAGCTGCAGCTGGAAAATACAATTCATAGCATATATGCACAGTATATGCTACTTACATACCCTGAAAGGAAATAGTCTCCTCAGCAGATGGTGAGGTTCCTGCCCTATTCACTGCAGTGACTGTCACAGTGTACATGTTAGGAGTCTCCAGTTCAGTAAAAGTCGTCGTCAAAGATGACACTGCTCTTGTTGTTGCACCAGGTCCCCCCTGCAGGGTGATGGTGTAGGTGATGGCTGCATCCCCTCCATCATCAGCTGGCTCCACCCACTCCGCTGTGAGGGAACTGCTAGACAGGACAGTCATGGTCAAGTGCTGAGGTTGAGATGGTCCTGCACGGGAAGAGGGTTCTGGTGCTTACAGAAGTACTCCACCTCTATGCAGGGGAGAGTTCTGGACACATTGACAGGTAGTTCATGAGCTCACATCGACACCAGTGACATGATATCAGCTACTTTGTTTGAACTAACTCGCAAAGGTCTGTGCACTTGCAGTCGCTGCTGAGGAGTCTCCGATGATGTTACGTGCCACCACCTTTATGGTGTACACAGTCCCTCTCTGCAGCCCACTGAGCACTGTGCTGGTGGCAGTCGCTGGGAGCTGCTCAGGAGTGGAGCCACTGCTGGGGACTGCAGTCACTGAGTATCCAGTGACGGGAGGCCTGTTGTCAAGCAGTGTGGGAGGGGTCCATGTGACAGTGATGGACGAGCCCGAGCTAGCCATGGCAGTCACACCATCAGGTGGTGGGGGAGCTGGGTGCGAAGAAAGAAGAATCAAATTAGCACACTACATACAGATAGCAAGTAGAGAGAACCAGTTAGGATGGACAGAAATAGATAGGTACTGCAGACACCAGCTTGGAGAAATGCTTTAACTCTATGTACTTGTATAGGTAAGTTACCATGAAAGGAAATAGTCTCCTCAGCAGATGGTGAGGTTCCTGCCCTATTCACTGCAGCGACTGTCACAGTGTACGTGTTAGGAGCCTCCAGTCCAGTAAAGGTCGTCGTCAAAGATGACACTGTCCTTGTTGTTGCACCAGGTCCCCCCTGCAGGGTGATGTTGTAGGTGATGGCTGCATTCACTCCATCATCAGCTAGCTCCACCCACTCCGCTGTGAGGGAACTGCTAGACAGGACAGCAATGGTCAAGTTCTGAGGTGCACTTGGTCCTGTAAGGGGAAGAGGGTTCTGGTACACTGACAATCACAGTTGCTCGTTTCAGGTGCGTGTGTGCATACATCGAATACTGGGGTAGCAGCAATGCTCATCCAAAGGCCAAAATGCCGGCCAAAGCTCCTAAAAAGTAGTGGTAGTGATGGTGGGGGGGCTCATCCATTGACAAATGGTAAAATTTTTACACGCTATATACGCTTGTTCTTGATTCAAAACTAACTAAAATGTACATACTCCTCATTGTATTAGCTGAACTTTGAGAGAGAGTGACTCATATTGAGGGGGCATTGCTCTTCAGAGCGTGAGCCCCCCTGCCTCCCCACCTCCTGCCCCACTATGCCGCCGCCCCTGTCGGACTGACTGACTCAGTACCGGAAACGGATTATTAGTGGGTGGAAAATCACAATAATGGGTAACTTACGGGTGCAGTTCGGGTTTGCTTCAGCTGATACTCCTGCAGAGAAGGCAACAGGCCAAGCTGACACGACACTGTCGGTCTGGTGTCCCGGAGTGTCCGCCCCCCTTGCTGCGTGCGTAGCTGCTAAGTGCCGCAGGACCCACCTCTTTCGCTGAGGAGCAGAAGTACCGCCAAGCCGAATTTGAAGGTTGTGAGAAGACCCATCGCTGGGCTGTTACGACTGGGCTCATTTTATCAAAGACTCTGGGTGGTGTTCACGGCCTCCGCTATATACGTACTAGAGTATACGCGTATATATATTGATCGCGTGTGCCATGAATTTCATTACTAATATAATGAAGGGAAATTATAAGGACTGGTAAACATGTAATAAATATATACATGTATACTGAAAGTGACAAGCACACACAATACCACCACTATATATATAAGATGTACTGGCATGGCAGAAGAGAGGGAGAAGTTGATAATGACAATGAGGGCGAAGGTGGAGTGGCAGAGTATGGAGGATGATGAAAGAGTTGCGGCAGTGTTAAGTTATGCATGTAGTGATGATGGAATAGGGAGAGGTGTGGAGAGATGTCGCGGAAGCGCTTTTTTGACCGAAGCTTGACAGTACCTGTCCCCCCCGCTGATCCCTAATGTATAAGTTATTGCCTGGATTAAACATCTGATTTATCCGTGACTAATGCAGACTACAGACTAATGCATTTTTTTATGTTTTCAGTGCTGCGTGGGGTGCGTACATCCTAGTGTGCTGTTGCACATGGTGCACTTAAAGTAATAATAATAATATAAGTATGTGTATATATATATATATATATATATACAAACAGATACCGGCATATGAACATTGACACACAACTCATTAATAACAACTGCTGTTTGACCACAGTTGAGAGAAACACACAGGTAAGCATATCTTCATTGGCGGACTTCGCTATGGACCGTGGATTCACTACTGCAGTAAGTTCACCGACTCATAAGCAGGGTTGTCCTCCATAGCAACATCATTGCTGGTCACGCCCTCTCCACACTCCTCACACTGAGTTTCATAGAAATTTTGAATGACATCTTCTCTGTAAGGTCCCATATTCACTCCATCGTAATGGGAGTGGAGACCTTGCGTAGCCTTGAGCATTGCAGACAACTTCCGAAGTCCTATACACACAAAATAGGAAGAGAATAGGAGGGGACCACTGATCAAATCCCATACACTCATTTCTCACCTTGAAAGTTAGAGTGATAATCATGCTGACTTGAAAAGTAAGCAGAGATAAGTTGTCTTGTGAACAGTGGCATCAGTGGTGTCAGTACATACCCCTAGATGGGCATTAGTCCCAGCTGTGAGTTGCAGTAATCTGTACTAAAGCATATCTTTGTGTGCATGCAGTGAGCTTTGCATGTGCACGCACACACACTATCGATGCAATGGCATTATACCTTCGAGTTGTGTTGCTCTGCCTGTACTAAAGCATATCCCTGTGTGCTTGGTCACTCCATGTATGTGTGTGCACTCACATACACTGTCAATGGAATACAGTGCATTGACTCACTTGTGTAAAACAAGATGGCAGTGAATACGGCAGCGACAAGAAGGAGGAGTACTGTGAGCAGTGCCACAGCGAGGGCAACCACAGCTGGGAGGAGAGCAGCGCTGTCAGGACCAGACACTGCATGAGGAGCTGCGTGCAAAGGAAGAAGGAAATGTGAGTAAGCAGCACACGTGTACCAGTATTAGACTCTTCGAAACAGCAAGGTATATGAAACACACAACAAGTGGCTCCCGTATAGTTCCCTAACGTGTTAAATAACTAATAATACATATACACATGTCCACACACATACATGCATACAGGTTTATATGTGGTGTATAGTATATAAATGAACACATGTCCACACACACCTTCATAATTAATAGATGATGCTGCATGACCTACTGAGGACTTTGATGACCCCAATCACACAGCTGGAACATGCACGCACACACTGACCCACACTGAAAGTGGTCCCAAGGTGGTAGACACAGGCAGTCTACTCACTCAAGGTGACTACTAAGTCTACCTACCTGAAAAATCAACTGTGGAACTCCCTGGCATGGAATCCCCCACGACACTGTGTGCCACCACCTTGATGGTGTACACAGTCCCTCTCTGCAGCCCACTGAGCACTGTGCTGGTGGTAGTCGCTGGGAGCAGCTCAGGAGTGGAGCCACTGCTGGGGACTGCAGTCACTGTGTACCCAGTGACGGGAGGCCTGTTGTCAGGCAGTGTGGGAGGGGTCCATGTGACAGTGATGGACGAGCACGAGGTAGCCATGGCAGTCAGATAAGCAGGTGGAGGGGGTGCTGGGTGGGGAGGAAGGGAACACAGCTACCAGAATGATGAAGAATAGCAAATAACCTCTGATGTTGCAACGCGGTGGAATGGAGGCAGTTGGTCACACATGGTGCAACAGGTGACACAGATTCAGGTTCTGCTTTAGCTGGAAAGCACATACATGAACAGCATATGCTAGTTACACACCCTGAAAGGAAATGGCCTCCTCAGCAGTTGGTGAGAGTCCTGCCCTATTCTCTGCAGTGACTGTCACAGTGTACGTGTTAGGAGTCTCTAGTGCAGTGAAGTTCGTCCTCAATAATGTCACTGTTCTAGTTGTTGCACCAGGTCCCCCCTGCAGGGTGATGATGTAGGTGATGGCTGCATCCCCTCCATCATCAGCTGGCTCCACCCACTCCGCTGTGAGGGAACTGTTAGACAGGACAGTCATGGTCAAGTGCTGAGGTTGAGATGGTCCTGCACGGGAAGAGGGTTCTGGTGCTTACAGAAGTACTCTACCTCTATGCAGGGGGAGAGTTTGGACACAGTGACAGGTAGTTCATGAGCTCACATTGACACCAGTGACATTATATCAGCTACTTTGTTTGAACTAACTCGCAAAGGTCTGTGCACTTGCAGTAGCTGCTGAGGAGTCTCCGATGATGTTATGTGCCACCACCTTGATGGTGTACACAGTCCCTCTCTGCAGCCCACTGAGCACTGTGCTGGTGGCAGTCGCTGGGAGCTGCTCAGGAGTGGAGCCACTGCTGGGGGCTGCAGTCACTGTGTACCCAGTGACGGGAGGCCTGTTGTCAGGCAGTGTTGGAGGGGTCCATGTGACAGTGATGGACGAGCCCGAGGTAGCCATGGCGGTCAGACCACCAGGTGGTGGGGGAGCTAGGAGGGTACGGAGAAGTAAGAAGAAAGGATGAGTTGGGATGGACATAAATTGATAGTTATCATGTATTATTATTCAATTGGTACTGCAGACACAACTTGGAGAAATCCTTAACTCAATGGTTATTTATGTGTGTATGTACTTGCATATGTAAGTTACCTTGAAAGGAACTAGTGCTTGTAGCATGTGGTGAGATTCCTGCCCTATTCACTGCAGCAACTGTCACAGTGTACGTGTTAGGAGCCTCCAGTCCAGTAAAGGTCGTCCTCAAAGATGACACTGTCCTTGCTGTTGCACCAGGTCCCCCTTGCAGGGTGATGTTGTAGGTGATGGCTGCATCCCCTCCATCATCAGCTGGCTCCACCCACTCCGCTGTGAGGGAACTGCTAGACAGGACAGCAATGGTCAAGTGCTGAGGTGCACTCGGTCCTGTATGAGGAAGAGAGTTCTGGTACACTGACAATATTCCCCATAGCACCACTACACTGGGTATAGATTATTCACTGTGGACAACGTTACCTCTCCATTACAACGTTAACGACAGCTATGTGGTACCTACGTACGTACGTACGTGTGCAATCAAACCACGCATGAGAGTCCCTCCCACCTGTCATTCCAGTGCGGTCCTGTGCCTCCACCGCTACGTCTGCAGGAGTGGTAGCTACACAAACACAAGACAGATGTACGCGCTGTAGCTACAACAAACAGCTCACGAGCCAAGGGCCGTGCACGGACACACCTCGTCCAGTGAAAAGCAGAAACGTCGCCAAGAAGATTTGCAACGTCACTCGAGCAGGCTCCATCGTTGTGTGCACCGTAGTCCGTCTACTCCCTCCGGTCCGTGAGGGGAGGACCCGGACTGGACAGGACGATCACTGCAAAGTCACCTTACCTGGGAGGTGTCCCACGACCACCCACACACTGTACGTCTAGTCACTATTCGCGATCCGTTGGGGCAGGTTTAGCAACATTGACGTGCATAATTAGATTGGTGTCAAATATTCATAGCTGAACATGTACCATGAATTCTATTACAATTATATTGGGACACTGTACATACACGTCCCAGGTTTGGAGGAAGATTCACGACTAGGAATCCAAGTGTGCACCAGCTGATGGTGGAAGGTCTGGAATTTTCACGTTCGTCCATGTGTGCATGTGCAGTGCCATGCAACGTCTTAGGCTTCACACATACATCACCGCACACATCAGAGAACACTGAACCACACATGCTGTACTAGTGTTCATTGTCAGTTGCAAGGAATATTAAGGAGGTAATCATGTATGGGTTAATGTGTTGTGTGGAAGTACACACTGACATATTTACATTTCCAACACTGAGTGCTGTCGCAGTGATGGGGCTGTCACGCAGTGGAGCTTGTAGTGGATGCCATATTAGGAGTTGCAGGTGTGTCTTCAGCACTTACATCATTCTCACCATCTATTGCAACACCCCCATTTAAGGTTGCAACATTCCCTTTTAAGGTTGCAACATTCCCATTTGATGACTCAACACTGAACGACCTGTCATATGGCATTCCACCTTCGGAGATGGTCAACATTTGCAAGTCGGTTGTCTGGCGCTCGAGTGCTGGTGGGTGGCTGGCAGCCTTACCGTCTGCCCCCTCCTCTCTGTCCACCTTCTTGCAGCTCCAGGAGTAGCCGAAAGAGAGCCAACCGAACAAGATGAAGAGGGTGTTGCCGATGTTTGTGACAA
Source organism: Aplysina aerophoba (assembly GCA_949841015.1). Taxonomy (NCBI): domain Eukaryota; kingdom Metazoa; phylum Porifera; class Demospongiae; order Verongiida; family Aplysinidae; genus Aplysina; species Aplysina aerophoba. Next base: position 6,192,568 of record OX465042.1, read on the forward strand.
TGGCTAGGATGAAGAGACGCACCGTCAGGTTGGTGTTATCGTACTCCCAGCAATTGCCACGGGAACCACACTCATACTGCCACAGGATGCAGGCACTGTCAAAGATGGCTCCAAAGAGTAGTGGTCCAGGGATGGTCCCTAATGCTCGGAAGACGAGTGACTGCAGACCGAGTGAGAATGTTCGCTGCTCTTCTGCCACAGACCTGGAGGGGGTGAAGGGAGGGAAGGTTGGGGGGGGGGGGGAGACCAATGCGACAACATGTTATGCTGAGGTATGGCACCAATCACGTTGCCTGGAGTACGTAGACGGAGTGTTTAATGTATACACATATACATATTATATGCACAGACCAACTTGGACAGAGGTCATTCATGAAGCACTTTCACACAGTCATGAACACAAGAAACTTTTGCGTGCTGCATGAACGAGTTGAGAGCGAGCGTGTTGCATCATCAGAATGAAGGGCAGGCCATAGTCACCTCCATGTATGTAATATGCATATACCTGTAATTCATGGGCACAATTAAGATATGCTACTAGCCTCACATGACATCATATGTCATGTGACCTGCCGGCCGGTGACACCACCCACCTCATTACGACCAGGAGGCCAGGGATCTCCCCGGCAAACACAGTGATGAAGAAGAGTAGTAGCACTATTAGCAGCACTGGGAGGTAGGGGCAGCCGTTAGGGCACCTCCCTTCCACCACTTGGCCGAAGGAGGCGTTTGTCTGAAGGGCACAGGAGCAGTTCGAGTAGTCGCCTTCCTACAGGGGAGGGGAGGGGTGGGGAGGGCATGCTGGTCACATGGGTGTCACATGACCTCACAGCACACCTCCGTCACTTATGTATACCTCTGTGAGGTTGACACATCCGGCGTGACAAGGTGAGAAGTGTGTAAACCCAGAGGTGACATCACACACAGGGGTGTAGGTGGTGGAGCTACACCCACAGCCCACACTGCACATCCCGTCCGCAGGAGAGGCAACCGTCAGCAGGTAGCCAGCAGAGCTGGGGGCGGGGCAAGAAGAGCATCATTATTTGTGTGTATATGTGTATGTGTGTGCGTGTGTGTATATGTGTGTATTTGTGTGTGCGTGTGTGTGTGTGTATATGTTTTGTGTGTGTGTGTGTGTGTGTATATGTTTTGTGTGTGTGTGTGTGTTCGTGTGTGTGTGTGTGTGTGTGTGGTGTGTGCGTTTGTGTGTGTGCGTGTGTCTAGCTGGGTGTGTGTGTATATGTATATGTGTGTGCGCGTGTGCGTGTGTATATGTTTTGTGTGTGTGTGTGTGTGTGTGGTGTGTGTGTGTATGTGTGTGTGTGTGTGTGTGTGTGTGTGTGTGTGTGTGTGTGTGTGTGTGTGTGTGTGTGTGTGTGTGTGTGTGTGTGTGTGTGTGTGTGTGTGTGTGTGTGTGTGTGTGTGTGTGGTGCATTCACCCCTCACCCATTGTTCGGTAATCCAACCACATTTGCATTTGGACAGTGGAAGAGCACGCCAACACAAGCAGAGTGGAGATGAGGGAGGAAATGAATGCTGCTCTCTTCCCAGTTGACTTGGCACAGTAGACAATGCCAGCTCCTGTTGCAATACCTACAGCAGCGCCACCGATGCCGATTCCCCCAGCCAAGTAGCTGCCAACTGAAGAAGAGAGGTTATACTGCGCCTCCAAGTACTTTGGACCGAAGGTGGTCAGCCCGACAATGGTGATGGCTTGCAGAGCAATGGAGAAGGTGGAGTACACCCACGTCGGGCTGGACAGCACCTGGCGGAGGTGTTTGGGAGCCTCCTTCATTTCCGCTACGAGGCCAGTCTGGGAAGAGCCGTCTGTGAACTCCAGCACCATCTCCTTCTGGCGCTGCATACAAATGAGGTGGCTTTCGGGGAGTTCCCGTGGAAACATCAAAATGGGCACGCTCATCAGAATCACCAGAATACCAATGACAATAAAGCCTAGCCACCATGCCCCCACGTAGGCTGGGTCAGTGTCTGTTAGTGTGGTGGGCGTGAGCGGATCCACGTAGATCTGCAGCCAGGATCCACCGAGGACAAAGCCCAGCCCGGGCCCCACCACAGTGGCGATGTAGAAAATCCCAAGGAAGATGGGAGCCTTCCGGGGCCACACCCAGTCATCGAGCAAGGCTGTCCCAACGGTGAAGAGGGGAGAAGCACCGACGCCCATCAGGATGTTTCCGAAGATAAACAGGGAGTACACCTGCACAGACAAGTGGTTAGGACAGGCAGTGGTACAGAGGTATGGCAGAAGTTCAAAATGGTATGCAATACATAACATACATACTTCACATCAAAAGCCCCATGTACATGTGTCCCTCCTACAAAAGCTCCGTGCACTTGTTCATTGATTCGACTAGCGCAACTATAATGCACTCCTCATCTCTTAAGCGTGGAGGAGCACAAGCCCCGCTGCCTCCCCACCCTGCCCTCGACGCCCCTGTCGGACTCAGACTGACTGACTGACTCATCCAATACTGGATTAGTGGGTGGCAAAACATAATAATGGCATAACTCACCGGTGCAGTTCGGGTTTGCTTCAGTTGTCACTCCTGCAGAGAAGGAAACAGGCCAAGCTGACACGACACTGTCGGTCCGGTGTGCCGGAGTGTCCGCCCCCCTTGCTGCGTGCGTAACTGCTAAGTGCCGCAGGACCCACCTCTTTCGCTGAGGAGCAGAAGTGCCGCCAAGCCGAATTCGAAGGTTGTGAGAAGACCCATCGCTGGGCTGTTACGACTGGGCTCGTTTGCAATTGGGTGGCGTCCACGGCCTCCGCTAGCTAGCTATATTATACGTTCTTAGAGTATACGCTCGCGTGTGCCATGACTTTCATTACTAAATGAAGGAAATTACTATAAAGGATGGTAAACACTAAACACGTAATAAATATATAAATGTATACAGAAAGCGACAAGCACACACAATACTACCACTATAATTATATATAAGTATGTGCATATATTATGTACAAACACATACCGGTATATGAACATTGATCAAAACAATTCATTAACAACTGCTTTTTGACCACAGTTGAGAGAAACACACAGATAAGCATGTGTCCATTAGCGAACTTTGCTGTGGCCGATGGATTCACTACTGCAGTAAATTCACTGACTCATAAGCAGGGTTGTCCTCCATAGCAACATCATTGCTGGTCACGCCCTCTCCACACTCCTCACACTGAGTTTCATAGAAATTTTGAATGACACTTTCACTGTAAGGTCCCATATTCACTTCATCGTAATGGGAGTGGAGACCTCGTGTAGCCTTGAGCATTGCAGACAACTTCCGAATTCCTATACACACAAAACAGGAGAGACCACTGATCAAATCCCATACACTTCAAATCCCGTGAAGGCTAGAGTGATAATCCTGATATCGTAGAGACTCATTGCTACGTATTGATACCAAAAGGGGGGGCACAAATGCACCAGCTTACGAGCGGGGTAACGTAGCAGACAACTAATTCAGTTCAGACAACTAATTCTTTATCATGTCAACATCCCTCACCTATTTAAACGCACTTCTCAATGTACTCTTCAGTCTATCAGCTGACGAAGGCCTCCGTGGCCGAAACGTTCTGAACTGAATTAGTTGTCTGCTACGTTACCCCGCTCGTAAGCCGGTGCATTTGTGCCCCCCCTTTTAGTGATAATCCTGCTGACCTCCCATACATTTCTAGCTGTGAAGACTAGAGTGAGTATCATGCTGATTTGAAAAGTGAGCAGAGATAAGTTGTCTTGTGAACAGTGGCGTCAGTACATACCCCTAGACAAACATTAGTCACAACACACACACACACACACACACACACACACACACACACACACACACACACACACACACACACACACACACACACACACACACACACACACACACACTGTGCTTGGTCATTCCATGTGTGTGTGTGTGTGCACAACACGCACGTGCACTCACACACACTGTCAATACAATACCGCATTGATTCACTTGTGTAGAACAAGATGGCAGTGAGTACAGCAGCAACAAGAAGGAGGAGTATTGTGAGCAGTGCCACAGCGAGGCCAACCACAGCTGGGAGGAGAGCAGCACTGTCAGGACCAGACACTGCATGAGGAGCTGCGTGTGCAGAGGAAGAAGCATATGTGAGTAAGCAGCACACGTGTACCAGTATGAGACTCCTGGAAACCGAAAGAGCAAGGTATATGAAACACACAACAAGTGGCTCCTGTACAGTTCCATAACGTGTTAAATAACTACTGATATATACACATGTCCACACACATACATGCATTCAGGTATGTATGTGGTGTGTAGTATATAAATGAACACATGCCAACATGTCCACACACACCTTCATAATTAATAGATGATGCTGCATGACCTACTGAGGACTTTGACCACAATCACACTATGTGCCACCACCACACAGTTGGAACATGCACACTGAGTTGACCACTCATCCACACAGAAGGTGGTCCCACTGCCAGTGACAGCGTCTGACCTCCCCACACTGTTGTGAGCTGTCACGGTCACAGTGTACTGTGTCCCTTGAGCAAGTCCTGTTATTTGGTACATGGTGTTGGTGGGTCCAGAGATGTTGTGTGAGCCCCCCTCTCCACCCCCCTCCTTCCAGGACACTGTGTAGTACAGTACAGGGGGGGCATTGGGAGGTTGACCTGGGGCTGTCCACGAGACAGACAACTCTGACCCAGACACTGGTGTGACCTCCACATTCTGTGGCTCTATTGGAACTGCACAACACAACAGAACAGTGCAGTGCAAGGTAAGACAAGGAATGCTGTTCACAGCATAACCAGTTGGTGCCTGTAGCCATAAGGGCACTGAGGTCCATACTCTGCCACAGACACAGGCAGTCTACTCACTCAAGGTGACTACTGGAGCTTACGTACCTGAAAAATCAACTGTGGAACTCCATGGCATGGAATCCCCCACGACACTCTTTGCCACCACCTTGATGGTGTACACGGTCCCTCTCTGCAGCCCACTGAGCACTGTGCTGGTGGCAGTCGCTGGGAGCTGCTCAGGAGTGGAGCCACTGCTGGGGACTGCAGTCACTGTGTACCCAGTGACGGGAGGTCTGTTGTCAGGCAGTGTGGGAGGGGTCCATGTGACAGTGATGGACGAGCCCGAGGTAGCCATGGCTGACACACCACCAGGTGGAGGGGGAGCTGGGTGGAGAGGAAGAGAGCACAGCTGCCAGAACAATGAAGAATGAAGAATAACCTCTGATGTTGAAACGCGGTGCAAGGTGGAATGAAGACAGTTGGTCACATGTGGTGCAACAGATGACACAGACTCAGGTTCCACTTTAGCTGAAAGCACATACATGAACAGCATATGCTAGTTACATACCCTGAAAGGAAATAGTCTCCTCAGCAGTATGTGAGGTTCCTGCCCTATTCACTGCAGCGACTGTCACAGTGTACGTGTTAGGAGCCTCCAGTGCAGTGAAGTTCGTCCTCAATAATGACAGTGTCCTTGTTGTTGCACCAGGTCCCCCCAGCAGGGTAATGGTGTAGGTGATGGCTGCATCCCCTCCATCATCAGCTGGCTCCACCCACTCCGCTGTGATAGAACTGCTAGACAGGACAGTGATGGTCAAGTGCTGAGGTCGAGATGGTCCTGCACGGGAAGAGGGTTCTGGTGCTTACAGAAGCACTCTACCTCTATGCAGGGGGAAAATTCTGGACACAGTGACAGGTAGTTCATGAGCTCACATCAACACCAGTGACATGATATCAGCTACTTTGTTTGAACTAACTTGCAAAGGTCTGTGCACTGGAAGTCGCTGCTGTGGAGTCTCCGATGATGTTATGTGCCACCACCTTGATGGTGTACACGATCCCTCTCTGCAGCCCACTGAGCACTGTGCTGGTGGCAGTCGCTGGGAGCTGCTCAGGAGTGGAGCCACTGCTGGGGACTGCAGTCACTGTGTACTCAGTGACAGGAGGTCTGTTGTCAGGCAGTGTGGGAGGGGTCCATGTGACAGTGATGGACAAGCCCGAGGTAGCCATGGCGGTCACACCACCAGGTGGTGGGGGAACTGGGTGGGGAGAGTGAGTAAAGGATATTAACAAGCTGCTGGAAGGACAACAGACACAAGTTACTGAGCATGACATGTGTAAGGTGATTTTCATGGCGATGATGGAAGAGGACAAAGAGTGAGCATGCACAGATGGTGGCAGTTAATTATGCGTTGAAACAGACACTATCAAAGTCTGTGTCTGCTTCCGGACCCACTAAAGCCGGACCATATGCACATATATGGCTTATGCAAACTACCGCACACACAAATGCTAATAATTACATACCCTGAAGGGAAATAGTGTCCTCAGCAGGCGGTGAGGTTCCTGCCCTATTCACTGCAGCGACTGTCACAGTGTACGTGTTAGGAGCCTCCAGTCCAGTAAAGGTCGTCCCCAAAGATGACACTGTCCTTGTTGTTGCACCAGGTCCCCCCTGCAGGGTGATGGTGTAGGTGATGGCTGCATCCCCTCCATCATCAGCTGGCTCCACCCACTCCGCTGTGAGGGAACTGCTAGACAGGACAGTGATGGTCAAGTGCTGAGGTTGAGATGGTCCTGCACGGGAAGAAGGTTCTGGTGCTTGCAGCCAAGGATGGTGAGGTACTATACATCATAGTTACAGATGGACTCAAATCAGTGATATATATATTAACTTCATTATTTGAACTAACTCGCAAAGGTCTGTGCACTTGCAGTCGCTGCTGAGGATTCTCCGATGATGTTATGTGCCACCACCTTGATGGTGTACACAGTCCCTCTCTGCAGCCCACTGAGCACTGTGCTGGTGGCAGTCGCTGGGAGCTGCTCAGGAGTGGAGCCACTGCTGGGGACTGCGGTCACTGTGTACCCAGTGACGGGAGGCCTGTTGTCAGGCAGTGTGGGAGGGGTCCATGTGACAGTGATGGATGAGCCCGAGGTAGCCATGGCGGACACAGCACCAGGTGGAGGGGGAGCTGGGAGGGAAGAGAGAGGCGGGAACATAGCTGTTGGAAGGATGATGAATACAAGTTAATGACAGATGTTGCCAGATGCGATGGAGCTTGACATGCGCAAGATGATTTTCATATTGATGATGAAAGGGTGAGCATGCAGTGACATGCAACTATAAAAGTCCGAGTCGCTACCACATATACCACTTATGAACAGCATATGCTAGTTACATACCCTGAAAAGAAATGGTCTTCTCAGCAGATGGTGAGAGTCCTGCCCTATTCTCTGCAGCAACTGTCACAGTGTACGTGTTAGGAGCCTCCAGTCCAGTAAAGGTCGTCCTCAAAGATGACACTATCCTTGTTGTTGCACCAGGTCCCCCCTGCAGGGAGATGGTGTAGGTGATGGCTGCATCCCCTCCATCATCAGCTGGCTCCACCCACTCCGCTGTGAGGGAACTGCTAGACAGGACAGCAATGGTCAAGTGCTGAGGTGCACTCAGTCCTGTATGAGGAAGAGAGTTCTGGTACACTGACAATATTCCCCATAGCACCACTACACTGGGTATAGATTATTCACTGTGGACAACGTTACCGCGCCATTACAACGTTAACGACAGCTATGTAGTACCTACGTACGTACGTACGTGTGCAATCAAACCACGTATGAGGGTCCTCCCACCTGTCACTCCAGTGCGGTCCTGTGCCTCCACCGCTGCGTCTGCAGGGGTGGTAGCTACACAAACACAAGACAGATGTACGCGCTGTAGCTACAACGAACAGCTCACGAGCCAAGGGCCGTGCACGGACACACCTCGTCCAGTGAAAAGCAGAAACGTCGCCAAGAAGATTTGCAACGTCACTCGAGCAGGCTCCATCGTTGTGTGCACCGTAGTCCGTCTACTCCCTCCGGTCCGTGAGGGGAGGACCCGGACTAGACAGGACGATCACTGCAAAGTCGATCACCCTACCTGGGAGGTGTCCCACGACCACACACATACTGTACGTCCAGTAACTATTCGCGATCCGTTGGGGCAGGTTTTGACATCGACGTGCATAATTAAATTGGTGTCAAATATTCATAGCTGAACATGTACCATGAATTCTATTACAATTATATTGGGGACACTGTACATGCATACACGTCTCAGGTTCGGAGGAAGATTCACGACTAGGAAGCGTGCACCAGCAGATGGTGGAGGGTCTGGAGCTTTCACGTTCGTCCATGTGTGCATGTGCAGTGCCATGCAACGTCATAGGCTTCACACATACATCACCACACACATCAGAGAACACTGAACCACACATGCTGTACTAGTGTTCATGGTCAGTTGCAAGGAATATTAAGGAAGTAATCATGCATGGGTTAATGTGTTGTGTGGAAGTACACACCTTGACATATTTACACTTACGTAGTAGCTATTGTCATTTTATTTAATTTTATACAAAATTTTATTATGATGAGGGGAGGAGAGGGAGGAGAGGGAGGGGAGGGGAGGGGAGGGGAGGGGAGGGAGGAGAGGGAGGGAAGGGAAGGAGCATGGGAGGGGGAGTGATGAGGGAGTTCCACCATGTTGCTATGGTTACTCTTCTTGCATTGAGTGGTGCATCTCTCTGTACTGCATCAGAAGGTGATAGCAGTGAATGAAATAGTCCTGTATGGGGGGGAGGGGGAGGGGGAGGGGAGGAGAGGGGGGAGGGGGAGGGGTGGGGAGGGGTGGGGAGGGGAGAGGAGGCAAAGATAAGGGAAGAAGGGAGGGGGAGGGGGAGAAAGTGGAAGGGAAGAGAAGGGAGGGGAGGAGAAAGAAAGATGGGCAGAGAGGAGAGGAAGGAACTCTTTTACTGAACAATGTCACTACTAGCAACACCTTTCCAGCCAGATATACCTGGACCTCTACGTGAGAAAGCTCTCATCTCTGCCCCATGACCACCTAGTCCCGGTCTCATCGGAAGCCCTACACACCCAGGTGCAGGCCTCACCAGGGAGTCCATGGCTCCAGGACGACTGGCTCTCACTGCCTTGAAGGCGCTGACAATGTCCACTTGGTCCTCCGTCATGAGCTGGTCTGTCAACACCCACAGAGTGACAAACAAGCAACTTCGACCAAGACCGTCACTGCATGGGGCAGTACATGTGGACACACACACACACATGCACACACACACACACACACACACACACGCGCGCGCGCGCGCACACACACACATGCACACACACACACACGCACACACACACACACGCACACACACGCGCACACACACACACACACACACACACACACACACACACACACACACACACACACACACACACACACACACACACACACACATGCATGACAGAGAGGAGGGAAAGAGAAGATGATGAACATGGTTTTTTGGGCCAAATGTCACACAAAAGAACTTGAGTTGGGCCATACAATAACATTTAGCACTTTTAACACACTGCACAGTTAATACGAAACTTTCATGCTCCTCACTTGCAGGCCACTACAACGGGTGAGGTGGACCCCTCCTTCTGCCCCGCCCTAGTCCTCTTCATCAGGGCAGCCCCTGACTTGGGCATGGTAGCAGCACTCCAGTCCTCCAGGTGGAAGAGGGTCACATTCAGAGGAGAGATGTCCTGAGGTGGTAGGGATGTGGGAGTTGGAGGAGATGAAGAATTGACCACTTTGTTGAGGCTGTAAGTCATTCCTATCATCCTTCAAGTTCAAGACTTAGACTCAAACAATGGCTTCAATGGCACAAACTGTAACCATGGCAACCTGCATGTTTAAGCCTGAGGGCTACTAAATCTCAGTATTCTTCAGAGCCCCTCCCCCTCCCCTCCCCCTCCCATTCCCTTACCTTCTAATAAATGCATGTGTATGTACCTCTGTATTTGGCTGCACCACAAGCTGAAGTGTGGTGAAGGAGGGAGAGACATCCTCCCTCTTCAAGGTGACCTTGTAGCCAACAAAGTTCTCAGTGTGCCTGACTTCAGCTGGCCAGAAGCGAACACTCGATTCCTTGAGGGAGAGTTGCATGAGGAGAAGAGTCACACACACCATGCTGGTATGGGGCAGTGTACACAAACAAACATGCACGCACGCACACACACACACACACACACACACACACACACACACACACACACACACACACACACACAAACACACTACATGCACACACAACACACAACACATGCACACAGCACAACACAATACACACACACCACACATACACGCACACGCACATGCACACACTCACACACACACACACACACACACACACACACACACACACACACACACACACACACACACACGCACGCACACACATCACACACACACACACACACACACACACACACACACGCACACACATCACACACACACACACACACACACATGCACACACACACACACACACACACACACACACACACACACACACACACACACACACGCACACACATCACACACACACACACACACACACACACACACACACACAAACACACACACTCACATACTCACACACACACACACACACACACACACACACACACACACACACACACACACACACACACACACACACACACACACGTGCACACACACACACACACACACACACACACACACACACGTGCACACGTGCACACACATACACACACTCACACACACACACACACACACACACACACACACACACACACACACACACACACACACACACACACACACACACACACACACACACACACACACACACACACACACACACACACACACACACACACACACACACACACACACACACACACACACACACACACACACACACACACACACACACACACACACACACACACCTTCCCGTTCTCCTGCAAGGGGCAGAGCAGTAGGATGGTTGGGCTCTGCTTCTCGTAGACGAGGGCCCAGAAGTCACCAGTTGTGGAGTGCATGGGAGACTGGGCCACAACAAACTGCTTCGTCTGACGGTAGCCCTGTGGGGGGTGACGTTCCTCCGTCAACAGTGACAGTTGTGTTGAGTGACACATGTCAACAGGTGATGGAGCTGTCATGAGAATGGGGTGACATGACTTACATCCACAAAGGAGGCGTTGATGAAAGATCTTGAGAAGTCACCAGCGACAGGCGTAATACTGATGTACTTGCCTTGGTCTGGACAAGGAGAGATGGAGCAGCGGAGGGGAGAGGATGGAGGAGGGGGAGGGGATGGAGGAGGGGGAGAGGGTGGAGGAGGGGGAGAGGGTGGAGGAGGGGGAGAGGGTGGAGGAGGGGGAGAGGGTGGAGGAGGGGGGAGAGAATGGAGGAGGGGGAGAGGGTGGAGGAGGGGGAGAGGATGGAGGAGGGGGAGAGGATGAAGGAGGGGGAGGGGATGGAGGAGGGAGAGAGGGTGGAGGAGGGGGACAGGATGGAGGAGAGGGACAAGATGGAGGAGGACGAAGAGGATGGAGAAGGATGGAGAGGATGGAATGAGGAAGGAGGGGGAGAGAGAATGGAGGAGGGAAAAAGCATTCAAAGCTTCAAAGGATGCGTGTTTTGTGTGTTTTCATGTGCACATGTGCTTACAGGGGCCTTTGTCTGGGAACCTGATCTTGCTCTGGAACTCCCCAGCAACCTTGGGTAGCTGGGTGTAGGGAGCAGTGACATACTCTAGACCCTGGAGGAGGGAGGAGGGGAGGGGAGTGGAGGCGAGGGAAGGGGAGGGTAAAGGGTGAAACACTATGTGCACCACGACACATGCCATGATGTGTGGTGTTGGACTCCCAAGCATGTGAAAATGCACACTTTACCACGCCTTCCTGGCCCCACCCCATCCTCTCCCTCCCCACCACCACACCTCGTACTGCTCCTGGAAGCGTGACACTCCAGAGTGCCTCTTCACAGGTGACATCTCTTCAACCTTTGACCTCAGCTCGGAGCCTGGCAACATGGTGTATCCTAGCAACAGGTACTCACGAAGGGCATGATGGATGAACACATATTGTTCCTGCAGAACAGAGGAAAGGGAGGGGCAGGAGGAGGGGCAGGGGGAGGGGCAGGGGAGAAAGGAGGAAGGGCAGGAGAGAGAAGGAAAGTGTGCTTGACAATTGCAAGATACTGCTGATCAGTCACACATGCCGCAGCTGCAATGGTAAAGCCGGTGGCTCCACTACAGTCACTGGGCGGCTTACCAGGTTTCTACATATTCTACATATGTATGCTAATGCGTACATTCAGCTCTTTCCTCATCCCCAACTCTCCCCTCCCCTCCCTGGACCCGCCCCCCATCCAGCTCACCGAGGCCTGCACCATGGTCCCCCGCTGAGTCCTCAATGTGCTAACGAGAGCTGGGATGTCAACCAGTGCATCCTCCCCCTCGGTCTGCACCTGGTGCACCAGGTGGTCCAGGGCAATGAAGGTGCCGGTACGACCCACACCCGCACTGGGAGGGGGAGGGGAGGGGAGGGGGGAGGGGAGGGGACAGTTGCTGCTTTGTTCATATGTACTCAACCGACACACACACACACACACACACACACACACACACACACACACACACACACACACACACACACACACACACACACACACACACACGCACCTGCAGTGGGTGATGGTGGGGGCATCTGGGTCTCCCGACCCTCTCAAGGCCCTCACGTGGTGCAGCATGGAGAGCACACCGGTGGGGCTCTCTGGTACTCCAAAGTCCGGCCAGCTGAGGTACCAGAAGTGGTGCATGGTGTGGGTGACACCGACTTTGCTCTGGGCAGGGGGAGGGGCCGTCATTGTAGGAGGAATGAGGCCGTGTGTCATGCACTCATGCCAGGATCCAATCAAGCACTCATTCTGGAACTAACACACTACTGCGCACTCTTTGTATGACTGTCTTCTACCCCACCCACTACCCCACCCCCTCCCCCACCCACTGCCCCACCCACTCTCAAATGTTTGACTTCCAGAGTTCTGACTTCGTAGTCCTTGTACACACGAATGGACTTGGTTACCACCAAAATGCTCCTTTTGAGAAAGACTCGTCCGTTGACTTTCTTCGGGAAGTACTCAGCACACTTGGACTACAGGGAATGGAAGGGGAGGGGGAGGGGCCAAGAGGGAGGGGAGGAGAAGGAGAGGGACAGTTGTCCAGTGCTCAGTCTGAGGCACTGGTGCCTAATTAGCTTAGCAATTCAATCTCTCATTAGATTAGATCAAATGTGACTAGTGTGTCTCCCGTGCATAGCATGGGAAATACCCCGCCCACAAAATGGATACCTTGGTCCCCTCCATGCACTTGGTGAGCATCACAATCACCGACACCTTCTGGTCCCACACCATCTGCCAGAAGTCATCCACAGTGCGCTGCAGGGGGCCTGGAGGGGGAGGGGCAGGGGAGGGCAGAGCAGAGGAGGTGTGGCCACTGGAGTGTGATGTCTTCCAGTGGTGTGGTAGTGCCCACCTTGAGCTGCAATGAAGGCGTGCTCCTTGTCGTAGCCCTGGAAGGGATAGAACGATACATACAGACAATGCAAGTATACTGAATGTACAGAGCAATACTGAACAAAGACAGCTCAGCAACTAAGCACTACACACCGTCCAACGCACATCGATGTAGGACGCGTTGATGTAGTCATTTCCATCTGAGTTTGGCTCTGAGAGGACCACTCTGTTCTTGTCATCTGTGGGGGTGGGGCATGGGTGTGTCCTTAGAGTTGACATGTAAATATGGTGGGTGGGTCTAGAGTGGGTGTGTCTAACGTACACGGCAGTATGTTAATGTATCTGTTGGAGAGAGGGTTCCTCAACGCAAAAGAAGTCAAGTCGTGTGTGTTGGTGGGGATGGACTGGGAGGGGAGGGGAGGAGGGAGAGCAGTCAGTCACCCTACAGTGGAACACCTCACCATACAACCCTCACAGCATGTCTTACCCACACCCACACCCTCACACCCACACACACTCACACACACACACACCCTCACACACCCTCACACCCTCACCCGATACTGTGCAACCAGTTCCTCCCGAGCTGTGCCCTCAACGTAGCCAACGAAGGCATCCAGTGACACCGGGTGTGACGGCTCTATGCACACGAGGAAGGAGGGGTGGGGGTAAGTGGAGTTAGGTGGGTGACAAGCCACATCAATGCAAAATGTGCCCCTGTGTGTGAGGAGTGGACTAAAGTGTGTTCTACAGCGATTACTTGTCTACGTCAACCGGTGGTGGCGTTGAACACAGGAAACAAAGGAGTGATGATGTTGGACACAGGAACACAAACAAGTGTTGACATTGGACACAGGATGTGTGAAGGAGATTCCACCTGATGGTGCATGTGCCTGGCAAGGAACTCATGATGTCATCAAGCTATGCAGGTGCACATATGTGTGTGTGTGTGTGTGCGTGTGTGTGTGTTTGTGTGTGTGTGTGTGTGTGCTGTGTGTGTGTGTTTGTATGGTATGGCTTGAGGGTGTGGTGAATGTGTGGTGAGTGTGCTGTGAGGTGTGCCGCACTCACTGGTGTTCCTCCTGCCCAGGATGGGGGTGCCGACAGCGCTGTCCTCCTGTCCAGACATGAGGTCCTGCTGTGACCCGGACAGGTTCACACGCTCCACCCGACGGACGGCCATACGGATGGTGTCCGCGAACTGGGCCCATGGGTTCATTTGGTGTGGACCCCTCCTGCGAGGTAACTGAGACCTACGCCTGACCGTGGAACAGCAGACAGAGTAAGAAGGGAGGGGCAGGTGAGGACAGAGGTGGGCAGGGCCCATCCTGTAGTGCTCACCTGCTCCGCCTCTTCAGGATCAGAAACAGAGCCAGCCCCACCCCTGCTGCCAGACACACCACGACCAGAGTGACCCCCACTGCAGCACCGACAGCAGGGCCTGATGGGAGGAGAGGTACGGCCGAGCTACTAGCACCACTGGCTGCTGGAGTGAGTGGTGGTGTGTGCGAGCAGCAGAGTGCATGCAGGTGGGACATCGTCCATTGCACTCACCTTTGTTTGTCACTTGTTCAACTAACATAAAGGAGGAAGGAACGAGGGCATGTGAGTGGAAGGGAAGAGAGGAGAGGGGAGGAGAGGGAGAGAAAAGGGGAGGGGAGGAGAGGGGGGGAGAGGAGAGAAAAGGGGAGGGGAGGAGAGGGAGGGGGACCATTCCTATTGCGTAAGGCATATGTAGTTTCAGCTAGCCGCACTGCACATGGTGTGATGGCATTTGTCACAGCTGGAAAAGATCCAGAAGGGAAGTTCATGCTGGAAGGTGAATTTAGGTGAAAGCTTTGCAGTGTTTGAGTGTTCTTGCCCACCTCTGCTGCAACATGCACACCGAGTCAACCACTCACCACTGAAGGTGGTCCCATTGCCAGTGGCAGTGTCCGACCTCCCCACACTGTTGTGGGCTGTCACGGTCACAGTGTACTGTGTCCCTTGAGCAAGTCCTGTTATTTGGTACATGGTGTTGGCGGGTCCAGAGATGTTGTGTGAGCCCCCCTCTCCACCCTCCTCCTTCCAGGACACTGTGTAGTACAGTACTGGAGGGGCATTGGGAGGTTGATCTGGGGCTGCCCATGAGACAGACAACTCTGACCCAGACACTGGTGTGACCTCCACATTCTGTGGCTCTATTGGAACTGTGCAACAGAACAGAACAGTGCAGTGCAAGGTAAAACAAGGAATGCTTCTTCACAGCACAACCCCCTGGTGCCTGTAGCCATAAGAGCACTGCGGCCCATACTCTACCACAGACACAGGCAGTCTACTCAGTCAAGGTTTCACTATGACTAACTCGCAAAGGTCTGTGCACTTGCATTCGCTGCTGAGGAGTCTCCGATGATGTTACGTGCCACCACCTTGATGGTGTACACAGTCCCTCTCTGCAGCCCACTGAGCACTGTGCTGGTGGCAGTCGCAGGGAGCTGCTCAGGAGTGGAGCCACTGCTGGGGACTGCAGTCACTGTGTACCCAGTGACGGGAGGTCTGTTGTCAGGCAGTGTGGGAGGGGTCCATGTGACAGTGATGGACGAGCCTGAGGTAGCCATGGCAGTCACACCACCAGGTGGAGGGGGAGCTGAACAGAAGGACACAAACAACCACTGATGTTGGGACATGCAGGGTGGAATGTAGTTTGACGTTTGCAAGGTGATCGTCATGCAAATGAAGGAAGGGGGACAAATACATATAAACACAGGAAGTGGAAGTTCATTTTGTACTGCAGCAGAAAGCCACTATATAACTCCATCACTTCTATACACATGCATGAACAGCATATGTTACATACCCTGAAAGGAAATAGTCTTCACAACAGCTGGTGAGGTTAGTGCCCTATTCACTGCAGCGACTGTCACAGTGTACATGTGAGGAGCCTCCAGTCCTGTAAAGGTTGTCCTCAAAGATGACACCATTCTTGTTGTTGCACCAGGTCCCCCTTGCAGGATGATGATGATGTAGGTGATGGCTGCATCCCTTCCATCATCAGCTGGCTCCACCCACTCTGCTGTGAGGCAACTGTTAGACATGACAGTGATGGTCAAGTGCTGAGGTTGAGATGGTCCTGCACGGGAAGAGGGTTTTGGTGCTCACAGGGTTACAGGGACACAGACGTATCCTACCTCATATAGTCTATCAGCTCAATTGACAACACTGAATGGTTGCTTGAACTAACTTGTAAAATTGGTATGTGGACTTGCAGTCGCTGCTGAGGAGTCTCCGATGATGTTATGTGCCACCACCTTGATGGTGTACACAGTCCCTCTCTGCAGCCCACTGAGCACTGTGCTGGTGGCAGTCGCAGGGAGCAGCTCAGGAGTGGAGCCACTGTTGGGGACTGCAGTCACTGTGTACCCAGTGATGGGAGGCCTGTTGTCAGGCAGTGTGGGAGGGGTCCATGTGACAGTGATGGACGAGCCTGAGGTAGCCATGGCAGTCAGATAAGCAGGTGGAGCGGGTGCTGGGTGGGGAGAAAGGGAACGCAGCTGCCAGAGCAATGAAGAATTGCAAATAACCTCTGATGTTGAAATGCGGTGCAAGGTGGAACGGAGTATGTCATGTGTAAAGTGATTAATGCATATAGATTGAGAGTGGGGACAAGGAGTGAGCATGTACTCAGGTAAAGACAGTTGGTCACACATGGTGCAACAGATGACGCAGATTCAGGTTCCGCTTTAGCTGAAAGCACATACATGGACAGCATATGCTCGTCACATACCCTGAAAGGAAATAGTCTCCACAGCAGGCGGTGAGGTTCCCGCTCTATTCACTGCAGTGACTGTCACAGTGTACGTGTTAGGAGCCTCCAGTCCAGTAAAGGTCGTCCTCAAAGATGACACTGCTCTTGTTGTTGCACCAGGTCCCCCCTGCAGGGTGATGTTGTAGGTGATGGCTGCATCCCCTCCATCATCAGTTGGCTCCATCCACTCTGCTGTGAGGGAACTGTTAGACATGATAGTGATGGTCAAGTGCTGAGGTTGAGATGGTCCTGCACGGGAAGAGGGTTCTGGTGCTCACAGAAGTACTCTACCTCTATGCAGGGGGAGAGTTCTGGACACAGTGACAGGTAGTTCATGAGCTCACATCGACACCAGTGACATGCTATCAGCTACTTTGTTTGAACTAACCTACAAAAGTCTGTGCACTTGCAGTCCCTGCTGAGGAGTCTCCGATGATGTTACGTGCCACCACCTTGATGGTGTACACAGTCCCTCTCTGCAGCCCACTGAGCACTGTGCTGGTGGCAGTCGCTGGGAGCTGCTCAGGAGTGGAGCCACTGCTGGGGACTGCAGTCACTGTGTACCCAGTGACTGGAGGCCTGTTGTCAGGCAGTGTGGGAGGGGTCCATGTGACATTGATGGACGAGCCTGAGGTAGCCATGGCGGACACACCACCAGGTGGAGGGGGAGCTGAACAGAAGGACACGATGTTGTTGGGACGTGCACGGTGGAATGTAGTTAGATGTTTGCAAGGTGATCGTCATGCAAATGAAGGAAGGGGGACAAATACATATAAACACAGGAAGTGGAAGTTCATTTTGCACTGCAGCAGAAAGCCACTATATAACTCCATCACTTCTATACACATACATGAACATGTACAACATATGCTACATACCCTGAAAGGAAATAGTCTTCACAACAGCTGGTGAGTGCCCTGCCCTATTCACTGCAGCAACTGCCACAGTTAACACATTAGGAGCCTCCAGTCCAGTAAAGGTCGTCCTCAAAGATGACACTGCTCTTGTTGTTGCACCAGGTCCCCCCTGCAGGGTGATGGTGTAGGTGATAGCTGCATCCCCTCCATCATCAGCTGGCTCCACCCACTCCGCTGTCAGGGAACTGCTAGACAGGACAGTGATGGTCAAGTGCTGAGGTGCACTTGGTCCTGCACGGGAAGAGGGTTTTGGTGCTCACAGGGACACAGACGTATCCTACCTCATATAGTCTATCAGCTCAATTGACAACACTGAATGGTTGCTTGAACTAACTTGTAAAATTGGTATGTGGACTTGCAGTCGCTGCTGAGGAGTCTCCGATGATGTTATGTGCCACCACCTTGATGGTGTACACAGTCCCTCTCTGCAGCCCACTGAGCACTGTGCTGGTGGCAGTCGCAGGGAGCTGCTCAGGAGTGGAGCCACTGCTGGGGACTGCAGTCACTGTGTACCCAGTGACGGGAGGCCTGTTGTCAGGCAGTGTGGGAGGGGTCCATGTGACAGTGATGGACGAGTGACAGTGATCGTCATGCAAATGAAGGAAGGGGGACAAATACATATAAACACAGGAAGTGGAAGTTCATTTTGTACTGCAGCAGAAAGCCACTATGTATACTAATATACTATACTAATAGTATGTGGAAAGCAAGATTTGGACACATGTAACTATTGTCATGCATGTGTCATTATGTAACTCCAATGTTAGTGCTCATGAGAAACAATAGCTACATTATGTGTTCATCTCTCATGTAGTCATAGTGCTACTTGGGACCACATTATGTCCTAGTGCCTTTGTGGCATGATGCAGTCTAATACCATTGATTGATTGATTGATTGATTGATTGATATAACTCCATCACTTCTATACACATACATGAACAACATATGCTACATACCCTGAAAGGAAATAGTCTCCTCAACAGTTGGTGAGGTTCCTGCCCTATTCTCTGCAGCAACTGTCACAGTGTACGTGTTAGGAGCCTCCAGTCCAGTAAAGGTCGTCCTCAAAGATGACAGTGTCCTTGTTGTTGCACCAGGTCCCCCCTGCACGGTGATGGTGTAGGTGATAGCTGCATCCCCTCCATCATCAGCTGGCTCCGCCCACTTCACTGTGAGGGAACTGCTAGACAGGACAGTGATGGTCAAGTGCTGAGATTGAGTTGGTCCTGGAGGGGAAGAGGGTTCTGGTGCTTACAGAAGTACTTTGCCTCTATGCAGGGGGGGAGTTCTGGACACAGTGACAGGTAGTTCATGAGCTCACATTGACACCAGTGATATGATATCAGCTACTTTGTTTGAACTAACTCGCAAAGGTCTGTGCACTTGCAGTCGCTGCTGAGGAGTCTCCGATGATGTTACGTGCCACCGCCTTGATGGTGTACACAGTCCCTCTCTGCAGCCCACTGAGCACTGTGCTGGTGGCAGTCGCTGGAAGCTGCTCAGGAGTGGAGCCACTGCTGGGGACTGCAGTCAGTGTGTACCCAGTGACGGGAGGTCTGTTGTCAGGCAGTGTGGGAGGGGTCCATGTGACAGTGATGGACGTGCCCGAGGTAGCCATGGTAAGCACACCACCAGGTGGAGGGGGAGCTGGGTACGGAGAAGTAAGAAGAAAGAATCAGTTGAGATAGACAGAAATTGGTAGTTATCATTATTCAACTGCAGACACCAGCTTGGAGAAATATTTTAACTCTATATATGTACTTGTATATCCAAGTTACGTACCTTGAAAAGAAATAGTTCTGGTAGCATGTGGTGAGAGCCCTGCACAGTTAACTGCAGCGACTGTCACAGTGTACGTGTTAGAAGCCTCCAGTCCAGTAAAGGTCATCCTCAAAGATGACACTGCTCTTGTTGTTGCACCAGGTCCCCCCTGCAGGGTGATGGTGTAGGTGATAGCTGCATCCCCTCCATCATCAGCTGGCTCCACCCACTCCACTGTGAGTGAACTGCTAGACAGGACAGTGATGGTCAAGTGCTGAGGTGCACTTGGTCCTGCACGGGAAGAGGGTTCTGGTACACTGACAATCACAGTTGCTCGTTTCAGATGCGTGTGTGCATACATCGAATACTGGAGTAGCAGCAAGGCTCATCAGGGGCGCGGCCTAAGCTCCTAAACGTGGGAGGGCTCATCCATTGAAAGATGGTAAAATATTCACTCCCTATCTGTGCTCGCAAAGTCATTGCTGCGCAACTTCACATCAAAAGCCCCATGTACATGTGTCCCTGCATGCACTTGTTCACTGATTCGACTAGCGTAACTATAACGCACTCCTCATCTAGCTGAACTTATTAGTCTTTGAGAAAGGGGGGGAGGGACTGGTATTGAGGGGGCTTTGGTCCCCTGCTCTTCAGAGTGGGGGGGCTCAAACCCCCCTACCTCCCCACCCCCTGCCCCTTATGCCGATGCCCCTGTCGGACTCAGACTGACTGACTGACTGATCCAATACTGGGTGGTAAAACACAATAATAGGATAACTCACTGTTGCAGTTCGAGTTTGCTTCAATTTTCACTCCTGCAGAGAAGGAAACAGGTCAAGCTGACACGACACTGTCGGTCCGGTGTCCCGAAGTGTCCGCCCCCCTTGGTTCGTGCGTAGCTGGCAAGCGCCACAGGACCCACCTCTTTCGCTGAGGATCAGAAGTGCCGCCAAGCCGAATTCGAAGGTTGTGAGAAGACCCATCGCTGGGCTGTTACGACTGGGCTCGTTTGGGTGGCGTCCGCGGTCTCCACTAGCTAACTATATACGGACTACAGTATAAACTGTGCGTGATCGCGCGTGCCATGAATTTTATTACCAAATGAAGGAAATTACTATAAAGGCCTGCTAAAAACTAAACACGTAATCTATCCATCATATTATAATGGACCTAGGCCGAATTTTTGTCCGCACTAATCTCCGAAACTGACCGACGAATTCGCAGCGGACACGAACGAAATTACTAAGCGCTGTCCAGAGGGTAACCTCGACGGGCATTTCCATCGTTAGCTTGCGAAATGAAGGTTTTCCGACGTTTTGCCTATGCTTAAAAGTACGGGGCGCCATCTTGGTTTTACGGAGAAATTACGGAATTCGGGAGGCAGACGGTTGTGCGACAACTCCTACTGGGACAATGCTGTGACGGCCTTTTCGCAATCGTCGCAGCTTCATGTATGCGGCTGTGTGTGATATGAACTATATAGCGGAAAGCGATGCATCCTGAGAGAAGAAGCGGCTCGGTGGCGAAACTGTGGGCCTCCAATATCCGGTTTCGCTATTGCGCAATACTGACAGCATGACTGGAAGCATGCATTGTCGCATCATGATATAATCTACCAGAATTGTTATTGTGGAAACGCCATCGTATAAAATGCCATCGTGGGAATGTTGTTAACGGTGTGCCATAACAGTGAAAGCTCGTCAAAGGCTGCCTTTGCTAGTATATATAATTGAGAATGTTTGTTTGTTTGTTTGTTCGCGGTAAACGCCAAAACTACGGCATGGATTGACACGCCACATCGCCACTGAATTACAAGTGGACATGCATGGACAAGTTCATGTACATTCAGGCATGCCTTGCAAGTTCAATCATTATATGCATGTAGCTATGCCTTGCACGTAATTACCCTGAAGCACTGTCACATTATGGCCATGGGCATGACCTTACTTCAGTTGCCCAACTCTCTGTCATCAACATTAGAAGTGTTTTCGATAAAACACTGGCGTCAGAGCGCTTTCATCGAACGCTGTCGACAGCGCACCGTAGCAGAGGAGCCCGCTGCAGGGTTCTGGTACACGGACAATATACCCCATACCACTATACACTAGCACCACCACAGAGACATTGGGCATAGATTATTCACTGTGGACAATGCAACGTTACCTCGCCATTACGACAGCTATGTGGTACGTACGTACGTACCGTATGCAA
>OX465042.1:6219642-6257142 GCA_949841015.1 Aplysina aerophoba
AGTTGCTGCTATGTTCATATGTACTCAACCGACACACACACACACACACGCACACACCTGCAGTGGGTGATGGTGGGGGCATCTGTGTCCCCCGACCCTCTCAAGGCCCTCACGTGGTGCAGCATGGTGAGCACACCGGTGGGGCTCTCTGGTACTCCAAAGTCCGGCCAGCCGAAGTAGCAGAAGTGGTGCATGGTGTGGGTGACACTGACTTTGCTCTGGGCAGGGGAGGGGCCGTCATTGTAGGAGGAATGCCGTGTCATGCACTCATTCTGGAACTAACACAATACTGTGCACTCTTTGTATAACTGTCTTCTACCCCACCCCCTCCCCCACCCACTGCCCCACCCACTGTCCCACCCACTCTCAAATGTTTGACTTCCAGAGTTCTGACTTCATAGTCCTTGTACACACGAATCGACTTGGTTACCACCAAAATGGTCTTTTTGAGAAACACTCGTCCGTTGACTTTCTTCGGGAAGTACTCAGCACACTTGGACTACAGGGGATGGAAAGGGGAGGGGAGGTGCAAGAAAGGAGGGGAGAAGAGGGAGAGGGACAGTTGTCTAGTGCTCAGTCTGAGGCGCTGGTGCCTAATTAGCTTAGCAATTTAATCTCTCATTAGATTAGATCAAATGTGACTAGTGTGTCTCCCGTGCATGGCATGGGAATGACCCCGCCCACAAAATGGATACCTTGGTCCCCTCCATGCACTTGGTGAGCATCACAATCACCGACACCTTCTGGTCCCACACCATCTGCCAGAAGTCATCCACAGTGCGCTGCAGGGGGCCTGGAGGGGGAGGGGCAGGGGAGGGTGGGGCAGAGGAGGTGTGGCCACTGGAGTGTGATGTCTCTCAGTGGTGTGGTAGTGCCCACCTTGAGCTGCAATGAAGGCGTGCTCCTTGTCATAGCCCTGGAAGGGATAGAACGGTACATACAGACAATGCAAGTATACTGAATGTACTGAGCAATACTGAACAAAGACAGCTCAGCAACTAAACACTACACACCGTCCAACGCACATCGATGTAGGACGCGTTGATGTAGTCATTTCCATCTGAGTTTGGCTCTGAGAGGACCACTCTGTTCTTGTCATCTGTGGGGGTGGGGCATGGGTGAGTCCTTAGAGTTGACATGTAAATATGGTGGGTGGGTCTTGAGTGGGTGGGTCTTCCAAGTGGGTGTGTCCAACGTACATGGCAGTATGTTAATGTATCTGTTGGAGAGAGGGTTCCTCAACGCAAAAGAAGTCAAGTCATGTGTATTGGTGGGGATGGCCTGGGAGGGGAGGGGAGGAGAGAGAGCGGTCAGTCACCCTACAATGGAACACCTCACCATTCAACCCTCACAGCATGCCACACCCACACCCACACCCCTCACACCCTCACCCCACCCCCCCTCACCCGATACTGTGCAATCAGTTCCTCCCGAGCTGTGCCCTCAACGTAGCTGACGAAGGCATCCAGTGACACCGGGTGTGACAGCTCTACACACACGAGACAGGGGGGTGGGGTTAGGTGGGCGGGGTTCCATGAAGGAGGTGACAAACCACATCAATGCAAAATGTGCCACTGCATGTGCATGTGTGAGGACTGCACTAAAGTGTGTTCCACAGCGATTACTTGTCTGTCAACCACTGGTGACGTTGAACACAGGAACACAGATGAGTGATGACGTTGGACACAGGAACACAGATGAGTGATGACGTTGGACACAGGAACACAGATGAGTGATGACGTTGGACACAGGAACACAGATGAGTGATGACGTTGGACACAGGAACACAGATGAGTGATGACGTTGGACACAGGAACACAAACGAGTGTTGACATTGGGCACAGGATGTGTGAAGGAGATTCCACCAGATGGTGCATGTGCCTGGCAAGAAACTCATGATGTCATCAAGCTATGCAGGTGCACATGTGTGTGTGTGCGTGCGTGTGTTTGTGTGTGTGTGTGTGTGTGTCTATTTGTATGGTATGGCTTGATGCATGTGGTGAATGTGTGATGTGTGTGCTGTGAGGTGTGCCGCACTCACTGGTGTTCCTCCTGCCCAGGATGGGGGTGCCGATGGGGCTGTCCTCCTGTCCAGACATGAGGTCCTGCTGTGACCCGGACAGGTTCACACGCTCCACCCGACGGACGGCCATACGGATGGTGTCTGTGAACTGGGCCCATGGGTTCATCTGGCGCGGACTCCTCCTGCGAGGTATCTGAGACCTACGCCTGACCGTGGAACAGCAGACAGAGTAAGAAGGGAGGGGCAGGTGAGGACAGAGGTGGGCGGGGCCCATCCTGTAGTGCTCACCTTCTCCGCCTCATTAGGAACAGAAACAGTGCCAGCCCCATCACTGCTGCTAGACACACCAAGGTCAGAGTGACCCCCACTGCAGCACCGACAGCAGGGCCTGATGGGAGGAGAGAAGTAGTCGTGTTTCTAGCACCACTGGCTGCCGGAGTGAGCGGTGCTGTGTGTGAGCAGCAGAGTGCAGTTGGAACATCGTCCATTGCACTCACCTTTGTTTGTCACTTGTTCAACTAACATAAAGGTGGAAGGAAGGAGGGCATGTGAGTGGCAGGGAAGAGAGGAGAGGGGAGGAGAGGGAGAGGAAGGGGGGGGGGGGAGGAGAGAAAAGGGGAGGGGAGGAGAGGGAGGGGACCATTCCTATTGCGTAAGGCATATGTAGTTTCAGCTAGCCGCACTGCGCATGGTGTGATGGCATTTGTCACAGCCGGAAAAGATCCAGAAGAGAAAGTTTATGCTGAAAGGTGAATTAAGGTGAAAGCTTTGCAGTGTTTGAGTGTTCTTGTCCACCTCAGCTGCAACATGCACATCGAGTCAACCACTCACCACTGAAGGTGGTCCCACTGCCAGTGGCAGCGTCCGACCTCCCCACACTGTTGTGGGCTGTCACGGTCACAGTGTACTGTGTCCCTTGAGCAAGTCCTGTTATTTGGTACATGGTGTTGGCAGGTCCAGAGATGTTGTGTGAGCCCCCCTCTCCACCCTCCTCCTTCCAGGACACTGTGTAGTACAGTACTGGGGGGGCATTGGGAGGTTGACCTGGGGCTGTCCACGAGACAGACAACTCTGACCCAGACACTGGTGTGACCTCCACATCCTGTGGCTCTATTGGAACTGTGCAACATAACAGAGCAGTGCAGTGCAGTGCAAGGAGAGACAAGGAATGCTTCTTCACAGCATAACCACCTGGTGCCTGTAGCTATAAGAGCACTGAGGTCCATACTCTGCCACAGACACAGGCAGTCTACTCAGTCAAGGTTTTACTATGACTAACTCGTAAAGGTCTGTGCACTTGCAGTCACTGCTGAGGAGTCTCCGATGATGTTATGTGCCACCACCTTGATGGTGTACACAGTCCCTCTCTGCAGCCCACTGAGCACTGTGCTGGTGGCAGTCGCTGGGAGCTGCTCAGGAGTGGATCCACTGCTGGGGACTGCAGTCACTGTGTACCCAGTGACGGGAGGCCTGTTGTCAGGCAGTGTGGGAGGGGTCCATGTGACAGTGATGGACGAGCCCGAGGTAGCCATGGCGGTCACACCACCAGGTGGAGGGGGAGCTGAACAGAAGGACACAAACAACCACTGATGTGTAGGGTGGAATGTAGTTTGACGTTTGCAAGACGACTACATATAAACACAGGAAGTGGAAGTTCATTTTGTACTGCAGCAGAAAGCCACTATATAACTCCAGCACTTCTATATACATACATGCACAGCATATGTTACATACCCTGAAAGGACATAGTCTTCACTACAGCTGGTGAGATTCCTGCCCTATTCACTGCAGCAACTGCCACAGTTAACAAGTTAGGAACCTCCAGTCCAGTAAAGGTCGTCCTCAAAGATGACACTGTCCTTGTTGTTGCACCAGGTCCCCCTTGCAGAATGATGATGATGTAGGTGATGGCTGCATCCCTTCCATCATCAGCTGGCTCCACCCACTCCGCTGTGAGGGAACTGTTAGACAGGACAGTGATGGTCAAGTGCTGAGGTGCACTTGGTCCTGCACGGGGAGAGGGTTCTGGTGCTCAATTGACAACACTGAATGGTCGCTTGAACTAACTTGTAAAATTGGTATGTGGACTTGCAGTCGATGCTGAGGAGTCTCCGATGATGTTACGTGCCACCACCTTGATGGTGTACACAGTCCCTCTCTGCAGCCCACTGAGCACTGTGCTGGTGGCAGTCGCTGGGAGCTGCTCAGGAGTGGAGCCACTGCTGGGGACTGCAGTCACTGTGTACCCAGTGACGGGAGGCCTGTTGTCAGGCAGTGTGGGAGGGGTCCAAGTGACAGTGATGGACGAGCCCGAGGTAGCCATGGCAGTCAGATAAGCAGGTGGAGGGGGTGCTGGGTGGGGAGGAAGGGAACACAGCTGCCAGAGCAATGAAGAATAGCAAAAAAAAAAACCTCTGATGTTGAAATGCGGTGCAAGGTGGAATATGTCATGTGTAAAGTGATCAATGCATATAGATTGAGAGTGGGGAGAAAGAGTGAGCATGTACTCAGGTAAAGACAGTTGGTCACATATGGTGCAACAGGTGACGCAGATTCAGCGAAAGCACATACAGTTACATACCCTGAAAGGAAATAGTCTCCTCAGCAGTTGGTGAGGTTCCTGCCCTATTCACTGCAGCAACTGTCACAGTGTACGTGTTAGGAGCCTCCAGTCCAGTAACGGTCGTGTTCAAAGATGACACTGTCCTTGTTGTTGCACCAGGTCCCCCCTGCAGGGTGACGGTGTAGGTGATGGCTGCATCCTCTCCATCATCAGCTGGCTCCGCCCACTCCGCTGTGAGGGAACTGTTAGACAGGACAGTGATGGTCAAGTGCTGAGGTTGAGATGGTCCTGCATGGGAAGAGGGTTCTGGTGCTTACAGAAGCACTCTACCTCTATGCAGGGGGAGAGTTCTGGACACAGTGACAGGTAGTTCATGAGCTCACATCGACACCAGTGACATGATATCAGCTACTTTGTTTGAACTAACCCGCAAAGGTCTGTGCACTTGCAGTCGCTGGTGAGGAGTCTCCGATGATGTTATGTGCCACCACCTTGATGGTGTACACAGTCCCTCTCTGCAGCCCACTGAGCACTGTGCTGGTGGCATTCGCTGGGAGCTGCTCAGGAGTGGAGCCACTGCTGGGGACTGCAGTCTCTGTGTACCCAGTGACGGGAGGTCTGTTGTCAGGCAGTGTGGGAGGGGTCCATGTGACAGTGATGGATGAGCCCGAGGTAGCCATGGCGGTCACACTACCAGGTGGAGGGGGGGCTGGGCAGAAGGACACGATGTTGTTGGGACATGCAGGGTGGAATGTAGTTTGACGTTTGCAAGGTGATCGTCATGCAAATGAAGGAAGGGGGACAACTACATATAAACACAGGAAGTGGAAGTTCATTTTGCACTGCAGCAGAAAGCCACTATATAACTCCAGCACTTCTATATACATACATGCACAGCATATGTTACATACCCTGAAAGGAAATAGTCTTCACAACAGCTGGTGAGATTAATCCTGCCCTATTCACTGCAGCAACTGTCAAAGTTAACACGTTAGGAGCCTCCAGTCCAGTAAAGGTCGTCCTCAAAGATGACACTGTTCTTGTTGCTGCACCAGGTCCCCCTTGCAGGATGATGATGTAGGTGATGGCTGCATCCACTCCATCATCAGCTGGCTCCACCCACTCCGCTGTGAGGGAGCTATTAGACTGCACAGTGATGGTCAAGTGCTGAGGTGCACTTGGTCCTGTATGGGGAAGAGGGTTCTGGTGCTCACAGGGACACAGACGTATCCTACCTCATATAGTCTACCAGCTCAATTGACAACACTGAATGGTTGCTTGAACTAACTTGTAAAATTGGTATGTGGACTTGCAGTTGCTGCTGGGGAGTCTCCGATGATGTTACGTCCCACCACCTTGATGGTGTACACAGTCCCTCTCTGCAGCCCACTGAGCACTGTGCTGGTGGCAGTCGCTGGGAGCAGCTCAGGAGTGGAGCCACTGCTGGGGACTGCAGTCACTGTGTACCCAGTGACGGGAGGTCTGTTGTCAGGCAGTGTGGGAGGGGTCCATGTGACAGTGATGGACGAGCCTGAGGTAGCCATGGCGGTCAGATTAGCAGGTGGAGGTGGTGCTGGGTGGGAAGGAAGGGAACACAGCTGCCAGAACATGTGGTGCAACAGATGACGCAGATTCAGGTTCCGCTTTAGCTGAAAGCACATACATGAACAGCATATGCTAGTTACATACCCTGAAAGGAAATGGTCTCCTCAGCAGTTGGTGAGATTCCTGCCCTATTCACTGCAGTGACTGTCACAGTGTACGTGTTAGGAGCCTCCAGTCCAGTAAAGGTCGTCGTCAAAGATGACACTGTCCTTGTTGTTGGACCAGGTCCCCCCTGCAGGGTGATGTTGTAGGTGATGGCTGCATCCACTCCATCATCAGCTGGCTCCACCCACTCCGCTGTGAGGGAGCTATTAGACAGCACAATGATGGTCAAGTGCTGAGGTGCACTTGGTCCTGTATGAGGAAGAGGGTTCTGGTGCTTACAAAGACACAGACGTATCCTACCTCATATAGTCTACCAGCTCAATTGACAACACTGAATGGTCGCTTGAACTAACTTGTAAAATTGGTATGTGGACTTGCAGTTGCTGCTGAGGAGTCTCCGATGATGTTACGTGCCACCACCTTGATGGTGTACACAGTCCCTCTCTGCAGCCCACTGAGCACTGTGCTGGTGGCAGTCGCTGGGAGCAGCTCAGGAGTGGAGCCACTGTTGGGGACTGCAGTCACTGTGTAGCCAGTGACGGGAGGCCTGTTGTCAGGCAGTGTGGGAGGGATCCATGTGACAGTGATGGATGAGCCCAAGGTAGCCATAGCGGTCACACCACCAGGTGGAGGAGGTGCTGGATGGGGAGAAGTAAGAAGAAAGAATCAGTTGGGATGGACAGAAATAGGTAGTTATCATGTATTGTTATTCAACTGCAGACACGACTTGGAGAACTGCTTTAACTCAATGGTTAGATATGTATGTATGTACTTGTATATACGTATGTAAGTTATCGTGAAAGGAAATAGTGCTTGTAGCAGTAGTAGCAATAGAGACAGCAAGGGATATTAACAAGCTGCTGGAAGGATGATGGATACAAGTTATTGAGCTTGACATGTGCAAGGTGATTTTCATGGCGATGATGGAAGAGGACAAAGAGTGAGCATGCACAGATGGTGGCAGTTAATTATGCGTTGAAACAGACACTATCAAAGTCTGTGTCTGCTTCCAGACCCACTAAAGCCGGACCATATGCACATATATGGCTTATGTAAACTACTGCACACACAAATGCTAATAATTACATACCCTGAAAGGAAATAGTCTCCTCAGCAGGCGGTGAGGTTCCTGCCCTATTCACTGCAGCAACTGTCACAGTGTACGTGTTGGGAGGCTCCAGTCCAGTAAAGGTGGTCCTCAAAGATGACACTGTCCTTGTTGTTGCACCAGGTCCCCCCTGCAGGGTGATGGTGTAGGTGATGGCTGCATCCTCTCCATCATCAGCTGGCTCCACCCACTCCGCTGTGAGGGAACTGTTAGACAGGACAGTGATGGTCAAGTGCTGAGGTTGAGATGGTCCTGCATGGGAAGAGGGTTCTGGTGCTTACAGAAGTACTCTACCTCTATGCAGGGGGAGAGTTCTGGACACAGTGACAGCTAGTTCATGAGCTCACATCGACACCAGTGACATGATATCAGCTACTTTGTTTGAACTAACTCGCAAAGGTCTGTGCACTTGCAGTCGCTGCTGAGGAGTCTCCGATGATGTTATGTGCCACCACCTTGATGGTGTACACAGTCCCTCTCTGCAGCCCACTGAGCACTGTGCTGGTGGCAGTCGCTGGGAGCAGCTCAGGAGTGGAGCCACTGTTGGGGACTGCAGTCACTGTGTACCCAGTGACGGGAGGTCTGTTATCAGGCAGTGTGGGAGGGGTCCATGTGACAGTGACGGACGAGCCTGAGGTAGCCATGGCGGTCAGATAAGCAGGTGGAGGGGGTGCTGGGTGGGGAGGACACAATGTTGTTGGGACATGCAGGGTGGAATGTAGTTTGACGTTTGCAAGGTGATTGTCATGCAAATGAAGGAAGGGGGACAACTACATATAAACACAGGAAGTGGAAGTTCATTTTGTACTGCAGCAGAAAGCCACTATATAACTCCAGCACTTCTATATACATACATGCACAGCATATGTTACATACCCTGAAAGGAAATAGTCTCCTCAGCAGTTGGTGAGGTTCCTGCTCTATTCTCTGCAGCAACTGTCACAGTGTACGTGTTAGGAGCCTCCAGTCCAGTAAAGGTGGTCCTCAAAGATGACACTGTCCTTGTTGTTGCACCAGGTCCTCCCTGCAGGGTGATGGTGTAGGTGATGGCTGCATCCTCTCCATCATCAGCTGGCTCCACCCACTCCGCTGTGAGGGAGCTGCTAGAGAGCACAACGATGGTCAAGTGCTGAGGTGCACTTGGTACTGCAGGGGAAGAGGGTTCTGGTGCTCACAGGGACACAGACATATCCTACCTCATGTCTATCAGCTCAATTGACAACACTAAATGGCCGATTGAACTAACTTGTAAAATTGGTATGTGCACTTGCAGTTGCTGCTGAGGAGTCTCCGATGATGTTATGTGCCGCCACCTTGATGGTGTACACAGTCCCTCTCTGCAGCCCACTGAGCACTGTGCTGGTGGCAGTCGCTGGGAGCTGCTCAGGAGTGGAGCCACTGTTGGGGACTGCAGTCACTGTGTACCCAGTGACGGGAGGTCTGTTGTCAGGCAGTGTGGGAGGGGTCCATGTGACAGTGATGGACGAGGCTGAGGTAGCCATGGCGGTCACACTACCAGGTGGTGGGGGGGCTGAACAGAAGGACACAATGTTGTTGGGACGTGCAGGGTGGAATGTAGTTTGACGTTTGCAAGGTGATCGTCATGCAAATGAAGGAAGGGGGACAACTACATATAAACACAGGAAGTGGAAGTTCATTTTGTACTGCAGCAGAAAGCCACTATATATAACTCCAGCACTTCTATACACATACATGCACACTATCAAAGTCTGTGTCTGCTTCCGGACCCACTAAAGCCGGACCATATGCACATATATGGCTTATGCAAACTACTGCACACACAAATGCTAATAATTACATACCCTGAAAGGAAATAGTCTCCTCAGCAGGCGGTGAGGTTCCTGCCCTATTCTCTGCAGCGACTGTCACAGTGTACGTGTTGGGAGGCTCCAGTCCAGTAAAGGTGGTCCTCAAAGATGACACTGTCCTTGTTGTTGCACCAGGTCCCCCCTGCAGGGAGATGGTGTAGGTGATGGCTGCATCCCCTCCATCATCAGCTGGCTCCACCCACTCCGCTGTGAGGGAACTACTAGACAGGACAGTGATGGTCAAGTGCTGAGGTTGAGATGGTCCTGCACGGGAAGAGGGTTCTGGTGCTTACAGAAGTACTCTACCTCTATGCAGGGGGAGAGTTTGGACACAGTGACAGCTAGTTCATGAGCTCACATCGACACCAGTGACATGATATCAGCTATTTTGTTTGAACTAACTCGCAAAGGTCTGTGCACTTGCAGTCGCTGCTGAGGAGTCTCCGATGATGTTATGTGCCACCACCTTGATGGTGTACACAGTCCCTCTCTGTAGCCCACTGAGCACTGTGCTAGTGGCAGTCGCTGGGAGCTGCTCAGGAGTGGAGCCACTGCTGGGGACTGCAGTCACTGTGTACCCAGTGATGGGAGGTCTGTTGTCAGGCAGTGTGGGAGGGGTCCATGTGACAGTGATGGACGAGCCTGAGGTAGCCATGGCGGTCACACCACCAGGTGGAGGGGGAGCTGAGTGGGGAGAGAGACAGTAAGGGAGCTGCTAGACAGGACAGTGATGGTCAAGTTCTGAGGTTGAGATGGTCCTGCACGGGAAGAGGGTTCTGGTGCTTGCAGGATGGTGAGGTACTACACATCCGATAGTTACATACTATTACAGTTATTGCGCAAGCGCCCCGAAAGAGGGTCTGGGATTTAGCTCAAGTGTTGTCGTGTAATATCCGTGCCGTGTTTTAACACTTCTTTGATGTGGAGCCGGTTACGTGCAAACCGAATTTTTGGGGCAGATACAACGACGAGCTTGCTGTAATTGTGCTGCGCAGAAGATCCCTAGCTGTGCCAAAAACTCACTGGAAATGCTTCTTGTTCCCTGAGGGACGCTTACAAAAGTAACAAAACCGTGCCAGCAGTGTTCCATCGTCGACCTATGATCGACCATAGATGGAGTCATGGATCTAGGATCGACCGAACTACACGTTGCCAATTAGCAACCAACACTTAGCAATTAACGCGATAACGAGGTGTCACCCGATAACCGCGTTAGGAAGCCTCCACGACTTAGGTATAGGCAACTGCAGACCCTTTCTCGGGACGCTCGCCCCTGGACTGACTGACTGACTGGCTCAGCACCGGAAACGGATTAGTGGGTGAAAATCACAATAATGGGATAACTCACCGGTGTAGTTCGAGTTTGCTTCAGTTGTCACTCCTGCAGAGAAGGAAACAGGCCAAGCTGACACGACACTGTCGGTCTGGTGTGCCGGAGTGGAGGGCGGGTCCGCCCCCCCTTGGTTCGTGCGTAGCTGTTAATTGCCGCAGGACCCACCTCTTTGGCTGAGGAGCAGAAGTGCCGCCAAGCCGAATTTGAAGGTTGTGAGAAGACCCATCGCTGGGCTGTTACGACTGGGCTCATTTTATCAAAGACTCTGAGTGGCGTCCACGGCCTCCGCAGCTAGCTATAATTATACCAACTATACGAGTATACGTGTATATATTGATTGCGTGTGCCATGAATTTCATTACCAAATGAAGGAAATTACTATAAAGGACTGGTAAACACTAAACACGTAATAAATATGTAAATGTATACAGAAAGCGACAAGCACACACAATACCGCCACTATAATTATATATAAGTATGTGCATATATTATATACAAAAACAAATACCGGTATATGAACATTGACACAATTCATTAACAACTGCTTTTTGACCACAGTTGAGAGAAACACACAGGTAAGCATATCTCCATTAGCGAACTTCGCTATGGCCCATGGATTCACTACTGCAGTAAATTCACCAACTCATAAGCACGGTTGCTCTCCATAGCAACATCATTGCTGGTCACGCCCTCTCCACACTCCTCAATACACTGTTACCACCTGGGCCTGCTGGTCACATGGGTGTCACATGACCTCACAGAGTACATCTGTCACTCTTAACATACACATCTGTGAGGCTGACACAGCTGGTGTGACACAGTGAGATGTGTGTCAATTCAGTGGTGCATGACCTCACACATGAGGGGTACATGGCAGAGTCATGCCCCACCCACACTGCACATCCAATTCGCAGGGGTTGACTGTGAGCAGTAGTTGTCAGAGCTGGGGGCGGGGCTGACAGAGCCGACAAACACACAACACCACTGTGTGTGTGTGTATGCAAACACATCAAAATTGACACAATTAATTAACTGCATATTTCTTGATCCCAGTTGAGATTCACATATCTCCAGTAAGCAAAAGACTGCCACTGGCTTTGCTAGTGCAGTAAATCTAACGATTTATAAGCAGGGTTGTCCTCATTGCTGATCACACCCCCTCCACACTCCTCACACTGAGCTTCATAGAAATTTTGAATGATGTCTTCTCTGTAAGGTCCCATATTCACTCCATCGTAATGGGAGTGGAGACCTTGTGTAGCCTTGAGCATTGCAGACAACTTCCGAATCCCTATACACACATAATAGGAAGAGACCACTGATCAAATCCCATACACTCATTTCTTGCTGTTGACAATTATTCAAAATAGCATAGGATTACTAAGTGGTCATGTAAATCATGCTGACTTGAAAAGCAGAGATAAGCTGTCTTGTGAACAGTGGCAGCACGACACTGTCGGTCTGGTGTCCCGGAGTGTCCGCCCCCCCTTGCTGCGTGCGTAGCTGCCAAGTGCCGCAGGACCCACCTCTTTCGCTGAGGAGCAGAAGTGCCGCCAAGCCGAATTCGAAGGCTCTAAGAATACCCATCGCTGGGCTGTTACGACTGGGCTCGTTTCGGTGGCACCCACGGCCTCCACTAGCTAGCTATATTATACATACTAGAGTATAAATTATGCGTGATTGCGTGTGCCACGAATTTCATTACTAAATGAAGGAAATTACTATAAAGGACTGGTAAACATTAAACACGCCAGAAATATATAAATGTATACAGAAAGCGACAAGCACACACAATACCGCCACTATATATATAAGTATGTGCATATATTATATACAAAAACAAATACCGGTATATGAACATTGACACAATTCATTAACAACTGCTTTTTGACCACAGTTGAGAGAAACACACAGGTAAGCATATCTCCATTAGCGAACTTCGCTATGGCCCATGGATTCACTACTGCAGTAAATTCACCGACTCATAAGCAGGGTTGTCCTCCATAGCAACATCATTGCTGGTCACGCCCTCTCCACACTCCTCACACTGAGGTTCATAGAAATTCTGAATAACATCTTCTCTGTAAGGTCCCATATTCACTCCATCATAGTGGGAGTGGAGACCTTGTGCAGCCTTGAGCATTGTAGACAACTTCCGAATTCCTATACACACAAAATAGGAAGAGACCACTGATCAAATCCCATACACTCATTGCTTGCTGTTGAGGCTAGAGTGAGGTTCTTGACAATCATGCTCACTTGAAACATTGGCAGAAATAAATTCTCTTGTGAACAGTGGCACATACAGTGCCAGTACATACATTTGAGTTGTGGTGTCAGTACATGTCCCCTAGATGGGTATTAGTCCCAGCTGTGAGTTGTAGCTAACTGTACTAAAGCATATCTTTGTGTGCATGCAGTGAGCTTTGCATGTGCACACATACACACTATCGATGCAATGCCATTAGTCCCAGCTTTGAGTTGTGTTGCTCTGCCTGTACTAAAGCATATCCCTGTGTGCCTGGTTGTCCACAACACACATGCACTCTCTCACTCACTGTCGATGCAATAATCATTACCGCATCGACTCACTTGTGTAAAACAAGATGGCAGTGAGTACGGCAGCAACAAGAAGGAGGAGTGCTGTGAGCAGTGCCACAGCGAGGGCAACCACAGCTGGGAGGAGAGCAGCACTGTCAAGACCAGACACTGCATGAGGAGCTGCGGTAGAAAGAAATGTGAGTAGGCAACACACGTGTACCAGTAAGAGACTCTTCGAAACCAAAAGAGCAAGGTATATAAAACACACAACAAGTGGCTCCCATACAGTTCCATAACGAGTTAAATATTGTGTAAATACATACTACTAATAATACATGAACAGCATACCCTACATACCCTGAAAGGAAATAGTGGTGAGAGTCCTGCCCTATTCTCTGCAGCGACTGTCACAGTGTACGTGTTAGGAGCCTCCAGTCCAGTAAAGGTCGTCCTCAAAGATGACACTGTCCTTGTTGTTGCATCAGGTCCCCCCTGCAGGGTGATGGTGTGGGTGATGGCTGCATCCCCTCCATCATCAGCTGGCCCCACCCACTCCACTGTCAGGGAACTGTTAGACACACAACGATGGTCAAGTGCTGGGGTTGAGATAGCTCACATTGACACCAGTGACAGATATTGCGTACAATCAAACCACGCAAGAGAGTCCTCCCACCTGTCACTTCAGTGTGGTCCAGCGCCTCTACTGCTACGTCTGTACGTAGTGCTAGTTACGTGAATATAAGACAGATGTATGCGCTGTAGCTGCAGCAAACAGCTCACGAGCCAAGGGCCGTGCACGGACGCACCTCGTCCAGTGAAGAGCAGAAACGCCGCCAAGAAGATTTGCAACGTCACTCGAGCAGGCTCCATCGTTGTGTGCACCGTAGTCCGTCTACTCCCTCCGGTCCGTGAGGGGAGGACCCGGACTGGACAGGACGATCACTGCAAAGTCGCTCTACCTGGGAGGTGTCCCACGGCCACACACATACTGTACACGTCTAGTAACTATTCGCGATCCGTTGTGGGGCAGGTTGCAACATCGACGGGCATAATTAAATTGGTGTCAAATATTCATAGCTGAACATGTACCATGAATTCTATTACAATTATATTGGGGACACTGTACATACACGTGGTAGGTTCGGAGGAAGATTCACGACTAGGAAGCGTGCACCAGTAGATGGTGGAGGGTATGGAGTTTTCACGTTCGTCCATGTGTGCATGTGCAGTGCCATGCAACGTCACAGGCTTCACACATACATCAACACACACATCAGAGAACACTGAACCACATGCTGTACTAGTGTTCATGTCAGTTGCAAGGAATATTAATTAAGGAAGTAATCATGTATGGGTTAATGTGTTGTGTGGAAGTACACACACTGACATATTTACATTTCCAACACTGAGTGCTGTCGCAGTGATGGGGCTGTCACGCAGTGGAGCTTGTAGTGGATGCCATATTAGGAGTTGCAGGTGTGTCTTCAGCACTTGCATCATTCTCACCGCCTATTGCAACACCCCCATTTAAGGTTGCAACATTCCCATTTGCTGACTCAACACTAAACGACCTGTCATATAACTTCCCACCTTCAGAGATGGTCAACATTTGCAAGTCGGTTGTCTGGCGCTCGAGTGCTGGTGGGTGGCTGGCAGCCTGACCGTCTGCCCCCTCCTCTCTGTCCACCTTCTTGCAGCTCCAGGAGTAGCCGAAAGAGAGCCAACCGAACAAGATGAAGAGGGTGTTGCCGATGTTTGTGACAATGGCCAGGATGAAGAGACGCACCGTCAGGTTGGTGTTATCGTACTCCCAGCAATTGCCACGGGAACCACACTCGTACTGCCACAGGGTGCAGGCACTGTCAAAGATGGCTCCAAAGAGTAGTGGTCCAGGGATGGTCCCTAACGCTCGGAAGACGAGTGACTGCAGACCGAGTGAGAACGTTCGCTGTTCTTCTGCCACAGACCTGGAGGGTGTGAAGGGAGGGAAGGGGGGAGGGGAGGGAGATCAATGCGACAACATGTTATGCTGAGGTATGGCAAACATCAAACATGTTGCCTGGAGTACGTAGACTTAACGTTTAATGTATATATACACATGTACAGACCAACTTCAACAGAGGTCATTCATGAAGCACTTTCACACGGTCATGAACACAAGAAACTTTTGCGTGCTGCATGAACGAGTTGAGAGCGAGCATGCTGCATCATTAGAATGAAGGGCGGGCCATAGTCACCACCATGTATGCAATATGCATATACCTGTAATTCATGGGCACAATTATGATATGCTACTAGCCTCACATGACATCATATGTCATGTGACCTGCCGGCCAGTGACACCACCTACGTACCTCATTACGACCAGGAGGCCAGGGATCTCCCCAGCAAACACAGTGATGAAGAAGAGTAGTAGCACTATCAGCAGCACTGGGAGGTAGGGGCAGCCGTTAGGGCACCTCCCTTCCACCACTTGGCCGAAGGAGGCGTTTGTCTGAAGGGCACAGGAGCAGTTCGAGTAGTCGCCTTCCTACAGGGGAGGGGAGGGTGGGAGGGCATGCTGGTCACATGGGTGTCACATGACCTCACAGCACACCTCCATCACTTATGTATACCTCTGTGAGGTTGACACATCCGGCATGACACGGTGAGAAGTGTGTCAACCCAGAGGTGACGTCACACACAGGGGTGTAGGTGTTGGAGCTACACCCACAGCCCGCACTGCACATCCCGTCTGCAGGAGAGGCAACCGTCAGCAGGTAGCCAGCAGAGCTGGGGGCGGGGCAAGAAGAGCATCATTATTTGTGTGTATATGTGTGTGTGTGTGCATGTGTGTGTGCGTGTGTCTAGCTGCGTGTGTGTGTGTATATGTATATGTGTGTGCACGTGTGTGTGTGTATATGTTTTGTGTGTGTGTGTGTGCACGTGTGTGTGTGTATATGTTTTGTGTGTGTATGTGTATGTGTGTGTGTGTGTGTGTGTGTGTGTGTGTGCATGCGTGCGTGCGTGCGTGCGTGCGTGCATGCGTGCGTGCGTGCGTGCGTGCGTGCGTGCGTGTGTGTGTGTGTGTGTGTGTGGTGTATTCACTCCTCACCCATTGTTCGGTAATCCGACCACATTTGCATTTGGACAGTGGAAGAGCACGCCAAACACAAGCAGAGTGGAAATGAGGGAGGAAATAAAGGAAATGAATGCTGCTCTCTTCCCAGTTGACTTGGCGCAGTAGACAATGCCAGCTCCTGTTGCAATACCAACAGCAGCACCACCGATGCCGATTCCCCCAGCCAAGTAGCTGCCAACCGAAGAAGAGAGGTTATACTGCGCCTCCAAGTACTTTGGACCAAAGGTGGTCAGCCCGACAATGGTGATGGCTTGCAGAGCAATGGAGAAGGTGGAGTACACCCACGTCGGGCTGGACAGCACCTGGCGGAGGTGTTTGGGAGCCTCCTTCATTTCTGCTACGAGGCCAGTCTGGGACGAGCCGTCTGTGAACTCCAGCACCATCTCCTTCTGGCGCTGCATACAAATGAGGTGGCTTTCGGGGAGTTCCCGTGGAAACATCAAAATGGGCACGCTCATCAGAATCACCAGAATACCAATGACAATAAAGCCTAGCCACCATGCCCCCACGTAGGCTGGGTCAGTGTCTGTTAGTGTGGTGGGCGTGAGCGGATCCACGTAGATCTGCAGCCAGGATCCACCGAGGACAAAGCCCAGGCCGGGCCCCACCACAGTGGCGATGTAGAAAATCCCAAGGAAGATGGGAGCCTTCCGGGGCCACACCCAGTCATCGAGCAAGGCTGTCCCGACGGTGAAGAGGGGAGAAGCACCGACACCCATCAGGATGTTTCCAAAGATAAACAAAGAGTACACCTGCACAGGCAAGTGGTTAGGACAGGCAGTGGAACAGAGGTATGGCAGAAGTCAAAATGGTATGCAATACATAACATACATACTTCACATCAAAAGCCCCATGTACATATGTCCCTCCGTGCACTTGTTCATTGGTTCGACTAGCGCAACTATAACGCACTCCTCATCTCTTAAGCGTAAATAAATAAGCATAAATGTATGACTTTGTAAGACAATTAAACTGATCAGCTGGCAGTGTGTGGCTGAAGCACACACACTGTACCACTGAATGTCTGCTATGGGAACCTGCTCAAGAGCAGCCCCTGGTCGTCTCTGTTCACACACACACCAGTGGGTCAGTACTGGATTAGGTACTGAACGTGACCACACAACATTGCCTCTAGCTGCCCTGGCTGTAATGTTGAGTCAATGTGGTTCATGTATGGGGGAGAGGCTACACGGAGTGCAGCAGAGTGGGCTCAGGGGACACTGGTAATGGGCTTCACTTCACCAGGGAGAAGGTCGTATACTCATTAAAATGACAAGCAACACTGCAGAATCCACAAATTAGGCAGATGTTTTGTGGTAAAGGCTTGAGACAAGCATCTTCCCGGGGCAGGATAGGGCAATGTCTCACCGGACCACTGCCACACTGCGCTGCAGCTCCTCTTGTACTAAGGCAGCCACGGGCATTGTGCAATGCAAGTGCTGCCACTCCACCTCACCTGCTATCAAACTGCCACACATGCCATTACCCACTTCAATTTACAATTATATATAGCCAGTCTATCTTAATGAGCACATTATAGCAATTATAGCAACTCGCATTAATGACATGCACGCAAGCACGCACGCTCGCACACACTACCCACTCACCCAGGAAGGAGATGACTCAGAGCACTGGTCCACAGTCACATTCCCGCTGCAGAACTCGCTCTCCACTCCACTCACACCAGGCTGGTACGGGCCCACCACAAACTGAGGCAGAGCAAACACAAGAGCGCCGATCCCGTGGATGATAGCTCCGACTCCAAGCCACCTCGGCTTGTTGCCCCGCCCCCCAAAGTAGCTGACAGGGATGATGCACAGCGCTACGGTGATGTCGAACGTGCTAGCTATGAGCCCCGTCATGACGCTGGTGAACTGGTAGCGCCGTTCAATGGACGAGAGCACAACTGAGGTCAGACCTGCAGTGGAAGGAGAGACTTGTGATCACTGCACATAGCTCACATCACATTCTTGCTAGCCACACACATCAGTCCCTCGCTGACCCCAAACTACAGGTCATACAGCTGTGAAGCCTGCTAAAAGGGATCAGAGAACAAGGGGTTTGTGCTGAGTTCACCAAGCCACACAAGCTCAACACGAACACATCACCAATACCACCTGCACGCCCTGGATGGCGTCACACACACCAGTCTTGAGCTAGTCTGAGCATGGAATGTGGCAGGTCACTGGAGGTCTAACATCTAGCCATATCTCTGGATGTGTTACACGTCATTCACAACATTGCTGGCAAGTGATGAGTGCGTAAGGAATGGTTCCAGAAATGTCATTTTCGCCTCTCAGAGACCATGGCAGAATCAATCTCAGAGGGTGTGTAATCCTAAATTTCCCTGAGGGATACATGCCCCCAGACCACCCTAGCTCTAACAACTTCCTTAAAACTGTCTTCTCCCCAAAATTTGCATCCTAGATAGAACCCTGGACATTGTGTGTGTGTGTGTGTGTGTGTGTGTGTGTGTGTGTGTGTGTGTGTGTGTGTGTGTGTGTGTGTGTGTGTGTGTGTGTGTGTGTGTGTGTGTGTGTGTGTGCATGTGTGTGTGTGTGTGTGTGTGTATGTGTGTGTGCGTGTGTATGTGTGTGTGTGTGTGTGTGTGTGTGTGTGTGTGTGTGTGTGTATGCAGAGTCGCCTTGGTAAGGTCGAATGAACTACAAATGCCATTACTCAACATAAAATCACCTCCTGTTCTGTGTCAGTGAGTGGCCATACATACAGCAGGATGGGGGGCCCATTCACCTCAATGACCATCTAGGGACTCAGACTCAATGCACACAAATTATCCCTCATTAGGGCCGGCCCAGCAGGTAGGGGCAGCATAAGCAAACAAACACATTTAAGGGACCCTGGAAGTTTACAGGGACAGCCTTTGTAACTAAATTCATGGCCACGCACACACAAACAACACACTTCAGCATAGTATGCAAAGCGATGAATCTCATTCCAGGCAGCCAGCTGACTACAACATGTGCAAGTGTGGGTGTTGTGACAGGTTCATTAGTGAGCTGTTGCAGACACATCAATGTTGCAGGGGAGGAGCTGCAGTGCAAAGGGAGGCAAGCCAGGCCAGCCGATGTGTGGGCACACATGAGACAGATGCCTTGTTGTGTGCATGCAAGAAGCAACAGCTTTCACAACAGACTGCCACTGCCCAGCTACCCTTGCATCATCCCACCAGCCAGCCCAGCCCAGCATCCCCCCACACTCTACACACACATACACACACTGCCCCTCCCCACCACTAGGCCACCCACACCAACACAGACACGTATACAAGGCCACCTGCACACACGTTAGCACTCCTTCCAACGAACTACCCCCACACAGGCACCTTAGGTCTATACAGGCACACACACACAAACACATCCTCTGGACGGCTCTGCTCCACTACCTCGCATA
Organism: Aplysina aerophoba; assembly: GCA_949841015.1. Taxonomy (NCBI): domain Eukaryota; kingdom Metazoa; phylum Porifera; class Demospongiae; order Verongiida; family Aplysinidae; genus Aplysina; species Aplysina aerophoba. The sequence goes on from OX465042.1 coordinate 6,239,282, forward strand.
CCCCTGCCCTTAAGGACCACCGAAGTAGTCCCCCTCGGCGCGAGTGACGCAGCTAGCGTCAGGTGTGGTCGCTCACCCGAGACCAGAGAGCCTTCCAACGTCGCGAAGAGAAAGAGGAGCACAGTCATGGTGACGGCATTCCTGAAGACCTGCAGGAAACGAGGCCTCCATCGCCACAGCCCGACGCGGTACTTCTCCCCTCGCTTCTCCAGTTCCTCCTCCAGCTCCGGTCTCTCGCTGAGGAGGCGCCTCAGGTCAGAAGGGCCGCACAACCGGCTCTTCACGTCTCGGAGAGCCATCTCGGTCGACTACCTACCTAGCAGACAGAATCAACATCAATGACGTCATAACATTAAAAGCGCACAGCGGGAGCTATGCAAACAGCAGTGATGTCACGGTGCAGCTCCTGCGGCCTCTGCCAGTAATTAACGAGTGCACATGCACGCCCCATGTCACCGGGAACAATACAACATGGCACAATATCCACTAGCTGCCAAGTCTGACATGAAGTGGATACGTACATACATGCAGCACCATGCATGTGATAGCACCAAACACAGCCATGTGTGTGTGGGTATACGTGGGTGGGTGTGCATGTCACAGCTAGGAGCTTGCAAGGCATGCCATTGAAGGGTTGCCGGGCACGGGAAGATTGCATACCTACTTGTACATAGCTATGCACCAGTCGCTAACTGATTCAAAGAATCATTGTCGTGAGTGGTTCTTTCAGGACAGAACTGTAGCCTAGCTGGTGCATGCTCCTTTATCCCGGCCCAGAGTGATCAGGTCTGCAAAGGGTAACATGTACTGCAGCACCTCTGTTAATGCGCATGCACACACACCATACATGTACACACACACACACACACACACACACACACACACACACACACACACACACACACACACACACACACACACACACACACACACACACACACACACACACACACACACACACACACACACACACACACACACACACACACACACACACACACACACACACACACACACACACACACACACACACACACACACACACACACACACACACACACACACACACACACACACACACACACACACACACACACACACACACACACACACACACACACACACACACACACACACACACACACACACACACACACACACACACACACACACACACACACACACACACACACACACACACACCATGTATCCTAATCACAGGCATACATTCTTACCAAGCATGTGAATATGATAGCTAAAAGTCTGTCCTATTATGACTGTTTAGTTTACCCTCGTGCCCCACCCCGGCCCAAACAATCATGCCACGATCACGTATCATCCACGTTTGTTCAGCTTGCGGACTTTACCAACGGGGTAAGACCAGTCGACGGCACCAGCCTGTCTACACAACCAAACCGGGCTTCAATGAGGGACTTTCCCCACAGTGAACTACGTCATCGTATATAAGCAGGTGTCAAACATGTCGCTGGGCAGTAAAACGGTCCCTCCCCCCTCTCCACCCACGGCAAACCATCTGCCAGCGCCTAAAGTAAGTAACACGCCTCCCCGTGACGCGACTGCATCGTGTTTAACCTTACTGCTTTTGGGTGTTGTTAACTGCAGAAGTTCGAAGACCGAGCGGCTTTGGCGCTTTCTTGGGTGAGTGCAGCGCGCACGTAATCACCAACAGGAGTTCTCTGTAGACTGGGGCCCTCTGTGTGCAAGCAGTGGTAGTGGAGAGTTGTGGCGTGTTCTCTGTAGACTGGGGCCCATGTGTGCAAGCAGTGGTGGTGGAGAGTTGTGCTGTGTTCTCTGTAGACTGGGGCCCACGTGTGTGCAAGCAGTGGTGGTGGAGAGTTGGGGTGTGTTCTCTAGTGCTGTACATGCTGTTTAAGTAGTGTGTGGCTGACAATTTCGGTCTTGTGGACTTGTGAAGACCTTTGATATGAGGCCGAGGAGAAGTCATATGAGATGAACTTTTTGACATTTAGAGCCATTCTAAATGGCAATGTATTTGTTTGCTCTCTGCAGTTTGAAGGCTGGTCTGAGGCCAAACGGTGGCGCTTCCTCGAGCGTCTCCTCTCCGTCTGCTCCGAGAAGCACCTCCGCCGAGCGCACCATGTGCTGGAGGCAAAGGTGCCCAAAGCAAGAGCAGACTTCACTCGCCTCCTTCCTCACAACCTCTGCCTCCGCATCTTGGGCCTCCTTGACCCCAGAACACTCTGCAGAGCCTCCCAGGTGAGTGGCGCTCAAGAGAGGTCAACAGGACAAGGGGCAAACAGACCAGTCTAGCTTGCTAGACCCTCTTCCTTGTTGGCCGCTTACACCATGGGAAGCGTCTGTGGTGTAAGCACCTGAAGGCGAAGAGGGTCTAGCGTGCTAGACTGCAAGCGGACTGGCTTACCCTCATGTGCGTGCTACAGGACGGCCACCGTCCTCCTGTGTGGTTGAGCGGACCTGTGCTGCTGGCTAATTGTCCGACAGCAAGTGCTGTGTCCCACTAGTTGGGTGTGTGCTGGGCTGTTTACGTTGGGTGCATGCAGCAGCCAAAGCTGTGGGGTGCAGTGTTGGGTCCCTGTGTGTATACATGTACATATATGTACGTAGGTGTGCTGGTATTGGAAGCTGCTGTGTGAGGATAACTCATTGTGGAGGGTGAAATGCTTGCGTTATGGCTGGGCGTTGCCCCAGCCTCCTGCCGACCATGAGCTGGGAGTGTGGAAGAGACACTATGTGATGTGTGTTTATAATCTGCACTGGGTGCCCCCAAAGGTGAGAGGATAGTCCTGTAATTATAGTTCATATCACTTGTATACGTATGCATATAATGTTTGTGCACTGCTTGTGTGACAGCCAATGCTTGTGTGTGTGTGTGTGTGTGTGTGTGTGTGTGTGTGTGTGTGTGTGTGTGTGTGTGTGTGTGTGTGTGTGTGTGTGTGTGTGTGTGTGTGTGTGTGTGTGTGTGTGTGTGTGTGTGTGTGTGTGTGTGTGTGTGTGTGTGTGTGTGTGTGTGTGTGTGTGTGTGTGTGTGTGTGTGTGTGTGTTCTTAGAGTTTCACTCTTAGTTACCATGGTGACATCACTAAAGACAAGGAAGCAGTGGCAGACGACACGGACAGCGAGACGACTGTGTCGAGTGTGTTTCCACCTGCTGAGAAGGAGGAGGAGTTTGTTCACCATGACAACAGTGAAGGTGTGGCGGGTAGGAGCAGGCCACCGTGGAGGGTGACGGACCACAAACCAAAGGAGCTGATCAAATCCACCGTCCTCTGGACGTCGCAGCCACAGAAGTGAGGAGGAGTGAATGTCACATGTATATATCTCACATCACATCACACACACACACACACACACACACACACACACAGACACACGGACACATGGACACACGGAAACACACACATGGACACACATGCAAAGCACAGCAGACGTACATACACACTAGTGTGCATCACCCTCTGCCTTCAATATGTGTGCAGGAGACAGCAGCAGAACAGACCCACTCCCCGCCTCTCCCAGAGCCAGAGCGTCATTCTGATGGCACAAAAGGACGAATCTACTGCAGGCAGAGCAGAAACGACCATACGACAGTCCACCTCGACACCTTTGGTGAGCGGAGTCAGGGGCAGGGGTCGTGGTAAACACAGGCTTCACTCGCACAGTGTAGAGGATGTGAAGCCCAACAAGAGTTCAGTGGCGGAGGAGGTACAACCGAAATACCAGAGCAGCATTGATGCATGGCTGTCTGTCCGGGAGACAGAAGGGAGTGGGGCAGCTCGGTCAAGGAGCCAGGCAACTCTGAGGAAAACAGTTCCTGCATTGTCTCAAGGGAGAAGCGATGGAGGAGAATTGTCGAACAAGACCCCTCCTTCCCATGGCAGCTGGTCTACTGGCAGTGCTGCTCGTCCACCTGCTCAGAAGACGAGCGTTGTGCAGAGCTCATGGCAACTGACCAGATCACTCAGGGATACACAGTCTGAACCAAACAAAACAGCCATTTTGCTGAAACCATGGCAACCATCACATGCTAGTCATGTGATGGTGCATGATAGTGATGTAAGTGATGATGAGTCAATTTGAACTGTAGCCCCTTCCAGCGAGTGTTGAGCGATAGTAGATGTCGATGCTGAGTGCGGTGTTGGCAATCAGTGAGATCAGCCAAGGCTACAGTAACTAGATATCACACACCAAGTGATGAAGGATAACACTTGTGTGCATTGGAAAATGAGTATTAATTAGCAGTTTTGAATGTTTCCGCAACTCGAGGCTATTTGTGCACCAGAACACAACAGCTGTCGCTTGTGCTGTGTGCGTGCTAAGCCATTAGTGTTGCCAGTGGCCTTCAACGCGTGCACCCACCCCACCACAGCACACTCAAACCACACTCTGCACACATGTGAAGAACACATCATTGATTGTATCTGCGTGCAGGTGTTGTAAACACACACATATCTGCAGGTTGTACAAATAATTGTAGTAACTGCAGTCGGTGAGTACCCACTACCTCGCTACGTACACAGTGCAAGTTAATATAATTATGATACACTACGTTGACTGGAAGTATGGTAGTCTATCGACGTCACCGGGTACTACACGAGGAGCAGGCTTCTCCACGCCTGTGTCCGGCCACTCGCTGCAAGTGCCGCCTATACCCCATATCTGTACATGTATCTGTACACGTATCTGTACATGTATCTGTACATGTATATCGCCTTCATATCACACTGGAGTGTACATACGTATGCGTAATTTACAGTGTAAGTTATAAGTGAAAACAACACTGAATGCTGCTGTTAGGTGCACAACAGTGTACTCTCCTAAATGCTGAATCATCACATTAACACACAAACACTGTGTATCATACAAATATTAAAACACACAAAAAGAACTCATCACTTAGGATAACTACATTCATGACCACTATGTCTCATCCTCGCTATCCTCCTCCTCCTCGTATGCCACAGGGTGAACACACTGCTCTACAGCCTCCACCATCAGTTTGAGGTCTTCTTCGCGAGAGAGGGAGTGGTTACCGCCCGGCACAACGTTGAAGGTTGTGGGTGCACTGAGACGTTGCACCAGACTCACAGAGACAGAGGGAGGCATGATGACGTCATTGCTGCCGTGGAGCAGCCGCACGGGTGAAGAAATGATCTCCAGTCCTGGCATGTCCAGTATGGTGTAGCGGGCGGAGTCCTGGATGAGCTCAAGGGAAATTTGATGTGGGGCTTCCATGCCTTCTTTGAAGTACTCAAAGTGGCCTTTCTTCTTTGCCTCGCTCTTTTCTGCCTCACTCAATCCCTTCCACAGAAGTTGGAGGAAGTCCGGCGAACAAGACATGCCCACAAGTGAGTGCACCGACTCCGGCTCCCTCATTGCCACCAGAAACATGAGCCAGCCTCCGACCCCGGATCCAACCAGGACCTGGGGCCCTACTGCCACCTGACGCACAATTGTGAGCGAGTCTCCCAACCAATTTGTCATGGTTGACTGCGACAGACATCCCTCACTCTCGCCCGTTCCAGACAAACAGAACCGGATAAAGGACAGTCCTTCTCTCCGGCAGTACTCCTCCAGAGCATCGGCCTTTTTGTACTGCTCTGAGAACAAGCTCTGAATGTATATTACACCAGGGGATCCCCCCTCCAGTTTCCAGTATGTTATGTCATAGCCTAGATAGGAATGGAAATGGAAATAGAAGAACAGACATACATTATACTGCAAGCACAAGTGACCTCTTTCTTCGCATGTTCAAGTTCGTGCGTGTGTGTATGCTTCACTATAGCAACAACAGCAGAAATGAAAATTGAAAAGAAGTACATTAATTGACCGCCAAATGCACTTGTGCAGTTACGTCTGTGTGTGTGTGTGTGTGTGTGCGTGTGTGTGTGTGTGTGTGCGTGTGTGTGTGTGTGTGTGTGTGTGTGTGTGTGTGTGTGTGTGTGTGCGCGCGCATGTGTGTGTGCATGTGTGTGCATGTGTGTGTGTGTGTGTGTGTGTGTGTGTGTGTGTGTGTGTGTGCGCGCGCATGTGTGTGTGCATGTGTGTGTGTGTGCACGTGTGTGTGTGTGTGTGCACGTGTGTGTGTGTGTGTGCACGTGTGTGTGTGTGCATGTGTGTGTGTGTGCACGTGTGTGTGTGTGTGTGTGCACGTGTGTGTGTGTGTGTGTGTGTGTGTGTGTGTGTGTGTGTGTGTGTGTGTGTGTGTGTGTGTGTGTGTGTGTCAGCGTGTGTGTCCATGCAACATCTACTCTTAATGGTACCGCTGACCGCTGCACCCACCATGCCCACAACTTTCCTCCTCCACCCACAGACAAAGGAAACGAACAGTAATGGGGCAACTGAGGACCACAATGTGCCCATTATACCCACATTGGTGTACAACGGGCCCACAAACTCAATTATTTCCATGTGGCTACACTCGATCAAGCTCGAAGACGCATAATGTAGGATTCCCTCATTCATGGTGTATACCACTCTACTAGTTTAGCATCGGTATTCCTTGCCAGATGGTGCAGTGGCCACCACACAACCACTACATGGCCTAGCAGAACGCACATACGCACGTAATTTGAGGCACATGCACAAACATACACACAACACACAAACATACGTACACACAACACACAAACATATAGAATGTGATTCAGTTCACAAACTCCATATAACTAGTAGCAAAACTGCTTTCACCGGGGGTGGGGGGTGGGGGCTACACGAGACCAGTCGACGTTAGGCTCTTCACCAGTGACGGTGGCGTGTAGCCAGCCAGGTCGTGAGGGGTGTGCAGTGCTGTCCACAGCGTGCTGGCTGCACCGTGACGAGCCACACAATCCTCTCCTATGGCCCACTTATTGACAAACACGACATGTCTCTGTGGTTGCGACATAGCTACGTACGCGGCTGGTGGACACAGTCTTCGTCTTCCAGTCGTTCAGAATGCGAAAGGTTAGCTAGCCACGTGGGTATCGGATGTACATGACAACAATGTCACTCGCTCTCAGCAGTCCTAGCTACTCTCTGCAGCAGTTCGCTCTCCACTCGCGACCACCAGTTGCATCGAGCAGGGCGCAACATGCAACACACAGACCCCCTACAACGGACAGGAGTGGCGTCTTGGTGGGGGCCTCCAGTGAATGGGCAGAAACAAGACTGCACCGCTACAGATGCCTAACACGATACGCGCCATCGAAGGCAAAGGGCCACCTGTGGTCAAAACCTTCTCACCTGACTCAGAACCAATGGTACCTTTCTTCAATACACTCCCTTCCGCCATCTTGTCCGACACTCTAGCGGTAACCGGAAGTATTCGACAACCTTGTGCTGAGCTGGAAATATGGCGTTGTTTGGTCCGAGTGCTGGCGCGAGGCGCGAGCCGAGAAGCTTGGTGGAGTTTCGGGCAGGGAAGATGACGCTGAAGAATCGTACTGTGACGCCGGACAAGCGAAAGGGCTTGGTGTTTATGAAGATGGACGATGGGCAGTTGCTCCACTTCTGCTGGAAAGACAGGACCTCTGGACTAGTGGAAGATGTGCGTGTGTGGGCGCACGTGGCCGCGTGTGCTAGTAACCGACACACGTGGCACATTCTTCTTAGTCAAAGGCCCGCAACAAGTAGGACCTAGGTCGTGCGAGGCTTTGACTAAAGAGAATACGCTGGCAGCGCGTTGTTCACGTCTTTGTGCCAGTGCGTTGGAGGCCATTTCGTTGGGGTCATGGCACATATAAGGGGGATCCAAATTGCGCAAGTATGGACTGCGTGGATTTAGTATTAGTTTTAGGGTCAGGGTTTGGGGTTGATTTTATATTGTAAAATTTGGCGCCCCCCTGGCTCTCCCTTATATGTGCCCACTGCCTTTCGTTGGCTCATACAAGGGGCGCCATATTCAGCAATCAACCCTAACCCCCTTACACCACACTAGGGGACTCCACACTGTCCATGCTGTGTAATGAGATTCATCGTTGGATACATATCATATGTACCAATACCCATTCTGTTGTGGGGTACATTATATAGTAATAATAATAATATAGTACTTCAGCATAGACTTTATACAATTTGAACACGCCATGACTTACATACATAATTTGTACGCCCCATGACTTGCATGATTTGTACACCCCATGATTTCAGCACTTGAGCTGTTGTCCTCCTCCTCTGCAGGACTACATCTTGTTCCCTGGTGACGCAGACATGAAGTTTGTCCCCCAGTGCACCACCGGCCGCGTGCTCCTCCTCCACTTCAAGAACAATCGGAAGGTGTTCTTCTGGATGCAGGAGCCCAAGGAGGACAGGGACGAGGAGTACTGCAAGACCGTGAGTGGGGTGGGGTGGAGGTGGGGTCACCAGAGGTGGTCCGGGAGGGGGGTGGGGTGGGGGTGGGGTCACCAGAGGTGGTCCGGGAGGGGGGTGGGGTGGAGGGACGAGGAGTACTACAAGAGCGTGAGTGGGGCAGGGTGGAGGTGGGGTCACCAGAGGTGGTCCGGGAGGGGGGTGGGGTGGGGGTGGGGGGACGAGGAGTATTGCAAGACCGTGAGTGGGGGGGGGCATGGTGGAGGTCACCAGAGGTGGTCCGGGAGGGGATGGGGTGGGGGTGGGGTCACCGGGGGTGGGGGGACGAGGAGTACTGCAAGACCTTGAGTGGGCTAGGGTGGAGGTGGGGTCACCAGAGGTGATCCGGGAGGGGGGTAGGGTGGCAACCACAGTCTGTGGGACCCCCTATGTGGTGTGATAATTGTTGTTGGTGTTTTTGTAGGACTTTGTCAGGGGACAGGGGACAGGGTGATACCATGGCAGAAGCTGTGCTGTTCGATTGCTGTTGGGGGATTGTTGTCGGGCAACAGGACAAGCCTTGCTTGCTAACCAAAGTGCTTTCTCCAAACCAGTTGTGTGTGTTTAGGGGGAGAGGTGTGTGTGTACATGCATGTGTGTGGGTTTTGTACATAGACCGGTGGTTGCTGTGAAGGAGTGAACCGTTCAAGTGGCATTGTTCTCTGCTGTGCATGCACCGCCTCCTGCCACACCCCTGCCACACACCCTACCCACCCCTGCCACACCCCCTACCCACACCAGGTGAACGACCTCATTGCAAACCCCCACAGTGCGGATGCAGCAGGTGGCGACGTCAGTGGTCTACACGCAAGGCTCATGGGTAAGAGGGAGGGGTGGGGAGGGAGAGAGGGAGGGGTGGGCAGGGAAGGGGGAGGGGTGGGGTGAGAGAGAGGGAGGGGTGGGGTGGGAGAGAGGGAGGGGTGGGCAGGGAAGGGGGAGGTTGGGCTTGTTGCTGACATACTGATTAACCCCCCACGTACCAAGTCTTATGTGCTTTAGCTAGGCTGTCGTTGACGTGGTGGGGGTACTGGGAGATGCACTGAGGTGTGGCAGAGACTACTGTACAGCGAGAAAATTTCACAAGCTTTAAGTTCACAATTTTTACAATTCAGCCAAATTTATGAATTTTTCACTTTGCAAAATGTTCTTCCCTAATGGTAAAAGCCTAATTTTAAACAAAATTGTGAAATTTTAATTGCAAAATGTTTGATTTGCAATGAAATTGTGAAACTTTCTTCTGCGAACAATCCTTGCTACACAGTAAAACAGAAGGCGCAGGAGTAGTGAGAGGACCTACTGCAGTGACATGGTCACCTCCCCTCCCCCTCCCCCTCCTCCCATGGTTGTGTGTGCTGCAGGGATGGATAGTCACAGTCTACAGGCCCTTTTCGAGGGCATGGACCAACAGCAGATTGTGGAGCTGCTCAACCAGGGCACCCTCCCCTTTGGCAGCCTTGCCAGCCTCGCTGGCAGCTCCTCCTCCTCCCGACCCAGCACCAGCAGCCAGTCACGACCAGACACAGCTGTTACGAGCCAGTCACAGGAGCCCGTGTCTCAGAGTGGCGGGGGTAGGAGGACCAGTGGGACCAGCAGGAGCGAGCAGCACAGTGAGAGCTCTCAGCCGTCCCAGCCAAGGTGAGGGGGTGGGAGGAGGGGCGGAGGTGGTGGTCCAGTTGGTCTGCAAAGGTCAGGTTGTGTGCGCTGCACTGCAGGGTGGGGTTGTCAGATCTGCAGAGCATTCTCTCTACTCTAATCCCGCCTGGCACCGGTGAGTCAATTATGTCTTGTGACAGTCATGTGACCTGCACATGACAGTCATGTGATCCCCAGATGTCACAGCCACTGATGGAGGTAGCCAGGGTGCTGCTGGGGGAGGTCCCCAGATCAACCTGACTGATGCAATCACTCCGGATGCCCTCCGCAGAGTGGGCGGGGATGCAGAATCCTCCTCCCAACTGAGGGACCACCTCCCTCCCTCAGGGGAGGGTGTGGTCCCAATCCTGACGTCTCCACAGTTCAGACAGGTGGGCGGGCTGAACCATGTTATGTAGTTTGGGACACACACACACACACACACACACACACACACACACACACACACACACACACACACACACACACACACACACACACACACACACACACACACACACACACACACACACACACACACACACACACACACACACACACACACACACACACACACACACACACACACACACACACACACACACACACACACACACACACACACACACAGACACACACACACACACACACACACACGTGCACACACACACACACATCCTCTCCGTTGATAGTTGTTGATAAACACTAGCCCACCATTGAGGTAAGGATTTGCGGCAGCCTACAGTTGCCTGCTTTGTACCTGATAAAGAAAGACCTTTGTGGTCGAGAACGTTACAATCTATTGTGCTATGTGAAATGCTCAGCATCACTACTGACACTTAAAGCTGTTGCCATGAGCCTCTGCCGCATCATTGACTGCGGTTGCCTTCATTGCTGAAGTGCTTCTCTCTCTTTGTTTGCAGTCGCTGGACGTGTTTGGGGCTGCCCTGGAGTCAGGCCAGCTGGGACCTCTCATGGTGCAGTTTGGACTGCAGCCGCAGACGGCTCAGGCTGCTGCCACAGGCAGTGAGGGCATGCGGCAGACAGACACACAGACAGACGTACAGGCATGTCCTGACGCCGCTGTCACGCTGCCATCTGTGCAGGTGTGCAGTCCTTTGCCAGAGCACTGCAAAGCGAGATGTCGGGCGAGGCGTCTGCCAAGGGTGGAGCAGAGGTGAAGGGTGACAATCCCAAGGATGACAAGTCAGACGGTGACAAGCCTGTGGATGACAAATCAGGGAGTGACAAGCCTGAGGATGACAAATCAGGGAGTGACAAGCCTGAGGATGACAAATCAGGGAGTGACAAGCCTGAGGATGACAAATCAGGGAGTGACAAGCGTGAAGATGACAAATCAGGGAGTGACAAGTGTGAGGATGACAAATCAGGGAGTGACAAGCGTGAGGATGACAAGTCAGGGGGTGACAAGCATGAGGATGACAAGTCAGCGGGTGACAATATGGAGATGGACAAATAGAAGGTGTGTGTGTGTGTGGATGATGGACAGAAGGTGTTGGTCCAGATATCTGGTGTGTGGTGTCACTCTCACTGTCTTTATTCCCTTCCTGTGCAGGAATCCTGACAAAGACTGCCGGCTCTAACTTATACCTGTGGATGCACCCTGCTCCCATGTATGCTTAGTGTAATTATGCGAATTGTAGCGGATCGATGCTTGTCAATTGCATGCAATGTTATTCGTTAATGTGTAGTGTCTGCACTGGAACACTTCACAAATATGCACTCTGCACTTTGATGCTGCCCCCATGCCCTGTACAAACGCACATACCCTCTGATGCTCCCCCCATTCCCTGTACAAACGTACATACCCTTTGATGCTCCCCCCATTCCCTGTACAAGCGTACATACCCTTTGATGCTCCCCCCATTCCCTGTACAAGCGTACATACCCTTTGATGCTCCCCCCATTCCCTGTACAAGCGTACATACCCTTTGATGCTCCCCCCATTCCCTGTACAAACGTGCATACCCTCTGATGCTCCCCCCATTCACTGTACAAGCGTACATACCCTTTGATGCTGCCCCCATTCCCCGTACAAACACATACTGTGGTGGAGTGTACATTGTGTGCATACACCAAGGTGCAGCCGTCCACGTGATGTCATTGCGGCATGCCATCGGTGAACAAAGCACTAAAGGCCATTTGTGACACTGCATGAGGTCTTAGTTGGCCTCAATATGGCCTGTCGGCAAGGTTGGGTGGTGTGGGTGAGCCGAGGACAGGGCCAAGCGTTGTGTCTGAAAACCTCTCGTCAGGGACATTTGGTCACAATCAGCTGACACACAACAGGACTGGTAGTAGTGGTCAGTGAGCGGTATGTACAAGTACAAGTAGTGCAAACAGCATTAGAATGTCAGAAACAGGCAATCTCAAGATGCTGAATCAATAGCAGAGGTGGGTGGGGCAGGGGAGGGGCTACACAAAAGGGAAGCACTTCTCTGTGCCCCCCGGGAGCCGTGTCTTGAAGAGCACGGAGTCGGCCCTCCACTGGGTGTAGAGGAGGGGGGTGTAGCCAAACACAGAGGTGAAGAAGTTAATGCACTCGTGCCGCTTTGCAAAGTGGGCGGAGTCAATCCACATCCCCTCAGGGCAGCCAGGACAGGTGAATGTCCAGCGTGTGGTGACCTGCAAGAAAGGCAAGTTACTGATGTCAGTATGCACTTGCTTTATCATTGAACTCACACAGTCGCTAAAAGGCTGGAGTAGTTGACATCTGCGGCTAAAGTGTGAACAACGACTATCATGACAAAGTGACATGAAATAATGTCAACTGCATGTGCCCCCCCTCCCAAGCCCACCTTGATGGGTGGTTTCCGGGTGATGTGTGCAACCAAGCAGTTCATTGCAATGTCCTCGCAGTTCATCTTCTTGTCCACAAACCTGCGGATGTCCTCGGACAACCAGTTACTGTAGAGGTAGAAGTAGTACTGCAGGGGAGGTGGGAGGGAGGAGGGGAGGAGGAGGAGGTGGGAGGGAGGAGGGGAGGAGGAGGAGGGGGGAGGGAGGAGGGGAGGAGGAGGAGGTGGGAGGGAGGAGGGGAGGAGGAGGAGGGGAGGAGGAGGAGGGGGGAGCAGGAGGGGGGAGGGGAGGGGGTTCAATTTCAAATAATGAATGACTATGGCCAAATTATACGATTTGCAGAGAACAAACAGTCGTATGTACGTGTGACAAACTGACACAAAGACAGACAGAAGAGAGACAGGTGCTGTGTGTCTGGTCTGCCCTGCTCTGCCCTCCTCACCTTATGCAGGAATGCCGCTCCCGTGAGGACCATGGATATCTCGCAGGAGTAGTTGGAATTGTAGAGCCAACCTCTGTGTCGAGTGTCCCAGGAGTGGAAGCGAGCAGGGAACCCAACTAGACGATCGCGGTTCTCCCTCCACACTCTGCAAGGTGTGGACAAGGTGCAAATGTGCAGGGTGCAATCACCACACACACACACACACACACACACACACACACACACACACACACACACACACACACACACACACACACACACACACACACACACACACACACACACACACACACACACACACACACACACACACCTGAATCCTGGGGATGTGCCCCACCCACGTCTGAATGCGCCCCACCCATTTGAGAAACAGTGCATGCAGCGACAAGTGCACTGGTGACATGCAATAACACCAGCTATGACACACAGTGACAGAGATTATGATGCACAGTGACAGAGTGTTGTTGATGCCCAGTGTCACTGTCACCTGAAGGCCATTGTGATCTCCTCCTCCCTGAGGTGGACATCGTCGTCCAGAGACAGCACAGCTTCCGTCTGGATATCTCGGAATGGGAGGAAGCGGTTGTTCAGACTGTTTCCCTCACCCCGCACCACCTGAGGGGGTGCACAGGTAGAGTGGGTGTGACATGGGTGTGGCATACATGGGTGAGACATACATGGGTGAGACATACATGGGTGTATGCCAATGGCAAATCTAACTACTGGTTCGTATATACCTGCTCCAGTGAATGCAGCTATATACGCCAGCCCTGGTGGTATGCAACTCGCTCACACTGATCACACCACCACCACCACCTGCCAGATACCCAATGTCATATGCACACACACACACACACGCAGACACACACATACACACACACACACACACACACACACACACACACACACACACACACACACACACACACACACACACACACACACACACACACACACACACACACACACACACACACACACACACAAGCACATCCCCTCCCCTCACACCTTGAAGGGGACAGGTAGCTGAGGCCACTCCAGGTCAGCAGGAGGTTCGGAAGGATTGTTCCAGACAACAATGATCCTCTCCAGCCGAGGCACTCCACCCAGCTTCCTTAAGGCCTCCAGGAGAACCTCAAACCTGTTGTATGCGAGCACAACAGCAGTAAACGCCTCCTCAGGTCTGTTGCCAAGCAAATGGTGTGAAAACTCAGGCCCGGTGACCCCACCACTGTCCACAATGTGCTTGGGAAGGCGGGACACTTCGTGGTGGGTGAGGTGCGTATACTGGTAGCCAGACAACGGCTCCGGGGAGGTGGGAAGGGCGGGGTAGGAGTGGAAGGGGCCGGGAGGAAGGTTGAACATATCATGGAAGGACGTAAAGTTGTGCCATCCACCCCTTCTCCTCCCCTTCTCATCGTCTGCTTTCCCCTTCACTGAGTCATACAAAAGCACAGGAGTGGTGTAGTCGGGGGAGGGGGGAGGGGGGTGGCCAGTGCGATAGCGAAGAACAGCCAACACCCCCTCTAGGAGGTGGAGCGGGGAGCGAAAGTAAGCCTCAAATATAAAACGACACCTTCTCTTCATCTCCATGATACTCTCTGGGCGAAAGCTTTTTAAGATGTAGTGAATTTCATTGAATCGGCCTAGTGGCACAACAACGGCGGAATGCTGCCAGTCAATGATGTCGTCAAACGGAAGGGGTATCCCCCTACCGACAACTACTGGAATAGAGCCCCATCGAAGTGCCTCAATCACGCGAGTGTACACGACAGGGCGTATCTCAGTTGCAGGGACTAATGAGAAAATGGCTGACGAGTACCCGCTGACTCGCTGCTCCTGATGACCACACAACTGCCAGCCAGCCAGCCCCTTGGGAATCCCCCCAAAAGTGTCACATTCAGTGGAAAGGTTAACTTTTCCCCCGAGGGCATTCTGTAGCAACATGAGCTGCTCCAGTGGAGGGGAAGCTGGCTGTGGGTGACGGGTCTGGCCTTCTGACCACACCCCCTGGAAATACAACAGGAACTCCCTCTCAACAGGAAGGAGAGGCTTCATGTGTCTCCAGTAGTCACTGGACAGGTTGTACACAGGAAGAGGAGTGACAATGTCGTAGCCTCGTCTAAATGTGTGAGCACTGAATGATGGAGATACTGCAATGCTTCGCGATGTGCCACGAGTCTCATGAGGCTCTGCATTGTGGGCAGGGGAGCCCTGCACCCGCCAGTCGATGACCACCACATTTGTTGACATTTCAATTCCATGCAATGCATCACTGTCACTGTTGCTGTCATTGCCACTGTCACTGTCACTGTTACTGTCAGTCAGAAACACAATACTCACACAGGACTGAGATGACTCATTTGACAGAATCCCCCTGACCTGAAGGTGGCTAGACATGTGTTCCACAATCTGAGTTGTCCTTGAATGAGCCGTCCTCCGCAAGGCCTGAGGTAGGTGGACAGACAAGGTCTGCAAAAGGGAGCAGTGCTGGAGCTCAAAACAAGTCTCCATGTCACAGCTCCCCGGCTGTTCTGGTGGGGAGGGGGGAGCGTCTGTGCTCAGTTCAGTCGGCCGGCTGCTGCCCGTAAGAGGAGGAAGGATGATGACTGGTTCCTCACACACACTGTCCTGTCCCTTGTTTGCTGACAGAGGCAGGCTGGCTTCTTTCTGCTTGCGAAGAGCATAGAGCTCTGCCTTTGCAACAGAGATGCTTCCCTTCCACTGCTTCACTTCAGTCTTTAGCTCGTGGAGGAGCGCCTTCTCTGCCGCAACCTGCAGCGGGGTCCAATCACAAGGACTTCACGCAACCCTCAACAACCCATGGAGGTCTGCAGCTGCAGTGCATACATGGTGCGTGTTTGTGTGTGCATACATGTGTGTGCGTGTGTGTGTGTGTGTGTGTGCACTGCCCTGCTACCCACCCTCCACAATCAACTAAATCATGCATTATCTCCTTTGCCGAGTTACACCAACAGCGTATGCAGCATACAATGTAGGGATTTCGTGTACGGTAGACGACACACGCCCTATACACTGACTGTAGTGTGTGTGTGCGCGAAAGATGGACCACCTGCTCCGCTAACTCCCTGCGCTGGTCATGCAGGAGTTGCAGCTCTAGCTGCACCGACGCACGGATACGCCGGGAGTCCCGCAGCAGCGAGATGCAATCCTCCTCCTCCAGTGTCGCATCTAGATTGTCCAGAATGCTCCTCGGCTGCTGTGCGGGCTTTCCCCAGGCGGTCCCAGGACGCCAGGCGCCGCTGCCGCGCGCTTTCTCAAGCGGTGGACTCCACAACAGGGAAAGGAGAAAATGGAGCATCGCCAACGCGACAAGGATGCACACTGCCCGTTTTGCTACATGGACTACACGAGCGGTCCTGGAGAACAGCGCCGCCATCTTGTTGTTGGCGGCCTCTAGAGGACTGTGGGGAATCTCCAAGTCACATCGGCTGTTTCCCAGTTGCAGTTGGGAACCGGAATAGGATTGGCCTCTCACACAAGGAAGTGCATTTTGCAGTGCATGCTGCTTTACCGCAGCTTAGTTGAATGACAGTGCGTGTTCGGGGGTGTGCTGCCTTTACAGATCTAGCTGGCTACCTGGCAATGAAAACCACCAGCAGCTGCAGGCTGCGGTGGTTCAGAGCAACTTGGGAGGGCACTAGTGCAGTAGCTATGTGGTACCATAGATAGTAGAGAATGGTGGTAGTTAGGAGCAGACGCCAAAGAAGTGGCAGAGGATACTTCCAGCTGTAGCCATTTCATGCATGGCCATCCTGTACCAGTTGGATAGCTGGTGAATACGTGTTTCAATTCCTCACTCTCTTCTCTGCTAGGCAGAGGAGGCGGCTCTGGTTTACTTCCTTTAAGTGAGCAAAGGGCAGTTGTGTGTTAATGAATCCCTTCTTCCGCTGAACAACTGCCAGCTAGTGGTGAAGTGGGGCAAGCCAACAGACTGGTGCAACTAGTGCTGGTCCCTGCATGTGGACTGTGCCGGGGTGGACAGCACCGCCGTCTCCACTTGTGAGCTAGCCGTAGCCACTCAGATTGACAGAATGAAGCAGGAGATGGTATTGCTGCCAGAGATGTCTGGGGTACTGGGCAGAAGGTGGTGTTGACGTTACCAACAACAGACTTGATTAGTATGAACTAGCCCCCTAGTGAACCCAGTTCACCTCCTTGCTTGCACCCCTCCCCATGACCCGCCCGGTCCAGATCGGGTGCTTGGAGCTCAACGAGGGAGGCCAGGCCAGTGTGAAGGCACAACAGACGCACGGTGCACCTATCCTCTCCTGCTGCTGACGTCCTGACAGCTCGGAGATCTTCACTGCCTCCTGCGACAAGACCAGCAAGGTCTGGGAACTGCACTCCAATCAGGATATGGCTGTGGCAGGTAGGCGGGGCATGTGGTGGGCGTTGTGGGTGGGGTGTATGAAGAGACTGGTGGGTGGGGAATGTGGTGGGCATGGTGGGTGAGTTCTGCAAAGGGATTGGTGGGCGGGGCATGTTTGTGACGATCACCAGCCTTCTTTCCTCTCCCCCTCCTCCCTCCCTCCCTCCTCCCTCCCTCCTCTCCCCCTCCTCCCTCCCTCCCTCCTCTCCCCCTCTCCCCTCCCTCGCTCCCTCCTCCTTCCTCCCTC
>OX465042.1:6262142-6264642 GCA_949841015.1 Aplysina aerophoba
GTGTAGGTGTGGTGGTGGTGGTGGTGGTGGTGGGGTGCATGTGTGCACAGGGTGTGTGTCTGTGTGCGTTTGCCGTGTGTATGTCTGTTCAGAGTGTATTTATGCACTGAGAAATTGTTGTGTGTACCCTGGTATAGGTAACTAGAGTAATAATTCAGCAAGTACTGACAAGTTGGCAGTCCCGTGAGTTTTGACTTGAATGTGCTCCCAGTGGTGCAGAGACTTCCTAGCTGTAGGCTAGGCTGTGCTCCCAGTGGTGCATTTGCCTCTATTGCAAGTGTATGTGGTGCACAAACTCAAGTAAAATGCTGAAAAGCTTATCAAACTGTTGCTGAAAGGTGCACACTTGTATGTGTGTGAAGATGCCTCAATGGCATGTGATGTATTGCACACGATCCTGAATATTCTAAGCAACTACGCTGCTATGACTGAACAGCTGGAGGCTCGTAACTTGTGGATGCCATGAGGGAGAATGGCCTGTATGATGAGGACAAATTTGGAGAGACCCTCAGGATAGCAGAAGTTACAGATAGATGCAGAAATGCCACTAGAAGGTACGTATGTACACACAACATGACAGTGCCTGATACATGCATAGTTATAGGTGATATATAGTTATACAGTACATAGGTGCATGCAGATTCTTTCACACACTAGCTTAAGCGGATGAAAACCCACCAAATGTTCCAGGTGATTTCTGTATTTTGCCAATGTGGAGATTGAAGAATTTGGAACAAATGACACTGTGAAGAAGAGGCATGATGGTCTCTGATCCGGCAGATGTTCTTTCCCTGCCGTATCTCTGTAGTGAGAAGCACAGGCATCAAAACAGCTAACAGCTGGGCATGTAATGTGTTTATACACAGGCAGAAGTGGTAGTGACGGCTAGCTAAAGTAGAATGTTAGGAATGGAACATGCACTGTTTACCCTGTTCATGTCTCCAGATAAAGTGGCAACCTTGTAGCTAAATTCCTCACTGTTTCAGCCTTGTTGTGCCTTCACCTAGGATAAGAATACATTTGACCTATAACCCTAATCCTGGTGATAGCTAAGATGTATACATACCCGGGGAAACTTCCATTGCTAGCTTACACAAGATGCCTTTGAGTCACCCCATGCCTGGGATAGAAATGTCTAATGAGTACCTTTATTGGTATCTGCATGAAAGCAGTCTGAACTGCTTCTGAATGTGGCTGTCTTCTGTGCAGGAAGTGGAATGCTGACTTTTCATTCAATGGATGCATTTGACATGTCTGTTAGACGGCATTGGTACTATGTGAATAGCTGCTGTAGAAGGCTCTGTGCATTATTTGCCCAGGCTTTGGTGTGAATCACGCACACTTCATACGAGGTGACATTAAAGTAGCCATGGGACATGAGTAGTCACATGTCTCAATGCTATAACCACTACACAAACCTTTTTGCTGCAGGGTTCCCCTTCCATCTGGGCGTAATGTGTCGCAGCCAGCACCCTGCCAGCTTTGCGTGAAGTCATTCAATGTTTCAGTCAGCCACTTTAAAGTTGCAACCGTGACTCCAAGCACTGACTGAAAACTACATGCATCTACATGCTAACTTCATTCATAAATTATTCACAGACAGTTTGACACTATTGATGAGGAAGCATGTAAAAAAGAAAGTGCTGTTTGGAACCATAGGTTCTGTAGATGTATGCATAATTGTGGGAGTGAGTTATACAACTATTCTATATAATCTCTGAGGTGCTAAGGATTCACAAGCATCGCAAAACATGCACTTTTGGCAGCTCCTCTTAATCATCACATGACATGCACACATCACATCCATGCATCCTCATAGATCCAATAGTTAGTGTCACTTGATGGAGTCTGTATACATACAGCCGTGAGCTATGCTTGTTTCCACGTTAGAGTGCAGTGTTGATGACTTTGTTCAGAGCTGCGATCCACCTGCCCTGCTCCGCCTTGCTGTCTGCCACCAACAGGGCAACCCCCTCTGACAGGCTCATCAATATGGCATTCTTTCTCACACACACTTCCTTTGAAGCTGAAAGAGCCAATTCTTTGCAGTGACACAGGTCAATGTGGTGGCTTGGTATCTACAGAGAGGTGGAAAGTAACACAATGCATATGTTGCATGCGGTCACAAATAATTGGCATTATTCATCGACATACAGCCACGACACATTACATTCACTACGACTACACCCACTAGCCTACCACACCACAGTCTAGCACTGGTATTGCTCTGTTAGCGAGGACAGTGGACCAAAGTCCTGGTGCATGGCAACAGTGATGGCTGTGACGCCGTCATACTGGATATCACATGCAGGGCCAACCTTGCTCTGTTCCACCTCCTCTGGGCAGCTCCAGATGTAGAGAAGTGTCCGCGGAGCAGGCACCACAGCACCTCCCAGCCCCTCCCACTCTGCACCGTCTGCAGTGACAGGAGTGCAGCAGCACACGTAGCTTGATGGCCGGGTGTAGTCAGCGATGGTAACATGTATACTCACCAGGAAGC
>OX465042.1:6269642-6353186 GCA_949841015.1 Aplysina aerophoba
TGACTTGAATGTGCTCCCAGTAGTACAGAGAATTCCTAGCTGTAGGCTAGGCTGTGCTTCCAGTGGTGCATTTGCCTCTATTGCAAGTGTATGTGGTGCACAAACTCAAGTAAAATGCTGAAAAGCTTATCAAACTGTTGCTGAAAGGTGCACACTTGTATGTGTGTGAAGATGCCTCAATGGCATGTGATGTATTGCACACGATCCTGAATATTCTAAGCAACTACGCTGCTATGACTGAACAGGAGGCTCGTAACTTGTGGATGCCCTGAAGGAGAATGGCCTGTATGATAAGGAAAAATTTGGAGTACCCTCAGGATAGCACTACACCACTACACAAACCTTTTTGCTGCAGGGTTCCTCCAGGGTGGAGCTGGCTGGAGTGTTTAAGCCATGCAGCCACAGCTGTTCTACCCGATTCAAACTTGCCACACCCCCAGTTTTCACTCCTGGCTAGTGAATGCACATTACAGCACCCTAAAACGTGCCAAGCCTGATGAGTTACGAGTGTATGTGTGTTTGATAGTGATGCCATGTTTAACCACATTTCTCTGCTTCAATGCGTTATGAACACGTTAAGATAATACTTTCTACGTAACAAGAGCAGGGTGCTGACCTGGGGCATGTCTGCGTAACAAGAGCAGGGTGCTGACCTGGGGCATGTCTACGTAACAAGAGCAGGGTGCTGACCTGGGGCATGTCTGCGTAACAAGAGCACGGTGCTGACCTGGGCATGTCTACGTAACAAGAGCAGGGTGCTGACCCGGGGCATGTCTGCGTAACAAGAGCACAGTGCTGACCCGCCCATGAGACAGGCCAACACAGTGCCAGCCTCATGCTAGTCACACGGGGCCTTGCCAGTACTCCAAGCCTGAAGGGGGTTATGCAAGACAGGAAGGGAAGAGTCTGGCCGGCAAGACTAACCTCCTGCATGATCATTTGCACGTGTAGCACCACAGACTAATGGATGGATGGATGTTACTGGATGCATGCAAGCTAGAGCTCAAGTTTGCTTCTACCTATGTACACGTACTCGCCCTTGGCAGCAACCGTGACTTCTCTTGTGGGGTAAGGCCGATTATTCATTTATTCACTGACGATCAATCAAACAATGTGTGAGGTTATGACAACAATGTATACATCCGTAAAGATATGTGTGTGCCTAACGTTCTAAAGGTGTCGTTCATCAACACACCACACCCATGCGGAAGTAAACACGTGAAACCGGTAGGACTGGTTCGAACATATTCACGTGGATCGTGTGTCATTGGCAACAGAGGCTTTGGGTCTGAGCTGCCTCGCTCGAGTGGGATCGCTCGCAATGGACGTGGCGTACAAGGCGCGCACTCTCCCCTACGGCTACCTGCTGGTCCTTCTCAACAGGACCGGAGGTGGGGCCGTCCTCGAAGCTGCTACCGATGTGGTTGAGCACCACCTCCACAACATCGTCCTGTCGACCTTCCTTCTCGCGCTCCTATTCGCTTACCTCGTCTACTACCTCTCAGCGGTGGTCCACACGCCGAGGGTGGTCGGCGGCAGCGCTGCACTGGCGGAACTGGTCTCCGCCGCTTGTCCCGTCGTACGGCGGAGGTACTGGCCGCTGCTGTGGGCACCGCAGACGCACCTGCAGACGTTTCTCCGCGTCGCACTGCAGAGCTACCCCGTGGTGGAGCGGCGGAGGTGAGGGCTTGCCGGGGGAGGGGCAGGGGGCGTGCGTGGTCAGCTGGACCATGCATGTGTGACAGGCAGGTAGACCATAGATACTAGGTCTGGTATCTATGGGTAGACCAAGCACCTATATATGTGAAGTTAGAATGCCTCCTCTCTGTACTGCAGGCTAGGATAGGATGCCTCCTCCTTCACTGCGGTGTAGGATATAATTAATGACTCCTCCCTTTGAATTCACTGTGGCCAGGGATAGAATTACCTCCCCATTCATAATGGCTCCTATTCACAGCCTACATACTATACTATATACAGGCTACAGATAGAATCCCACTATTGGTTGTTGTTTTTCTCTGTATTGTGCGCATTTTGCTTCCCTGCTTGCCTCTGCCCCACCTGACGCTTAGAGAGCTGCTCTTGCTGAGCGACGGAGGTCAGGTGTACCTGGACTGGTGCAATGACGGCTACGATGAGCAGACACAGACAGTCAGCGATCCGGAGAGACCGACAGTCATCATTCTTCCAGGCATCACTGGTGAGGGCAGTGGGGGAAGGGAGAGGGAGGGAGAAGGAGGGAAGAGAGGGGTTGGTGTTGCGGCATTCCTAGCAAGTGCTTGTCATCTGTATGTGCAAGGGATGGGGGCATGTGAATTGTCACGTGTGTACTGACTTGGAACTCCTCCCTCTCCCCCACGTGGTGTGCACGGGACAGGAAGCTTTGATGAGAATTACATCCACCATTTTGTGCAAGATGCTCAGTCAGCTGGTCACCGGGCAGTGGTGTTCAACTACAGAGGACTTGGAGGGGCCATGCTCAGGGTGAGTGGGCGGGGTGGAGGGGAGGGGCCATGCTCAGAGTGAGTGGGTGGGGTAGGACAGGAACTTTCCACTCCACCTTCCAAGTCACCAAATGCTCTTGCTCCATGTCCAGTTGTCCTTCAACACTGAATGAATCGGTTAAAGTTTTGCTAGCTGGCTGGCTGAATCCACTCCACCCACTGGAGTACAGACTTCCGTGGGTGCCTTCCTTTTGTGTATGTGCAGAAAATGAGATGTTTCAAGTGATGAAAGATGTTCTAACCCCAAACGTAACTTCACAGTGTTCACTAGCCCATTTCTAGTTTCAACTTCTCTACTTTCATAACCTCCTCCCACGTGGTGTGGTGTGCTTATTACTCCGACAGGCCTAGTGCTCCTGCTCCAACCCCGTCCTCCACACTGAGTGCATGCTATGTGTCTACTGTAGAGGGTGTTGTGGAGAGAGAGAGAGAGAGTAACATCTTTGTCTCGTGTTGACATTGTTCAGTGGTGGCAGCTGTCAATGACAGGTAGTGTTGGGCATTGGGAGAATGCAACTGAGGGTGACTGACACTGTTGAGAGGCCTCTGCACCCTCAGATGTGGATAGAGAGGTCGTCTAACCCTCAGGTGGTAGGTATGCATGTAGTAGGAACGCTATTGTGGCTTCATGGAGACTGGGCCCTATTCTGCAGGAAGTTATATCACATCCAGTGTGTGTGTGTGTGTGTGTGTGTGTGCACTGCCTACCAGTGTGGGAACCTAACCAACTTGGACATGTGTACAGTTATTGTAGGTTTCTTGTCCCATCCTGAAAACAAAATACTAACTGACCAATCAAATGCAAGCAATAGCAGTACGTCACTGGGTATGGCGAATTTGATTGGTCAGTTTTTTATTTTTCCGCGATGGAGAATCAATCTGGAATTGACTGTACCAGTGGTGTTGCATGTCACATGACAGTCGTGTGACCTTTACTGTTGTCTGCTCTGTCCTGTGTCTGCAGACCCCCATGCTGGATTGCCTCGGCAACCCGCAGAACATCAAGGAAGCAATTGACCATGTTGCTAGGCAACGCCCTGCCTCTAGCATTGTGTTGCTAGGGGTATCCATGGGCGGGTGAGTGAGCAAGAATTAGGGTAGGAGTATATAGAATTTGGTCAATATAGTACAAGTATAACACCCATAATAATAATAATAAAAAATAATATAATAATAATAATAATAATAATAAATAATAATAATATTGAGTACTAGAGCACAATATATGTCCAAAATGTTACCTTATAATTGGACTCATCCTCTCTACCATGCACCACACCCACCCACGCACGTATACCCATGCACACCTACACGCCCACGCACACCTACATGCACACCCACACAGCATACAGATTATCAGCTATCTCGCTATGTGTGAAAGGACAGGGGCTAACCCAAAGGTGAAGAGTGCCATTGTCATCTCGGTGCCATGGCAACTGGACGTGGCGTACCAACAGCTCCAGCAGAACCCAGTCAACCGTTACACAATCAACTATTACATCTCATGCAAGATCCGCAATCTGCTGACCAGGTGGGCGGGGCATGTGAGTAGGGGGCGGGGCTGGAGGCAGACGTCAGGAAGACAGCCATGTATGCGTATATACGTAGATACCACCTGCGGCAGTCCCAGGCCAGTGGACTGGTGTAGGGCCACCTGCGGCAGTCCTTGGCCAGTGGACTTGTGTAGGTCCACCTGCGGCAGTCCCTGGCCAGTGGACTTGTGTAGGTCCACCTGCGGCAGTCCCAGGCCAATGGACTGGTGTAGGTCCACCTGCGGCAGTCCCAGGCCAATGGACTGGTGTAGGTCCACCTGCGGCAGTCCCAAGCCAATGGACTGGTGTAGGGCCACCTGCGGCAGTCCCTGGCCAGTGGACTTGTGTAGGTCCACCTGCGGCAGTCCCAGGCCAGTGGACTTGTGTAGGGCCACCTGCGGCAGTCCCAGGCCAGTGGACTTGTGTAGGACCACCTGTGGCAGTCCCAGGCCAATGGACTGGTGTAGGTCCACCTGCGGCAGTCCCAGGCCAATGGACTGGTGTAGGTCCACCTGCGGCAGTCCCAGGCCAATGGACTGGTGTAGGTCCACCTGCGGCAGTCCCAGGCCAATGGACTGGTGTAGGTCCACCTGCGGCAGTCCCAGGCCAATGGACTGGTGTAGGTCCACCTGCGGCAGTCCCAGGCCAATGGACTGGTGTAGGTCCACCTGCGGCAGTCCCAGGCCAATGGACTGGTGTAGGTCCACCTGCGGCAGTCCCAGGCCAATGGACTTGTGTAGGTCCACCTGCGGCAGTCCCAGGCCAATGGACTTGTGTAGGTCCACCTGCGGCAGTCCCAGGCCAATGGACTTGTGTAGGTCCACCTGCGGCAGTCCCAGGCCAATGGACTTGTGTAGGTCCACCTGCGGCAGTCCCAGGCCAATGGACTTGTTTAGGTCCACCTGCGGCAGTCCCAGGCCAATGGACTGGTGTAGGTCCACCTGCGGCAGTCCCAGGCCAATGGACTTGTGTAGGTCCACCTGCGGCAGTCCCAGGCCAATGGACTGGTGTAGGTCCACCTGCGGCAGTCCCAGGCCAATGGACTGGTGTAGGTCCACCTGCGGCAGTCCCAGGCCAATGGACTTGTGTAGATCCGCCTGCGGCAGTCCCAAGCCAGTGGACTTGTGTGTGTTGTCGGATTATATACTGTGCTTGTGTGCTTGGATGTGGAGCAATGAATGTCATTTGCTGTTGTTTCCATAGAAACAAAGAGATCTTCAAAAAGGCAGAAGAGGATGGAGTTGGTGTTTTGAATTTTGAAGAAGCTCTCAAGGTGAGAGCGGGACACGGGGGGGCGGGGCATGTAGGCGAGCGGGGAAGGACCACTACTTTACCGCAGTGTGTAGTGTGCACCACCGTAGTCTCCTCCCTCTACTGCATGTGACAGATCCAGGACTTTAATGACGTTGTCACGCATGTGACATGTCCAATGTTTGGCTTCAAGGACAGACATGACTTTGTCCGGTACGCTAGCCCGCACGCCATGCTGCCTAGCGTCAGAGTCCCTCTCTTCTGCCTCAACTCCATTGATGACGTCTACTGTCCTAAGCAAGGTGAGACACACTGCACACCCACTGTAGAGATTTGTACTGTTTGCTAGTGGTAGTTAGTGTACTCCACTGTCACATTTATATACTGTTTGCTAGTGGTAGTTAGTGTATTCCACTGTCACATTTATACTGTTTGCTAGTGGTAGTTAGTGTATTCCACTGTCACATTTATACTGTTTGCTAGTGGTAGTTATGTATTCCACTGTCACATTTATACTATTTGCTAGTGGTAGTTAGTGTAGTCCACTGTCACATTGTTCACTGGATGCTTTGGCTGGCTTCGCTGCAGCTATTCCAGAAAGAATTGTGCGGCAGAACCCAGCTGTTGTCATGGTGACCACCAAACGAGGCGGCCATATTGGTTTCATGGAGGGTGTGTGGCCTTTCCACAAAACATGGATGGACCGCTTCATTGTCCAGCTCCTGAACATGCAAGGGGACATCCCTGATGCACCACACAAACACTACTCCTAACACATGTACAGTGTATTATCATTTCAGCTGTGTGTGTGTGTGTGTGTGTGTGTGCATGTGCACACGTGAGCAGTCTTGTCTGTTGAGTCTTATTTTGGCATTTATCGAAATTCCCACAGACGTGATGTGGTGCAGCCCTGCAGGCATGCAGTGAAGCCAACAGGATTGCAGACTCTTCCTTAGTACTTACTGCAGCATTAACTGTGACAGCACAAAACTAGCAGTGGGGTGCTTGCAGTCGCATCACTGAGCTGCTGCACGTGTGTCACAGGTCAATCCATAGCGGCATTGGTCCATGTACGCACATTCACAGGTGAATGTGCAGGTCAGCAACTGGCCCCTGGCATTGCTGCACATGCACATGCATGCGTGGTGTGTAGAATGTACACTCACAAGAAAGGGCTATGTTAAAATCATGCACAGCATGCACTTGCAGTACACATGACCAATAGGTTCACAGGACATAAAAATACATATACACAGACACCAGCTGTACAGTACAGCCCACAAATTAGGCAGGTGTGTGTTCACAGCACTGTGCGTTGCCTTGCACCCACGCATGGCATGGCATGCATGGTCTGTGTTGTACCATCCCGATGACATAACCAGTGATGGCCACGCCTCCCACCACCGTCAGCGACACACCCAGAACAACAGGATTAACGAGGTCTTGTACCAGGGGCCAGGAGGCCGGGGCTGCAACTGCTACATCTGAGCTGAATGCACCATTGTGGGAGAAGGCAAATCCCTGCAGCTCAAAGTCTTCAATGACAACACACGCTGACACATCGTTGTCCCTCTGAGTGTAAAGGTCACTAAAAGACATGTATAGGCTTGGCCCAAGGTGGTCTTGAAGAGTCTTGTCGAAGGTCTCTCTCAAGCATCCGGTGCTTTAAGTCAGGTTGGGTTAGGGTTAGGCTAGCTTTTGAGGATGGAGCTGGGCAGGAGTGGCGAGGGAGAGAAGTAGATCATCACTCAGTCAAGTAGTGTAATACTATAAAGTTAAGGAGAGTGCGCACCCCTCCCTCAGCGTCAGGTTGGTGGTGAGATAGCTCTCTCCCGACGCTGTGCTGTTCATGTACACCATCCTCCCTGGACAGTTTGGTTCTGCCGCACAGTGACCCCCTCCTGTGGCGGGGTACATGAGAACAGCCTGAATGCAGAGCTAGAGCAAGAAGGTCGTGCGGTTCTCCTTATTAACGAACCCGTAGACGGACACATCCTCTGGCGGGCTAGCGCGCACTGCGAGTTGCAGGAGGCCGGACACACTACAAAGGCAGCGAGCAGTGCAATGATTGCGCAACACGTCACCAGATGGGCGTGCTTCTGCACATGCGCAGTCACACTACTTGTGCACGTGGTGTAATAGGACGGCAATATGAGGTACGGTACCCAGCATGGGACACAACAAACTGTTTATTGTGCGAGCAGACAGGGTTTAGCAATGCAAAGACTGATCTTTGCTGGTTAAGCGTTGATGTTCAAGCAGCCTAGCCATGTCACCGTGTGTCCTTCTCCCTTCTCCTCAGCACTCTACGGCTACAGAAGCGCCTGGCGGCGAATGTGCTCAAGTGCGGAAAGAAAAAGGTCTGGTTAGACCCCAACGAGTCTACTGAAATCAGTAACGCGAATTCACGTGAGTGCCAGTTACCTCGCTACTGGAAGAGGCGGGGTATACAATTGCTTGCTGTGGTAGACGCGTGCGGCATTGCATACACTGCAAATTCCATAATGGCCAGCCCCCCCTCCCAAGTTATCATCAATCTTATGATGATGCATGTACATACACGTGGCACGCACGCGTGGGGCTCACGACGTGCACATACTTTACAAGTGAAAGTGATGTAAGGTCTCCGTCCACCATCCCCTCCCCTCCCCTCCCT
The DNA here is from genome assembly GCA_949841015.1 of Aplysina aerophoba. NCBI lineage: Eukaryota > Metazoa > Porifera > Demospongiae > Verongiida > Aplysinidae > Aplysina > Aplysina aerophoba. The sequence continues at coordinate 6,277,586 of OX465042.1, forward strand.
CCCCACTCCCCTCCCTCCCCTCCCTTCTCTCCCCTCTCCCCTCTCTCCCCTCTCCCCTCTCTCCCCTTCCTCTCTCCCTCCCTCCCTCCCCTCCTTGTGTGCTATGCAGGGCAGAATGTTCGGAAACTGATTAAAGATGGCTTGATCATTAAGAAGCCGCAAGTGATTCACTCGCGTTCGCGTGTGTTGCGTGCGCTGGAAGCAAAGCGCAAGGGTCGTCACAGGGGCTATGGGAAGAGGAAGGGGACAGCCAACGCCCGGATGCCCGAGAAGATCATCTGGATGAGGAGGCAAAGGATCCTGCGACGACTGCTGAGAAAGTACCGAGAGTCAAAGAAGATTGACTGCCACTTGTGAGTGTGCATGGGAGGGGAGGGGTGGTGTGGTGAGGTGTGCTGGGGAGATATGGGAGGGGAGGGGTGGTGTGGTGAGGTGTGCTGGGGAGATATGGGAGGGGAGGGGTGGTGTGGTGAGGTGTGCTGGGGAGATATGGGAGGGGAGGGGTGGTGTGGTGAGGTGTGCTGGGGAGATATGGGAGGGGAGGGGTGGGGTGGTGAGGTGTGCTGGGGAGATATGGGAGGGGAGGGGAGGGGCGGTGTGGTGTGCTGGGGAGATATGGGAGGGGAGGGGTGGTGTGGTGAGGTGTGCTGGGGAGATATGGGAGGGAAGGGGAGGGGTGAAGTGTGCCGGGGAGATATGGGAGGGGAGGGGAGGGGCGGTGTGGTGAGGTGTGCTGGGGAGATATGGGAGGGGAGGGGTGGTGGGGTGGTGAGGTGTGCTGGGGAGATATGGGAGGGGAGGGGTGGGGCGGTGTGGTGAGGTGTGCTGGGGAGATATGGGAGGGGAGGGGTGGTGGGGTTGGTATCGACCTGCTCTATTCCTCTGCTTGTAGTTGTTTGTTTGCCCACAATTGACTCCAAAGAGTAGGTCTGTGTCATCGGTTGCCTTCTTCAGTAATGGCCTATGCTGATTGCTCAATACTGAATGAGGCAGCACTAGGCTGCCGAAATGTCTAGTCTTTGAGTCAGTTTGAGTTAGTGTTTGCAACAACTTTGAATCAGCATGAGCTAGCTACTCGTGAGCTCCACTCCTCTTTAACAACTAGGGACTTTAAAGAACTGTTTCTCTGTACTTTTGCTCTCCCCTCTCCCCCTACAGATATCATGACTTGTACATGAAGTCGAAGGGAAATGTATTTAAGAACAAGAGGGTCTTGATGGAGTACATTCACAGGAAGAAGGCCGAGAACTTGCGGTCTAAACAGCTGGCGTGAGTGACATGGGCGGGGTGGGGCGGGGCGGGGTGGGGCGGAGCGGGGTGGGGGTGTGAGCGAGACAGAGAGCGTAGAGTGAGTGGCGGGCATGTGCTTATTAGCGCGCACGCACAAAGCAATGGGCTAGGGGCTTGTGAGCTGGTGCTGAGGTGTCCCCCCCCACGTGTGTGCAGTGACCAGGCAGAAGCAAGGCGACAGAGGGTCAAGGACGCGAGAAAGAGGCGGGAAGAACGGTTGAAGGCGAAGAGGGAGGAGCTCCTGAAGCAGTATGCCAAAGAGGACGAGGCGGCGGCAAAGAAATGACTCCCCGACTGAATTATTGTTGCACAGTTCAACTACCATGTTCCGTTTCGAAATGTCAGAATGTATTAAAATGTGAAACTGAATACGTGAATTGGATTTGGGAATTGCCCTAGAGGAAAGGTAGTGACCTGTAGAAGGGGCATGTCGTGGAAAACGTTCAAGTTTTTCGACAAGGAGGTCCTGAAGGACCCTGAGACGAAGCAGCCGTACCAAGACCTAGCGGTGAGGACGGATGTGGTCGCTGCACAGGGGGCACCTCTCAGAGCTGCACCCTGGCTGGGTTGTTGGGATAAGCTCTTGTGTGGAGCTAGCTGCGGTGCTGATTGGCTGGATAGGCGTTAGGATGGGTGGCATCACGTGATACTGTATTGCTGCAGGGCCTCAACATTACGTGTATGACGGGTGGGCGTGGTCAGATCGTCCTGGGGGATGGGCAGGGTCGTCTGCACTTTCTCTCTCTGGAAGGTGGTGCGGTGAAGATTTCCATGACACCGGCGTACTTGAGCCAGGTCTCGCTCATGACTCAGCTCAAGCAGAACAACTACGTCATCACTGTGGGGGTGAGGGGTGGGGTGAGGGGTGGGGTGAGGGGTGGGGTGAGGGGTGGGTGTGGGTGGGGTGAGGGGTGAGGGGTGGGGTGAGGGGTGGGGTGAGGGGTGGGGTGAGGGGTGGGTGTGGGTGTGGGGTGTGGGTGGGGTGAGGGGTGTGTGTGAGGGGTGGGGTGTGGTGAGGGGTGGGTGTGAGAGAGAGAGGGTGAGGGGTAGGGTGAGGGGTGGGTGTGGGTGTGGGGTGTGGTGAGGGGTGGGTGTGGGTGGGGTGAGGGGTGGGTGTGGGTGTGAGAGAGAGGGTGAGGGGTAGGGTGAGGGGTGGGTGTGGGTGGGGTGAGGGGTGGGTGTGGGTGGGGTGAGGGGTGGGTGTGGGTGTGGGGTGTGGGTGGGGTGAGGGGTGGGTGTGGGTGGGGTGAGGGGTGAGGGGTGGGGTGAGGGGTGGGGTGAGGGGTGGGGTGAGGGGTGGGTGTGGGTGTGGGGTGTGGGTGGGGTGAGGGGTGTGTGTGAGGGGTGGGGTGTGGTGAGGGGTGGGTGTGAGAGAGAGAGGGTGAGGGGTAGGGTGAGGGGTGGGTGTGGGTGTGGGGTGTGGTGAGGGGTGGGTGTGGGTGGGGTGAGGGGTGGGTGTGGGTGTGAGAGAGAGATGGTGAGGGGTAGGGTGAGGGGTGGGTGTGGGTGGGGTGAGGGGTGGGTGTGGGTGTGGGGTGTGGGTGGGGTGAGGGTTGGGGTGAGGGGTGGGGTGAGGGGTGGGTGTGAGAGAGAGGTACACTTGAGGGAGTAAGTCTGTTTCCACTTGCTGTATTCTCTGTCTGGTCCTTGTGGTCAGTTCGACGAGACGGACCAGTCCATCATCAAGGTGTGGGACTGCAGCAAGATGGAGCGCAGCGGCACCGCCAACCTCCTCCGGACCATCAAGCCACAGCTTCCTGAGAAGAAGCCACCACAGGTCAGGGGGCGGGGCAGTGGCTGGAGGGGGAGGGGCTGTAACAAATGTGATTGTAGTGACGTTGTGTAGGACTTCTCACTGCAACCAGAAGTGTTCTGTTTGTTACCGATAGATAGCAAATTGATGATCAACAACACAACTGTTAAAATAATACTCACCATGACACAAGATGTGAGCAGCTGACAACGATGTAGAAATGTCCTGCTAGTGAGTATCATTAACAGTTGTGTTGTTGCTCATCAATTTGCTATCGGTATCAGTCAACGCATGAGCCTCAGTAAATATTAGTGTCCTGTGTATCTGTCTGTCTGTCTGTCTGTCTGTCTGTCTGTCTGTGTCTGTCTGTGTGTCTGTGTCTGTGTCTGTCTGTCTGTCTGTCTGTGTCTGTCTGTCTGTGTGTCTGTGTCTGTCTGTGTGCTTGTCTCTAGATTACTTGCATCGCTGTGGATGAGCGGCAGTCTCTGATGGCGGCTGGGTTTGTGGGGGGGATGGTGGTGCTCATCAAGGGAAACCTCGTAAGGTACTGGTCGTCACGGCAACAGCTCCTACCCTTCTGCTTAGACAACCCCATAACAGGTTTGTTGCTATGGAGATAGGAAATGCCGTGTTATGTTGCCGTAAACTGACCTCTGGATGTGGGGATGACAGTGTGAGGTTGACAGTGACGACATGGTGCGGTGTTGATAACAATGACAGTGATGTGACATGGTGTTGATCAATTGAGTGGTGTGCTGTGTGGTGTGCTGTGTGGTGTGCTGTGTGGTGTGCTGTGTGGTGTGCTGTGTGATGTGCTGTGTGGTGTGCTGTGTGGTGTGCTGTGTGGTGTGCTGTGTGGTGTGCTGTGTCGTGTGCTGTGTGGTGTGCTGTGTGATGTGCTGTGTGATGTGCTGTGTGGTGTGCTGTGTGATGTGCTGTGTGATGTGCTGTGTGGTGTGCTGTGTGATGTGCTGTGTGATGTGCTGTGTGGTGTGCTGTGTGGTGTGCTGTGTGGTGTGCTGTGTGGTGTGCTGTGTGGTGTGCTGTGTGGTGTGCTGTGTGGTGTGCTGTGTGGTGTGCTGTGTGATGTGCTGTGTGATGTGCTGTGTGATGTGCTGTGTGGTGTGCTGTGTCGTGTGCTGTGTGGTGTGCTGTGTGATGTGCTGTGTGATGTGCTGTGTGGTGTGCTGTGTGGTGTGCTGTGTGGTGTGCTGTGTGGTGTGCTGTGTGGTGTGCTGTGTGGTGTGCTGTGTGGTGTGCTGTGTGATGTGCTGTGTGGTGTGCTGTGTGGTGTGCTGTGTGGTGTGCTGTGTGGTGTGCTGTGTGGTGTGCTGTGTGATGTGCTGTGTGGTGTGCTGTGTGGTGTGCTGCGTGGTGTGCTGCGTGGTGTGCTGTGTGATGTGCTGTGTGGTGTGCTGTGTGGTGTGCTGTGTGGTGTGCTGTGTGGTGTGCTGTGTGGTGTGCTGTGTGGTGTGCTGTGTGGTGTGCTGTGTGGTGTGCTGTGTGGTGTGCTGTGTCGTGTGCTGTGTGGTGTGCTGTGTGGTGTGCTGTGTGATGTGCTGTGTGTTGTGCTGTGTGATGTGCTGTGTGGTGTGCTGTGTGGTGTGCTGTGTGGTGTGCTGTGTGGTGTGCTGTGTGGTGTGCTGTGTGGTGTGCTGTGTGATGTGCTGTGTGGTGTGCTGTGTGATGTGCTGTGTGGTGTGCTGTGTGGTGTGCTGTGTGGTGTGCTGTGTGGTGTGCTGTGGTGTGCTGTGTGGTGTGCTGTGTGGTGTGGTGTGCTGTGTGGTGTGCTGTGTGATATGCTGTGTGGTGTGCTGTGTGATGTGCTGTGTGATGTGCTGTGTGATGTGCTGTGTGATGTGCTGTGTGATGTGCTGTGTGGTGTCCTGCAGGTCTTGCCTTCACCACTTGGAACCAGGAGTCCTATCTCTTTGCCACAACGGAGAAGGCAACGTACTCCTTCAACCTCAGCAAAGGACCTTCAGACAAGGGACTGGTGTGTGTGTGTGTGTGTGCATGTGCGTGCGTGCGTGTGTGTGTGTGCATGTGCGTGCATGCGTGTGTGCATGTGCGTGCACGTGTGTGTGCATGCATGCACGTGCAGTGTCTTCATGCATGTGCAGTGTCTTCATGTTTGTGTTTGACGCTGTCTTTGACTTTTCAGCGTGAACTAGGCAGGTTTGGATGCAGAGTGGGCTGCAGTGTTCTCAGCGACAGCACACAGGACCACAAGCTGGTCGTGGTAAACAACTTTGTCACTCAGTTCTACTTGCCTCATGAACCAGCTCAGTGCCTCGTCTTTGAAGGTATGCCCCTGTAATTAGCAGACCCCTTTGTGGGTGTGACCAGTCAGTGGTTGTGTGGCCTGCAGGTGAGAAGGAGATGGTCGAGTGGTTTAGGGGACACCTTATTGAAGTGAGGAGAGGCTCAGACAAACCGGCTGCGACGTGAGTGACTCCGGATTGGGTGTGGAACCAAACCTGGGTTAGAGGTGCCCTCCTCCCCTCCCTTGCCCCTCCCTGCCCCCCTCCCTTGCCCCTCCCTTGCCCCTCCCCTGCCCCCTTCCCTTGCCCCTCCTCTGCCCCTCGCTCTCCCTTGTCCTGTTGCAGTCCCTCAGGACCTGGTGTTGCTCGTGAGCAGTATACTCTCACCATCTATGACATCCAGAACCAGTTTATCGGTGCGTGTCACACACTTCGCAGTCAATGGCACTGTGTATTAAGGACTCTTCCCATCACCTCCCCCTCACCTCCTCCTTCCCTCCTCCTCCCTCCACAGCCTGCACATTCCCATTTACCAGCCATGTGTTGGGCGTGGTCCCTGAATGGGGCGTGGTCAACGTGCTGACCAAAGATGGCCGAATCACTCAGCTGAGGGAGCATGACACGCAGTCAAAACTCGAGAACCTCTTTAAACGGAACCTCTTTGACTACGCGGTCGCGTAAGAGGCGCACAGACAGACCGGTGGAGGATCTTATACTCGTTCATGTGTGTGTGTTTGTGCTGTGTTTATGCAGCCTGGCTCGAAACCAGTCATATGATGATGGATTGGCTGAAATTCTCCGTCGCTATGGGGACCACCTGTACAACAAAGGAGACTACCAAGGGGCCATTGAGCAGTACAAGAATGCCATTCGCCACCTTGAGCCGTCTTACGTCATTAGGAAGGTGGGCGGGGCATCATGAAGGTGGGCGGGGCAGGGTCAGTTTTACTGGTGCTGGTGGGCGTGCAAGGTAGTAGGTATGCTGCAAGCAGCCATTTTGTTCATGTTACCCTTTAGTACATGAAACTAGGAGTAGGCACAACGGTCACCCTAAAATGATGATCACCCTCTCCCCCTCTCTCTGTGTGTATGTGTGTGCAGTACCTGGATGCACAGCAGATAGAGAACCTAACCTCTTACCTGAAGGCCCTCCACGACGAGGGTCTGGCCAAGAGTGACCACACCACCCTCCTCCTCAACTGCTACACCAAACTAGCTGACTCCAAGAAACTGGAGGAGTTCATCAAGGTCAGAACGCACTGCACTCACAAATGAGCCTGGTCCTGGTGGTCCAATGGGATCACCACACCTCATACACACACACACACACACACACACACACACACACACACACATACACACACCACACACACACACACCTCATCTCTACCCTTAGCTCCTGTCCTGCCGCCTTTCCCCTCAGAAATGCAAGCCAGGCAACTTTGATGTTGATGCTGCCATCCGCGTCTGCCGCCAGTCAAACTTCCAGACCTACGCGGTGGAGCTGGCCAGCTCACACAGCCGGCACGACCTCTACCTCCTCATCCAGGTGGAGGACAGTCACGCCTACCAGGAGGCACTGCGGTACATTGAGAAACTCCCTTTTGATGAGGTAATGCCTAGGGGAATTCCCAGTGTGATATGCCTTGGGGCAGTGTGGGTATAAAGAATTGCGACGTGTGCTTTCTCTTGCTGTGAGTTATCTTCTATCCTCCACACCAATTGCGTCCCTCCCCCTCCTCCATCCTGCCTTTCCTTCTCCCCTTCCCTTCCCTCCTGTCCTACCCACTTCCCTCCCACTTCCCTCCCCTCTCTCTCCTGCCTCTCCCCCATCCTCTCCTGCCTCTCCTCTCTCCCCTGCCTCTCCCCTTGCCCCTCCCCTTCCCTCCTGCCCCTCCCCCAGGCCCAGACCTACCTTGTCAAGTATGGCAAGAGACTCATGACAGCTGAGCCCGAGTACACCTCGCAAGTCATCACCTCCCTCTGCCTCGGTCACTGGCGACAGGATGCCCCGCCCCCTGGTCAGCCGTCCAAGCGAGCGAGACCCGAGGACTTCATCCACATCTTTGTCAACCAAACGGAGCACCTGGTCACCTTCCTGGCCAGCTCTGTGGAGGTGGGCAGCTGTTGGAGTACAGTGGAACCTCTCTATAGAGGGCACTCTGACTAAGGGACACCTCTCTAATGAGGGCACTGTCTGCAGCCCCAACCACATAGAGCTGTGTACAAATCTACCTCTGAATTAGGACACCTCTCTATACAGGACAGCCAGCTGAGTCCTAATGGTGTCCTCTATAGAGAGGTTCCACTGTATACAGGACAGCCAGCTGGGTCCCAATGGTGTCCTCTATAGAGAGGTTCCACTGTATACAGGACAGCCAGCTGGGTCCCAATCGTGTCCTCTATAGAGAGGTTTCACTGTATACAGAACAGCCAGCTGGGTCCCAGTGGTGTCCTCTACAGAGAGGTCACTGTATTGTGCATGTGAAGTGAAGTGGTATGTTATTGAGCAGTCACCTGGCAAGAGGCAAATTACAGTGAGACATTTCCTCTGAGGATCTTCTTTAGTCAAACCGTTTGTGACTGACAGAGACCCTCGAGGTCTAAACGTCTCATTGTATTTGCCCCTTGACTGCTCCATAACACATCCATTCACTTCAACATTGTAGCACGAGGCTCTACCTCATCATTAATGTGCATGTACATGTCTGTGAAAGATTAACAAAGAGCTGAAACTGTGTGTATGAGTTTCCCCTTCGCCTCCCTCCCCCTCATCAGAACATCCCCGACTGCAGCCCGGTGGTGTACAACACCCTGCTGGAGGTGTACCTCAGCAAGGATGCCTGCAGGACCCTCACGGAGGAGGAGCAGGTGGAGAGAGTCATGAGACTCTTGCGGTCCTCTGAAGGAGGGCAGGTGAGCAGCAGAGGACCGGACTGCGGTGGAATGTCACCACTGTATGCAGCCCTTGTGTGTCATCCCCACCCCATCATCCCGTACCACCCCTCCTCACTCCCACTCAACCCCACCCCCTCCTGACCACACCATCACCTGGCTCCACCCTACCCTACTCCCACTCGACCCCACCCCCTTCTGACCATACTCACCCCCGACCCCACCCCCACTCGGCCACTCTCCCACACGCCCCCCCCCCTCCTGACCCCCCAGACCAGGTACGATGTCCACCATGCCCTGGTGCTGGCCGAGACCCACCACTGCCAGGCAGCCGTGCTGTACCTCTACGAGCACAAGCTGAACATGTGAGCCTTGGTCACATGATGGTCATGTGATAGTCATGTGATAGTCATGTGACTCTTGCCCCTGTAGGTTCCAGCCCATCCTCCAGTATCACATGGAGCACCGCCAACACGAGGAAGTGATGGAGACCTGCAGAAAGCATGGGTGAGAGGGGGGAGGGTGAGGGAGGGGTGGCGAGGGTGAGGGTGATGGAGGGGTGGTGAGGGTGAGGGTGAGGGAGGAGTGGTGAGGGGTGGTGAGGGTGAGGGTGAGGGAGGGGTGGCGAGGGTGAGGGTGAGGGTGAGGGAGGGGTGGTGAGGGTGAGGGTGAGGGAGGGGTGGTGAGGGTGAGGGTGAGGGTGAGGGAGGAGTGGTGAGGGGTGGTGAGGGTGAGGGTGAGGGAGGGGTGGCGAGGGTGAGGGTGAGGGAGGGGTGGTGAGGGTGAGGGTGAGGGAGGGGTGGTGAGGGTGAGGGTGAGGGAGGAGTGAGGCGTGGTGTAGTTAGGATGAAGATAAGGGCAAGGGGTAGTGAGGGTAAAGGTAACGGGGGTAGTGTAATGTGGGTAGTGTAGTGTGAGAATTGAGTCATGGCAGATGTGTCATGTGACGGTCACATGACCTTCCCCTGCAGTCACATGGACACCCACCTGTGGGTTCTGGCCCTGCAGTACTTTACCCGTCAGGAGGCACAACATCGCTCGCAGCACATTCACGAGATCTTGGAACAGGTGGACCACTACAACCTGCTCCCGCCACTGGTTGTCGTGGAGATACTCTCAAAATCATCGCTCACCAAGCTTGGGGATGTCAAGGTCAGTCCTCACCCAACACACGTACACACACACATACACACACATGCATACACACGCATGCGCACACACATCCCTGTATTCATGAAACCTGCATGAAGCTGTTGTTCTTTTATACGGTGTTATGTGGTCATTGCTGTGTTGGCTGTTTTTATGGGGGTGCTGTATTGTCCATACTGCACTGCAGGACCTTGTAGCAGTGTGTTGGGGGTGCTGTATTGTCCATACTGCACTGCAGGACCTTGTAGCAGTGTGTTGGGGGTGCTGTATTGTCCATACTGCACTGCAGGACCTTGTAGCAGTGTGTTGGGGTGTGCTGTATTGTTCATACAGCACTGCAGGCCTTGTAGCAGTGTGTTGGGGTGTGCTGTATTGTTCATACAGCACTGCAGGCCTTGTAGCAGTGTGTTGGGGTGTGCTGTATTGTTCATACAGCACTGCAGGCCTTGTAGCAGTGTGTTGGGGTGTGCTGTATTGTCCATACTGCACTGCAGGACTACATAGCAGGGAAGCTGCATGCTGAGAACGATGCGATAGCTCGCGATGAGCGGCAGATCAGGAACTACCAGGAGAGCACTCGTCAGATGAAGGCGCAGCTGGAGGAGCTGAGGACCAAGGCAAGGGTCTTCCAGGTCATGAAGTGCGAGACGTGCAAGTCTGGACTCCGCCTCCCAGCAGTCCACTTCCTCTGTCAACACTCATACCACCTCAGGTGAATACCCACTCCCATTGTGCTGGTCCCACTCCCATTTCTGCTCATCTCTGCATCATCCTCATTGGTATATATACTTCAATTCTCGTTGAATACTCTTCCTGCCCCTTCCCCAGCTGTCTGGAGGAAGGAGAGGACGGCCACTTCCACTGCCCGGTGTGCCAGTCGGACAACCAGACGGTCATTGCTGTCCTGCAAGAGCTGGACTCTGTGACCAATATCAACGAAGAATTCCACAGACAGGTGGGTGGGTGACCTGGGGGCGGGGCTCACAGTGCGTGTGACACACCCTCTCTTTGTTTAGCTGGAGAAGAAACGACATGACGGTTTCTCTGTCGTGGCAGAGTACTTTGGGAGGGGCGTCATGAACAAGGTGGGACCATGTGTAGGGTGGGTGGGGCTGAGTGGATGGGGTGGAGCTAGATTCTGAGTGGGCGGGGCTATGTGTGGAGTAGGTGGGGCTATATGTGAAGTGGGTGGAGCTTAGTGCTAAGTGGGTGGGGCTTAGTGCTGAGTGGGTGGGGCTAGGTGCTGGTGCAGGACCAGCCCTGCATGAACCCTGTCTCACTCTCCAAGGAGTGACTGACCACCTTGCTGCACAGTCTATTGCCCCTCCCCCTCCCCCTCTCCCTCTCCCTCTCCCTCTCCCTCTCCCTCCCCCTCTCCCTCTCCCTCCCCCTCTCCCTCTCCCTCTCCCTCTCCCTCTCCCTCTCCCTCTCCCTCCCCCACAGGCTTCAGGTGGAAAGACATCTGCTTCAGCTCCTTGAACCTGAACGTGAAGCTGCAGTTGACCTTGACGTGTGTTGTTCCTTTTGTATGTTGTGTTGTGAGGCTCCCCGCGGCCGCTAGCACAGGGAGCATGTGCCTGTGGAGCGGAGCCGTCAGTCAGTTGAGTGTGTGAGAGTGGAGTTATAGACAACACACATGAACCAGGAGTGGTTGAGTGTACGGAGAATAGAGTGAGGTCAAGGTCATGTCGTGGCAGGAGGGGTGACGGGTCATGTCGTGGCCGGGGGGGTGACAGGTCTGTCATGGCCGGGGGGGTGACGGGTCTGTCATGGCCGGGGGGGGTGACGGGTCTGTCATGGCCGGGGGTCTGTGGTAGTGCAGAGCATTGTGCAGTGTTTGGGTGTGAGGGGTCGGCAGAACTGAAGTGCTGGAGTGATGAGCACTGCTGACAATATCACAAAGTGTGAGTTTAGAGCCGTACATCTCCTGTGTGTGTTGTGCTTCATGAGTATCAGCAATAATATAATAAATAATATATAATATAATCTATATATATATTTGAGAATGTTTGTTTGTTTGTTTGTTCGCAGTAAACGCCAAAACTACGAAACGGATTGACGCCAAATGCTCAGGAATTACAAAGAACTAACCGGAGAGTGTCCTCTGCGATTTTAAATCGCCCGTCTTAGTATTCTCGGGGAGATATGGTAACATTTCCGGTTTTTCCTTCGCGGCCGACCGCCATTTTTACCTATTTTTTCTTCCACTACTGGCTCTTGCCTAGACGCCTAGCACAGAATGCTTCGCAAAAAACGGAACAACTACGGGACGAATTGACGCCAAATGCTCAGTATTTACAAAGTACGACCAGAAAAAGGTTCTCTGCGGGTTAAAATCGCCCACCATAGGGTTCTCGGGGAGATATCGTGAAATTTCCGGTTTTTCTTCTCGGCCGACAGCCATTTACTTATCTCCCACTTCCGGCTCTTGCTTAGAATTACAAGCGGACATGCATAGACAAGTTCATGTACATTCAGGCATGCCTTGCGAGTTCAATCATTATATGCATGCATCCCTTGCACGTAATTTGCACTGTCACATTGTGGCCATGGGCATGACATTACTTCAGTTGCCCAACTCACTGTCATCAACAAAACTGACATTAGAAGTGCTTTCAATAAAACACTGGCGTCAGAGCGCTTTCGCCGAAACGCTGTCGACGACGCGCTGTAGCAGAGAAGCCCGCCGAAGGCGGGCTTCTCTGCTAGTATTATATAATATTAAAAGAAGTGATACAGAGCTTGATAGCTAGATCAAACTGTACAGGCAAGGACAACTGCACACTTGTGGGGACTCAGGTAAACATTGAGCTCATTGTGTGTGTGTCACTTTTCTGGTAAGGGTGGATAAAGTGAGTTTGGTTTGCGTGCCATTTCAGGGTTGTAAGGTGGGGGTAGGTCTTCAGCTGTGGGGGGGTGGGGTGGCATCTGACGGGCCACAGACTGCTGGCTCTGGAGGGAGGGGAGGGGGGAGGGGGGGAGGGGGGAGGGGGGAGGGGGAGACAGCAACAGTATTCACATGCTTTTGTAGCAATAATGATGAAGTCTTATTAAAGGGTGTGTGTGTGCATGTGTGTGTGTGTGTGTTTGTGTGTGTGTTTGTGTGTGTGTGTAGGGCTGTTTGGAGTGTGGTGGGTGCCTCTCCCTTACCCCTTACCTGCCAACGCTGATAGGACCCTGGAAGGAGAGCTTCCATCCACTCCTTCATCTCCTCCTGCAGAACAGACCAAGGCAGGCTAGCTGCTGCGCGCATACCCAGCTACTCACATGCAGGTCACATGCAAGTCACATGCAGGTCACATGCAGGTCACATGCAGCATTAGACTACTGGAAGTGCCGACCAAGGCACGAGGGAGGTGTGTGTGCACTGATGGTCCATGTGTCCTGACCTTGGACTTTGCTCTGAGTGTCCAGGGCAGTCTTGCCCCAGAGAGCCGCACAACAAAGGCCCTCTCCTCCTGGGAGTCGGGCTCCACTTCTGATATCTCTGACAGGACCAGCTGGTCCTCAGGTTGGTGAAGCAGCTGGGAGGGGAGGGGAGGGGAGGGGAGGGGAGGGAAGAGGAAGAGGGAGGGAGGGAAGTAGAAGAAAGGAGAGGATAGAAATGCAATTCTCCAAGTGCGTGCTAACTTTATATAACTTTATACAGGCCGGATGCAGGCGGTCAAACACGCACGTGGTGTCGCTTGTGCCTCAAAAAGTACACTCCACGGACAATCTCGAACGTGTAGGTCTTCCACTGCGCGCCCACCAGCGGCAGAGGCGATTTCCAGAGCTCTAGCTCTCCGCGCTTATTCCTCTTGCTCCCTCCCGTGGCCTGCATGGCGAATTGGGGCTAGTGACAAAGGACGCGCTTGAAAACCAGCTGTCTGAAGAAGCCGCTAACCGACCGCCATTTTCGTCACCGTCATGACAAATCACATGACCTTCTAGCTAGTAGCTAATGTACTCCACGCAGGGGACGCAGCAGGCGTCGGTCGACACGAATGCATGCGCAAACACGTACATACAAAAGTAATAAAACTCTACAGTAGCAATGGGTGTGACCACATGTGCAGATTACTGAGAGGGACACATGCACATGTAATATACGTATGTTCACCAAAAGTTATATAACAAGTCCACAGAGGCTTTTAATAAGTGCCATTGCACATGCCCCCAAGGTGCCAGCACCTCCAACGCCTCTGCTCATCCACGCTCATTGCCAGTTTGTGCAAAGCATGCCATGTCACAGTTGAGGCCATTCCTCAATAAAGTTGTACTCGGGGTTGTATGGGGAAAATCCCCTTCGCTGCAGTATGGGGGTGGGGACTGCACCAGGGAGGGGCGGCGCAGATGCATTAGCAAACTCATGTGTGGCTGCAACATAGTTCACTCTTGAAAGGTTGTCAACATTACTTTGGCTGACACAGGATTGATAAGATGGCGGAGGTTCCCGGGCTGAGGGGGGAAGGAGAAGGAAGGAGAGAAGAAGTATACTTATTAATGTACTAATCTACTCTCAGTTAATATTGTATATGCACATCAAAAGTGATGCTGTACAGTGAGTGCATATGCAAGTGTTTGTTGGTAGTGAGCTTACGTCCCACTTTGGCCCGAGGAAGTAGACCCCCTCCGTCATCGCTACTCTCAGAGTCCTCCCTCAGCATGTGGCGGTGAGCAACGGCAGGCGGGCGGCCACCAGGGGAGCGAGACCGGTTGGCGGCCATTGAGGCCAGACTGACATGCTCTGGGTGACTCCGACTCCTATCAATGGTCTCCATCACTAGACGGTTGATGTCGTCAATGTGGTTGGGTGTGGATTGTGCAACAGGAGAACGGACTGACACTGGGCTTGCCTGCATGACCTGCAAGGCAACATGCAGCAAGGGTGGATGATAGTGCACAGCGGTGGAGGGCCAGTCTGTTGTGGAGACAGTGGACGAGGTGCTTTGCACTGGAGAAGATAACATACCCTTTGAGGGTTGTTGGACGTCCTTCCACCACCCGTTGCCTCACTCGAAGCAGCATGCACCTGCAAGGACGGGAGCACTGTAGTAGATGCTACGCTACACCCTACAGCACCCTTGGACTCACATTTCTCCTCCTCTGTGTGCCATGCCTGACCCTACGAGACATCTGCCTTGCCCTCTCCACCGCCATCCTCCAGCGCTTCCTGATCTGGGCCTGTGAGCGCCGGTCCTTGCACACTGACGCACAGAAGCAGCACCACGCCAGGCACAGCATAAACAGCACGAGCCCCACCCCCAGGGCCAGGCCAATGATGGTCAGCTCGACGTCCGTCAACGCCAGGGGTCTGAAGCAGGGGAGGAGAGGGGAGGGGAGGGTGGCAACACGACACACTTAACACAGACTCGGGTACAATCGCACATGCACACGCATGTCAGTGCAGCAACGCAATGCGCTACACTACACTTGGTAGGTGACCAGCAGGCGCTCAGTCGGAACGCGACACTGCACCGCCGGCCGCTGATCGGTGTCGACTACTAGTTACGCGGAGACGGACACTAGCGACTAGTTCCGTTCGCAGACCTGCTGCACAACACCTCTCGCAGTTAGCGCGATGGACGGAGGGGGTGCTGAGTGAGTGAGTGAGTGCACCACTTACTCCGAATCGCTCATCGTGGTCAGCTCAGCTGAACGGCGAGGAGGGGATGAGGGGCGGGGCTCTATCGTCACGCGTTTTCTGCGTTACAAGTAACGCCCACCTCCGCACACTATCTAGGAGACGAAGTAACAGGTTCAACATCTCTCTTTCCGGTTGGTGTAGTAGTGGCTGGGCAAGCGCCGTTGGAGTCTCTGCAGAACCACCGGAAGCGCGCTCTGGCAACAGTCTAGGGAGACGTGGCGGTGATTTCCAACGGGGTGTAATTCGTGTTCAGTCGGTGGGCACTGACAGCTTCAGTTAAGTAGCTAGCTTCTGCGCGCATCTACTCAGAGCGTACAACAGTTGAGAGCACCGTGCTGCAGGCTTTGATAACTACAAGTGAGTGAGTATCCTGGTCCGTCCCAACTCTAGATCCTTAAATGGGAGTGGATCCCAACCTCTTTCTGGACCCTGTCCCCTCTGACTGCCTCTGTCCCATCTGCTCCGAGGTGTTGGAGGACCCTCTGGAGACACAGGTCTGCCAGCACGCTTTCTGCAGGGAGTGCATCTCCACTTGGTTGGGCGAGCACGGCTCATGCCCCCTCTGCCGGCACAAACTCAACTCCACTGGACTCCGCCCACTGCATCGTATTTGGCGTGAGAAACTGCATTCACTTCGAGTTCACTGTCGACACCGTGGCAATGGTTGCACCGAGGAGATGCAGCTGGTGAGGCTATCAGACCACGTCCTCAGCTGTTCCTTCCGCAAGGTGTGCTGTTCGAACGAGGACTGCAATGTTTCGGTGCTTCAGTGTGACCTTGCAGACCATGTTGCAGCCTGCCCGTACCGCAAGGTCAACTGTCCCAACTGTCAGTTGGAGCTGCGGTCAACTGACCTGGCTCGACACGGCTGCATCCCCGCCCTCCGAATGCACTTTGATGCCCGCATGAGTATGATGCGCTCAGAGCTCGGTGAGTTCATACGGGCGACTCAGCAGGAGCGGCTGCGAATGGAATCCATGATGGAAGAGCAGAGGAACCAAATTGACGAACTGCAACTCCGACTCACCGCTCTCATCAGTCAGCGACGGCGCGTGAAGACACCCAAGGTCCATCACCTCCGGGTGCCTGTGGTATCCTCCTCAAGGTGTGTCCCACCCTCTCCTGAAGGGTACTCCCCCCTCCCCCCTTTGGACAGCCCCACTCCCAGGCAGCACAGCCGTGAGAGGGAGGAGCATCAGAGAGAGCGGGTTAACACCTCCCTCCCCCGTCTGGCTCCGCTCCACACTCAGATGAACATGGTCAACCGCAGCGCCCACAGTAGTGGTGAGTGCTGTCTGCAGTGCAGGATATCTGTGGCACTGTCACTTGCCCTACGTTCTCTCTTGCCACAGAACGTTCAAGAGGACGAAGGAGAGATGAAGATTAGCCTCAGCTCACCCCACCTCGAGCTCACCCTCCCTCCTCACCCTCCTTCCTCACCCCTCCCTCCTCACCCCTCCCTCTTCACCCTCCACCATCACCCCTCCCTCCTCACCCCTCCCTCCTCATCCTCCACCATCACCCCTCGCTCCTCATCCATCCCTCCTCACCCTCCCTCCTCACCCTCCTTCCTCACCCCTCCCTCCTCACCCCTCCCTCTTCACCCTCCACCATCACCCCTCCCTCCTCACCCCTCCCTCCTCATCCTCCACCATCACCCCTCGCTCCTCATCCATCCCTCCTCACCATCCCTCCTCACCCCTCCCTCCTCATCCTCCCTCCTCCCTCCTTATCCTCTGTCTGCTGGCGTGTTGACCAGCCATGTGTTGCTTGAGGCACAAGATGAGTTAGTTGTCACTGCACTGCACTGCACTGCACTGCACTTGGCTACAGTACTAGTGTGACAGTGTGTAGGGAGAGAGGGTCTCTGATGCATGCGCAGGTCTGAACAGCGAGGTTTAGTGTTGCCCCGTGAGCACCCACCCACAGAGCTTACCTCTGCTGATGCATGCAGGTGCTTCATTATAGTGGCTAGTTGGCGAAGGCCGCAAGGCAACTGACTGGACGCTGCAGACTGGAGTAGAGTAGGCACATGCTGGTACCACTGATTGTCCAAACTTCGCAGGTTGTGCAGTTTGGAAAATCTGTCATGCACCAGCCGAGTTGGTACAACCCATGTGTAGCTAGACACCTGTATATGGTAGTAGATCCTCCAACAAGCTTAAGGATCTATGGTACAAGCGACGAACCCATTTCAATCTGGAATGGGTCTCGGACTTTGGCAAAATGGCGTTCCTCGCTGGAAAGCAAGTCCTACCCGACGAGATCAAGATCCGCGACCTGGCAGAACAGATATCGCTGAAATCGGCTCAGGCCGACCCGAAGGTAAGGACATGCGCTTCAACTGAAGCAACACAGTGGAACCTCTCTATAAAGAACACTCTGACTAGAGAACACCTCTCTAATGAGGACACTGTCTGCAGTCCCAGCCACATAGAGCTGTGTACAAATCTACCTCTGAATTAGAGACACCTCTCTATACAGGATAGCCAGCTGTTTCCCAGCGATGGTGTCCTTTATAGAGAGACTCCTCTGTATTTACAATACACCAGAATGCTATACCCTTCTCCCCTCCTCCCCCCGCACTCCCATGTCACATTGCTCGCTCAGAGCAGCGACTTGCACAAACGCCTGTCTCATGTGATGGTGACACTACAGGAGCACATCCGCGACCGCTCCTTTACCGGACTGCTCTCACGGCTGCAGCTGATTGCGGAGAAGCACCGTCTCAAGTGTGTCATGCAAGGCCAGCAGTTCTACCTCACCTCCGACAGCTTCTTCGTGGAGGTGCGCGCCTGCGTGCGTGCATGCGTGCGTGCCTGTGTACTTGACTTATCTCAGCTCATCACTTATGTTCTCATCAAGATTCGCCAGTTGTCACAACGCACAAACGAGCCTGCCTCTATCTCTAATATAATTGAGAAGGAGTGTGGTCCATGATATGAGATGGCTGCTCTTCCCTTCTGCAGTTGACCTCTGACCTCAGTGGGACAGTGACCTCTGTGAAGTTGTGTCTGCAGCCCAGCACAGCGCTGCCTGTGTCCCCTTCCTTGGTGCGGGACCTACAGGTGTGGGAGTTTGGGTCTTTTGAGGAGCACCTGGCATCACTTGTCAGCCTCACTTCACGGCTGGAGGGGTGAGGGGAGGGTGAGGGGTGAGGGGAGGGTGAGGGGTGGGTGAGGGTGAGGGGAGAGGAGGAAATTCTTTTCTGCACTATTTCTTCAGTTGCACGAAGACACACACACATCCAGCTTTAAATTTGACATGGTGTTGGGGTCCCCCCCCCCCCCCCCCCCCATGGTGCTACCCCTGCAGCGTGGATCGAGCCAGTGCCTTCAAAGTGCTCTTAGCGATGGAGAGCATCCTGGCAACGGTTGCCAGGAGAACTGAGCACAACAGTCTGGTGGACATGGTTCTGAACGGTTCTGTGGGTCATGTGACCCCAAGGAAGATGGGTGCGTGGTTGCCATGGTGCGTGGTTGCCATGGTGAAGCACGCGGCAAGGCATGCTCTGTGTATCTACAACTGTGGAGTGGGGTTTCCCCCTCTCCAACGGGTTCCCCCTGTTTGTTCCCTCCACTGCAGGCTTTCCTCTCAAGCTCACCATCTTTGCCAGTCCGTACGAGTACTTCCACCGCAGTGACCTTGTTGCCCCTCCCACCTCTGGGGCCGCTCTACCCGCCCTCCCACACCACTTTGGCTTCAGCCTGAAGGTCTCCATAGAGTCCAGCACACAGAACTCTGCCCTCCCCGTTGACCCACATTTCTTCAGGTGACAGCCTAGCAACAATGCGGAGGGAGGGCTGTTTGCTGTTTACTAACTGCAAAGAATATATTATCTCCCCCTCTCTCTCCCCTCTATCTCCCCCTCTCTCCCCTCTATCTCCCCCTCTCTCTCCCCTCTATCTCCCCCTCTCTCTCCCCTCTATCTCCCCCTCTCTCTCCCCTCTCTCTCCCCTCTCTCTCCCCTCTATCTCCCTCTCTCTCTCCCCTTTATCTCCCCCTCTCTCCCCTCTATCTCCCCCTCTCTCTCCCCTCTATCTCCCCCTCTCTCTCCTATCTCCCCCTCTCTCTCCCCCTCTCTCCCCCCTCTATCTCCCCCTCTCTCCCCTCTCTCTCCCCTCTATCTCCCCCTCTCTCCCCTCTCTCTCCCCTTTATCTCCCCCTCTCTCCCCTCTCTCTCCCCTCTCTCTCCCCTCTCTCTCCCCTCTATCTCCCCCTCTCTCTCCCCTCTATCTCCCTCTCTCTCTCCCCTCTATCTCCCCCTCTCTCTCCCCTCTATCTCCCTCTCTCTCCCCTCTCTCTCCCCCTCTCTCCCCTCTATCTCCCCCTCTCTCTCCCCTCCCTTCCCTCCTTTGTCTTCCTATCCTTCATTCCCTCTCCTCCCTTCCCTCCCTTCTCTCCCCTTTCTCCCCTCTCTCCCCTCTCTCCCCTCTCTCCTCTCTCTCCCCTCTCTCCCATGCCTTCCCTCTCCTCCCCTCCCTTTCCCTCACTTACCTCCTCCAGCCTGCAGACCCGTGAGTTCCAACCGATGACACCGCACAACTCCGTCACGTTGCCCATCACCCTGGTCCTCCACCTCTCCCGAGATGTCCCCGTCTGTGCCCACACAATGGTCAAGATATACAATATGGTGTACAGCAGTGAACGGTCCTTCCAGTGGCCGGCTGGCCGCCACACTGATGAGCTGGTCATACGGGAGTGGGCTAAGGGCGGGGCACATTCAAACAGCCCCGCCTCTTCTTGTGACCCAGACACTGCCGCAGCCGCCAACACCTGCCACACAGTGGTGAGCAGACAACTGGTCTGAGCAAGTCTGGCGGGCAACAGCTGCCTGTCTGCTGCCTCATTGCACATCTGCTTCTCCACTCCCCTTCCTTTCCCTCCCCCTCCCCTCCCTTTCCCACCCTCGCTCCCTTCCTTCTCCCCTCCCCTCTCCTCCCCTCCTCCACCCCTCCCCTCAGCTCCTCCCCTCCCAGTGTCACCGGTACTTCCACGGCCAAAAGTGGGCCAAGCAGGACGCCATTGCGCGTCACGAGTGTGCAGTGGTTCTCTCCAAGATCCCCTTCCTCCTGCCCCAGCATGTGCTGCGCGTGGTCCAGCTGGTCCGGCAGCAGCTCGTCTACAACCACCTCTACAGCAGCACTTGTGGACCACCCCCCGCCCCCAACTCAGAGGGTGGGGCTGTGTGTGTGTGTGTGTGTGTGTGTGCGTGTGCATGTGCGTGTGCGCGCGCACGTGTGTGTGTGTGTGTGTGTGTGTGTGTATGTGTGTGTGTGTGTGTGTGTGTGTGTGTGTGTGTGTGTGTGTGTGTGTGTGTGTGTGTGTGTGTGTGTGTGTGTGTGTGTGCATACGTGCGTGAGTGACTGTGTAGTTTGTTACTGTTGTTGCTACTTGCGTTTCTTAGATTGTGAAGACAGGGCGGAGTTTGCTTTTAATGTGCAGGGTTCTCCCCCTGAGAACATCACCTTGGAGCTCGACCTGTTGCAGAAGAAAGAAGCAAATGTGTTCTGTGAGTTAAGCCCTCACCCTCTCACACCTTCACTGTTGGCCCCTCCCCCACTGACCCTACTGTTGGCCCCTCCCCCACTGACCCCACTGTTGGCCCCTCCCCCACTGACCCCACTGTTGGCCCCTCCCCCACTGACCCCACTGTTGGCCCCTCCCCCACTGACCCCACTGTTGGCCCCTCCCCCACTCTGCTGTCTACTCAGTTGCTGTCCATATATCGGAGAGCAGCCCCTTCCGCCCTGAGGTGAGGGTGGGCGTGGCAAACCAGCAGACCACACCCCATCCCATTCTCTCAGAAGCCCTAAGCAAGTGAGGACACACACACACACACACGCACACACACACACACACACACACACACACACACACACACACACACACACACACACATACACACACACACACACATATGGTAGGTTCATTCATCAGCAGATCTAAGGATTGAAGTATTCTGCAACCTAATAAAGTGACTGTGTGTTTCAAGCTCATTAATCTTGCTGTCTAATACCACATCCATTGGTGCATCGGCGTCTGCCCCCCCCCCCCCCCCCCCCCATCAGGTGCCTGTCCATCCCAGTCTTGCTCCGCTCTGCCCTCAAGAGACCACACCTCCTGGGACCCACCATTTCAGCTCTGATTCACACTTACCTCCAGGAAATTGCAGTGGAAACCAGCCCACCACTTGCCAAACAATCCAAATTGTATTCATGACCTCCCCCCCACCCCTTCTGTATGCACACACTACCATAACATATTTTGCAAGTAATTAATTCAAATACCCTATTAATGCAACATAAATGACGTGTATGTGTGACGTCTAGTCTCTCTTCACGGTCTTTCCGCGCTTGCCTGTCTTCGGTGGCGAGGCAGGGGGATCAGAGGGGGTGGGGTCCTCATCCTCTGAGGACCTTGTGGACCCCGCCCCCCTCCGCATCTGTGACACGAGGAACGTCCACGCTATCCAGCCCTGGATGCTGAGCAAGCACGCCAGGCACACCAGTCTAGGGGGGTGGGGGGTGGGGGGTAAGGTAGGTCCACCACACACACACTGACCCCAGGCCTCACCTGAAGGTGGGGGTGTTGAATTTCTCCGGCCATGTTGCTGCATCTTCTTCACTTGCATCATCAGCTCCCTTCCCGGCCTCCACCCCGAGCCCAAACCACAGTGTCAGCACTGACACCACCACTGTCACCACCCGAGCCGACACAAAGAGACCCCGCCACAGCTGGTAGCCAATCTGGGCCAACTCCTTCCTGCCGTGGTACTTGATGAGGCGAGACGCGTGGAACAGCACCTCCACGAGGTAGTGCAGGGTCAGCAAGATGATCGCCAATCGCTGCAGTCTGTGGGAGGGTTCATGTGACAATCACGTGACCTGATCATGTGACAATCATGTGGCCTGATCAAGTGACCGCTTGGGTGATGACATAGGGGGTTCCCCATAGATTACCCTACCCCACTGGTGGTGCTCACTGGATGATGTAAGCCCCGAGGATGATGAGAAGGGATGACGTGTAGAGGACCAGTTTGCGGTAGATGCCGTCTCCTCGAGTCTGCTTCATGAGGTAGATCTCAGGGTAGCAGTGCAGCCAGAAGGCCATCTGCTGCAGCATGAAGAACTTGAGGGAGAATCTACAGCACACACACAGTGGGGCAGGGGCAGGGGGTGGGGCAGGGGTGGGGTAGGTGCGGCAGGTAGGGGCGTGCTGTGGTCGGGAGGTGTGAGTGTGCACTTACGTCATCTGGCTGTGGGGATATCCCTGCCAGATGAGCTGTATGTTCCAGCAGTAGCCTTCCTTGACGATGTGGTCCAGCCCCCACAGAACGGAGAGCAGGTAGAACACGACCAGGAGGCCCGAGTCGTAGTACTTGCTGGTCCTAATCTTGGAGAGCTTCAGTTTACGAACTGTGCGCTGGGGAGAGGAGGGTGGGGCGATGGGAGAGGAGGGCGGGGCGAGGGGAGAAGAGGGCAGGATGAGGGGAGAGGAGAGTGGGGTGAGGGGAGAGGAGGGTGGGGCGAGGGGAGAGAAGGGTGGGGTGAGGGAAGGGTGTAGAGTTAGAGTGATTCTTGGAGACTAGACCAGACAGTGTGTGTCAGTGTGTGATAGTGTGTGTACGCGCACACGCACACACACCTCCCATATGTACTGCTGCAACACGGCGTGGATGACCACCCAGATCAAGGTGTAGAACATGACTGTGTTGAGGTCAAGGAGACCATGGCGATACATCACCAGGGGGAGGGGAAGGTCCTCAATTAGACCTGGGGGTGGGTACAAGGCAGCTGTATATTTGCCTGTTATACAGGTAATGACCACCCCCCCACACACACACACCTACCCACACACCCACCCACACACCCACCCACACCCACACCCACACCCACCCACCCACCCCAGACCTGTTTGCTGTTGAGTGATGTTCTGCTGAATGGTCACATTGTGCTGGACAAATATGAATGTAGACGCTACCTCTTGAGTTGTCTGAGTGGGAGGGAACATACACATGACAACAGGGTCTTCCTCGTTGGGTGATCAGAGTAATTGCAGTATGTACGTATAACATCACACTACGTTACGTGTACATCTGTGTGTACGTACGTATGTCTCTGGGTACACCCCATGTGTGTGCGGGTCTGTGTATGTGTACATAAATTGGTGTGTACATCTGTATAGATCTATGTGTGTGGCAATGTGGTGCCCTGTGAAGTGCATCCTCCTAGCGTCCCACCACCTCCCGCGTAGCAGCCCACCCTGGTTGCACACACCAACTGAAGCATGGCTCCAGGCTCTCCTAAAGTTATCCCTAAAGTAGACAACCCTGTGCAACAAACTGGAAATAGACCCACCCATCCATGCAAAACAATTGGGGGAAGTCCCCCATCCCTTAGTGTGCAGCAAATGTGGCGGAACTCAACTCCAATGTAGCCTTTGGGCTCAACCGTCGTTTTGCCCTGCCAGCAGTCACCCTGCTAGACCGCTAGACCGCACCGCTCAGCTACCCCCCCCCCCCCCCTTAAAGGGAAGCATGTCACAATGCATGTTAGGTGAATTCGAACACAAATCTCATTATACAGTATCACTGTGTGGAGTAGTACTGCTGATGAGGTCGTATTGCAAATCGGAACCCCGCACACGTGTTATCTGCCCACGATTGGGCCTAAGCTATCTTACTCACGTCACATCACGTCAAAATGGCTGACTTCCAGTGTCTGTACACAAGCAATGCTAAGACCTGCCTTCACTTGTAGCAGCCAGGCAGGCGCCACCCTGTCTGCGTGCAGAGGTGGTCACACCCACCTGAAACACCAGCCCGATGAAGATAATGGTGCAGAAGGTTGAGATGATGTCGGCGTGGTTCGCGATAAAGAACTCCACGCTAAACACGGGAGGACCGCCAGACTTGGCTCCCTTGTTGCTAAGTCGAGGGGGCATGATCTCCACCTGCAGGGAAAGCTAGAACTGAATTAGACGCGATCGATCTGTCCGGGGGTCGCTGTACAGCACCCAGCGGCCATTTATATCTCACCGCAACTGTTTTCTAGGGGTTGGGTTAACTAAAAATATTCAAAGTTATCCGATGTTATCCAAGATAATGCTTTGTGTTGTTTACATTAGGGTGACCGCAACCATGGGAAATATGCCATAAGAGGAATCAGAATACGACAATATACGATGGTAAACAAAGTTATGCGAAAACTACCATTTACGGAAGTTGGTCAATTAACTGATGTACGTTAGCCCACATTTTTCACAAGCTTTTTCAGACAGAAGATACCAAAATCAATACAGGTGACTTACTCGAGTGTTTGTGCAACTGTTCCACACTTGGAAAGTCTGTGTGGGCGCTCAAGAGAGAGATAAGTCGTCAGGTCATGTGCCTTTGTTCGGAGCCCTGTGGTAGCCATGTTGCGATGTAATGTCACCTGGAGCTAGGCCGCCCAGGGAGGGTTATCGGCTTCCGTTTGGAGTGATCTTGATTCTCTGCCAGCGTATGATACAAGGACTTTTGGTCCTGTGCGAGTCATCTGTGTGTACGTGCGTGCGTGCGTGTGTCTGTGCGTCAGTGTACGGTGGTGAGGCGTGAATACCCACCTATGCGTGTAGGCGCGTATACGCAGGTTGTTGCGTGTGTTCTGCGCATCCTTCATCGTCTACCGAGTGAGGAGCAGCGAGAACATGTGGTGAATGGGACACTTTTGCGTTGTGATTTACTGTCTGTGCATATGTGTGTATGTTTGCCCAGGGGATGAATGAGAAAGATGGCCGCCATGAGCAGCAGCGTGGAAACTGGTAGGGGGCTCAACACTGTCCCTCAAACTGGCAAATCCAATGGACCCATTGGCATGGTGACCTTTCCACCAGCTGGAAACGACTCTGTTCACAATGGGCAGAGTACTGTTGCTATGGCAACAGCATCCATGTTGGTCAACCAGTCTCACAGCAGCCACGGTCATGCAGGCAAGGCCTCCAGAGACGGCACAGTTGCCACGGTGATTGAGCGTCTTGATTCTACAAGCCAGGACAAGGAGGATGAAGAGATCATCGTTGATGAAGGTGTGTGGTGTTGTGTGTCTTTGGAAGTGTGGAGACGAGGAGCTTGGGAGGTGTGAGAAGGGGAAGTATGAGACAGGGTTGGGCTTCACCACTTCATATGTTTGGCTTGACCTATCCCACATCCAGGGTGTTGGCTCATTGTGATGGGTTGTGTGATGTGGGGTGGTGGGGTGAGCTGGTTGTAACGGGTTGTGTGATGTGGGGTTAGGTGTGATGGGTTATGATGTGGGGTGTGGGAGGTGTCATGGGGGTCTCCCCTGACGTCAGTTTGCCCCTGTCTTGTCTCGTTTTCTTGCTCCTCAGCAGAGGAGCCCTCCAGAAGTGGTGGGCGGGGCTTGCACCAGGCTGGGTAAGTGTATTCAGTGTTTGCGTCCACACCTGCACATTGTGAGCTGCCCCCTTGTCACTTCTCCAGCGGCGATGGAGACAGGAGGATACGCATGAAGAAGCAGAAAGGTGTGCGTGTGCGTATGTGTGTGCGTGTGTGTGTCTGCTTGAACTGTATGAGGAGTGAGGGCTGCATGTGGTGTGATGTGAGGAGTGAGGGCTGCATGTGGTGTGATGTGAGGAGGTTGCTTGCCATCTCCTCTTTTGCTTCCGTCTGCCAGACCTCCATGGCAGTGAGGTGGTGGGCGGCGGTGGTGACGGAGGAAAGAATGACTCCTACTGCTGGGTGTGTCACGAGGGAGGGGAGGTGCTCTGCTGTGACAAGTGCCCACGAGTCTTCCACTTCCGCTGCACCAAACTGGACCAGGAGCCCGAGGGGGAGGAGTGGTACTGCTCTGTTTGCACGGTAGGGACTTTTTTGTATGTATGTATGTATGTGTGTGTGTGTGTGTGTGTGTGTGTGTGTGTGTGTGTGTGTGTGTGTGTGTGTGTGTGTGTGTGTGTGTATGCGTGGCACGCACACGTGTGTGTCTGCATGTGATGTATGGTGTGCCAAGAGGTGTGTGTGGCACTGCAGGGGCTGGCTCGGAGCAAGCGCATCAAGAAGACCAAGCCCGACGACCTTCAGGAGTGCCTGCAGAAGGCTGTCTACAGGTTGATGTTCCCTGGGGTGAGCCGAGCAGGCCTCTCTATGTGTAGCTAGTGTGAATTACAGAACATTTGTACCATCAACTGTTCTTATGTTTCCATGGCAACAGACTGATCTCTTCCAGACGGACGTCAGTGACGACCTCAAGGAAGAATATCGGCAAAACGTGTTTTATCCCATGCACTTGGGCATCATACGCGAGCGGGTCTCTCGAGGAGGGTATAGCACGACACGCGAGTTCCTGGCCGACACGGAGTGGATTCTGCACAACTGCATCATCTTCAATGGAGGTGTGTTCATGTGCTGGTCATGTGACAGTCAAGTGATTATGTGATAGTTATGTGATGGTCATGTGATGGTCATGTGATGGTCATGTGATGGTCATGTGATGGTCATGTGGTTGCTCTTCTTGCAGCCAAGTGTGATCTTACTAAAGTTGCCAAGAACATTGTTCGGACGTGTGTCAATGACGTGAGCCCGTTCCACTCCTTCTGCATTGATTAACGACTTACATACGTATAGGTATGTACTTACTACTTGTGTTTAAGGCGTTGCCCCTCCCCCCTTCCTGCAGATGAAAGAGATTGAGCTGGCTCCATGTTGCTTCAAGAATATTGCCAGCAGGAAGGAGTGGTTTGACTTGCCTTGTGTGAGTGGAGCAGATCATGTGCATGTGACAGTCATGTGACCACAGCGCTGTTTGACGGTCTGCGTCACCTGTCACTGCCACACGCTCTGCAGAGCCCCCCGCACCCAGTGGTACTGGCCAAGGTCAACCGCTACCCCACCTGGCCGGCCAAGCTCATCAACAGTGGGACAGAGAAGTGCGATGTTCGATTCTTTGGAGCACACGACAGGTAACCACTCACTCGCCCCTGCGGCACCCCTGGGCTGCTGCCATTTGCTCTCCCTCCCCCCCTCCCTCCCTTCTCCCTCAGGGGCATCGTCCCATGCTCGTCCATACAACCGTTTACAGGTGTCCTGCCGACCCCTCCCAGCCTCACCGGCTCCAAAGTCAAGGAGTGGAACATGGCTGTCGCAGAGCTGAAGCAATACCTGGAGAACGTCCGGCGTTCTGCGGGTCCGGCTGCGGCCAACTTCCCAATCACAGTCACCACTGAGCTCCCCAGGGGGCCTTCGGCACCTGTCAAGGTGGGCGGGGCCAGACCTGTAGAGGGAAGGGCCAGCATGGTGGTGGTGGGCCATCCCTGTAGTGGGCGGGTCTCCTACGTACTCTGTACGGTAGTGTGCCTCACGCGTCAGTGTACAGTGAATACACTGACTTGCCCTTCTGCTGTGGACTGTAGGAGGTTGGGCCAAAGCCAACAACTGCTGCTCCCGGCCCGCAGTTGAGTGTGCCTGGTCACGCCCCCAGCCCCGGTGGCTCCCTGGTGAATGGTCAGGAGGGTGAGCCCCGGCTCTTAGACGGTGCCATGCCCAAGTCGCTGGGTTTGGATTCAGACAGTGGCTCGGAGTCCCACACTCAGGACAGTGATGTTGAAGATAAGGACGGCGAGTACACACCAAGACTGGATGCTGGACCCCCAACCAAGAAGGGGCGTGTCTCAATCCCACGCAAGCCGTTAAGGGGCACTGCCAGCCAGCCTGCTCGGGGCAGCCTCACTGTGACAGCGAGGACGTACCCCACTCTAGGGGTGCAGGGCGGAGCCCACACTGAGATGAGCGGAGTCGGTGTGACACCAAAAGGTATTGTGTGCTCCACAGTGGGGAAGGGTGGGGTAGCATAGCAACAGCAGGAAAAGAGGTGTCACTGGTGTGGTAATGATGGTGTGACAAGTGACAGTGTGAGAAGTGACAAGTGACAGTGTAGAGCATGGCAGTCTGACTGCTCCTTAGCCAGTGTTGTGGCTGCTGAGTTGTGCTGCCTTGTCGCTCTGCCTAGCTAGGTGTTCTTGCCGGTTCTCATGTTGTGTGTGTGCGTTGCACTGCAGGAGTAGTGGGAGGAGGCAGGGTGCCAGGCGTGGTTGCTCAGGGCAACGGCACTGCCTCACCACGTCCCCGACCCCCCGCTGGCAGTAGGAAGCGCTCGGCTGTCCCGGGGAGCGAGGCAGGGGCGGGGTCCAAGGGAAAGCGTGATCGACAGCGGTCACTGACTGTACCAGCAACCACTGCATCAGCCCAGGTGCCCACCACCCAGCTGCCCACCACCCAGCTGCCCACCACCCAGCTGCCCACCACACAACAGTCCACCACCCAGCTGCCCACCACCCAGTTGACCTCTGGACAGCTGCCCACCGCTGCGCAAGCAGCATTACAACAGCTGCTCCTACAAGCCCATAAATCTGTTCATCCTGTCTCCGTAGCATCCACCAAGGCTACACCCTTGTCTGCTCCTCCTCCAACTGTGTTGTCCGCTGGTCCTCCGGTGACAGCCTCGCCCTCCACCGCTAACCCTATCTCCAACCCAGCCCTCTCCGTCCCTCAGCCACAAAAACTGAGCGACCAAATCAAGGAGGTCTTTAAGATTGACTCTCACCCTGCGCTGAAAACTGATGATAAGAAGGGGGTGGAATCCAAGCCCCTCCCTCCCTCCCCACCCCCACCCACCCAGTCCAGTGGCGGTGGCATCTTGAATGACACCATTGCCACAGTCAGCCGGGCCATCAACGCACAGCACAGCTTGCTGGCAGGGCCCACTAATGACATGGGTTTCACCCACTATGCGGAGCGGGTATGTCTTTCTGTGTGTCCTCGTGTGTGATGTGTGCCCGACAGTGGGTTAACTCCCCTCCCCTCCGCTCCCACAGCTGATGGGGGCAGTCCAGCTGGTCTTGTTGGACATGCTGGCGGACTTCCACAAGAAGGGCCAAAGCAGTGCTAAGGAGCTGGGGGAGGGGCTGCTGGGGACGTGGCCAATCAGCCCCTCCCACCGGTCGCTGCAGGAGCTGAGGAGGGAGCTACGAGCAGAGATGCACCAGCGTGTGGAACAGATCAAGACAGCGGCTGTGCTTGAGTGCGAGGCAAAGCTGGCTGAGTCAAGGAAGGAGCTAGAGCAGAGCAAGGCCAGTGAGATTGAGCTGGCAGTGTCAAGGGCAATTGCAGAGACCAAGAAGAAGCACTGGGTGGGCATGTGACTTGCATGTGACTTGCATGTGACCTGCAGGTGACATACATGTGACTTGCATGTGACATACATGTGACTTGCATGGGACCTGCATGTGACACGTGACTTGCATGTGACACATGGACTTGCATGTGACCTGCATGTGACATACACGTGACTTGCATGTGACCTGCATGTGACTTGCATGTGACATACATGTGACTTGCATGGGACCTGCATGTGACATACATGTGATGTGCATGTGACCTGCATGTGACATACATGTGATGTGCATGTGACCTGCATGTGGCTGTCGCCTGCCTTTCTCCCAGTGTGCGTACTGCAGTAAGGAGGCCCAGCACTACTGCTGCTGGAACGCGGACTACTGCAGTGAGGAGTGCCAGAACAGCCACTGGCAGGAGCACCAGAAGATGTGCCTCAACCCGCAGGTGGTGGGCGTGCAGCCAACCAGTGCCACTCCCAGTGACGCAGCTGTCGGTACGTGTGTGTGTGTGTGTGCGTGCGTGCGTGTGAGAGGGAATCTGTGCACCAGTTAATCAGTGTGTGCAATCCTCCTGCAGTGTTGCCTTCTCGTGCGGGGATTCCCCCAACCCCCAACCTGATGTCACCAACACACGACGGCAGAGCCCAAGCATTCAGTTTTGCTCAACAGGTAGTGGGGCAAGGGGGAGGGGGTGGACCGGGGGCGTCTGGTCACACCCTTTCACAAGCCATCACAACAGATGTACAGTCAGTCTTACAGGGAGGTGTTGTCATGACAACCACAGTCCCCACCTCACAGTCCACCGTTGCCCATATGGCAACGACTGGCAGACCTGCTGTTTCCATGCCAATATCACCTGGCCACCACCACAGCAGCTCCACAGCCGGTCACCATGGCAACATGAGCAGTGCCAGCTCGTCTGGCTCCTCCTCCCTGGCGTCCCACTCTGAGCAGAACCACCAAAGTGCACACACCACTGGCCACAGCTCTGAGGCACACACAGCGGCTGCCCGCGCCCCACATTCAGTGGAAGTTGCTCAGGCCACGCCCCTTGCCACGCCCCACCAGTCCATCTTCTGGCCCTACCAACAGGTGCAGGGCCCCTCGCGCTACCCCCCGGGGTTTGCGCCCCACGTGATGGTCCCGACGCTGTACCCCTCCACAGAGCAAGCCAATGTTATCTACCAGCAGCAGCTGCTCGCCGAGCAGCAGGGTGGGGCAGCTGGCGGGGGGGCGGGGCAGCACTAGGGACATGCTGGCCAGAGAGAAAGTGGTTAATTTATTTATGACTGTCAGTTTTTGTTGTCTGCCACACCCATTGTGCATGCTGAGACACGCCCACCTGGGTGTGGGCGTTGACCTAGTCTTTTCATCATTCTGTACTCTCTTCACTGCAAACTCACACATATGCGTTCTTTCATTGTCGGCACCACACGCACACCGCCGCCACATTTGTGGCCCCTCTCTGTAGTGTAGTGCATCCTCACAGAGTGGAAGAGGAGAATTTCCCAAACAATTCATCATGTACTTGTACTTATATTGGTATTCTGTGATCTTTGGACTGAGTTGTCCGTTCACCAAAGACCTCCTCGCTGGCTATTTTCTGTCTCACAAAAACATGTAGTCACACCAGCAGCTTTTGATGGTTTTTATCATTATGTATGTATAAATGGTCTATTCTCATGTTACGTACGACGAACGTACATGCTGCAGAGATGGGGTGTGCATGCGTGCATGCATGTTGTTTTGTATGACTGGTGTGTGGTTGCTGTGGTGTGTGGGCGGGGTTGTAGTGTGTGCACGTTACTTGAACAATTTATACTTTCTAAAGTGTGTTTGAATGTCAGCCTTCAGAGCTGGCTTGGTGGCCAGACAGGTGGGGTAGTTCTCCGGCTGCTCCGTCCACAGCTTGTGCTGAATGTTGCTCTCCCCCAGTCGAGCTGACAAGGACCTCAGCTCTGCCTCATCAGCAACCTGCATCATGGGGGGGAGGGGGAGTTGTGTGAATACTGCATCACTACATGCAGGGGTGCTCAGCTGCTGTGCACTAGCGAACAAGAGATGAGTGAATAATCCATTGTGGTGTAGCAGTTGTCAACTCGCTGAACTGTGATGTTCTCTGCAGTCCCCCAACACACAGTCCGCTACAAGTGCTGTGCTGCACAGACTGCACACCGCGCACATGTACACATGCGCTGTACACCACTGTGCGCTGTGCACTATGCTGCACGTGTACACGCGCTGTGCGCTGCACAAGTCACGTACACTCACCTCCACCACGACCTTGTGCATACGGTCCACGTTTTTGAGGTACTCTTGGACGATAGGGTCATCTGAGAAGGAGAACACGGCCGCCGTCGACGCGTGGCAGGCCTGCGCTATGACTGCTCCGAGCGGCCACTTCACGTCCTTCAGTAGGTCGCCGCGCAGAGCAATGTACTGAACGACCACGCTCACCGGACCAGTAGAGGCAGCCATGTTTTATTGCGAAACGCCAATAATATGGTTGCAGAGTGACTCACTCTACAATGAACATCTGGTGCGGATTCGTGCCTCGCTCACGACAGAACCGCACTCACTACTATACAGAGCTACTGTTCAATGGGGCGTACTAATAGTTTAACTTATTTCAACACATTATTCAGAGGACACAGGACAAAAATGAGCAGGGTTAATTGGACGATTACTTCCCTTCTTTGATCTGAGCTTTCTGAGATAGAACTCCAACTCCTTTCCTTCTAACATGTACCCGTCACATCTCCCACTCTGCCCAGGTCTGGATGCCACACACGCTGCGATGGTAAGAGGAGGAGAGCAGAAGAGGAAGAGCAGGGGAGGAGAGGGGACAGGATAGGAATGGGGAGAGAAAGGGGAGGGAGGGAAGGGGAGGTGAGGTGAGGGGGAAGGGAAAGTGGTGGGGAAGGTAAGTGGTAGTTTCCACAGCTATGCACACTGACATTCATACTAAGCACTCCACATACATAGGACAGCACACGTAGCCGTCCAGTGGAGAACTGCTCCTCCACATGCGGGTCCACTCTGGCCGTGTCCTTCTGCCCTTCCAGTTTGCGCTGGACATGGTTGGAGCGCTTGGCGGTTTCTTCCTCTCCCTCCTGGGGTGGGCGGAGAAGGTGTGTGCCCCACTCGGGGTCAAGGTTGTGTTCAAACCACAGAGGACCATGAGGAGCTTACTAGTGCAGGTGAAGGAGAAGATCCCCACTGAGAACCAGAAGGAAGTAGTGTATGAAGTACCGTGCAAAGATTGTGGACTCAAGTACATCGGTGAGACTAGAAGGAACTTGAAGATCAGAATGACAGAGCACAAGTGTGCTGTTCGCAGAGGTGACAAACGGAATGGCATTGCAGTACATGTGCACCAGCTTCAACACCAAATCGACTGTGAATCAGCCAGGGTGCGGATGTCAGCTCGTGGATACTGGAACAGGAGAACTCTGGAAGCCATCCAGATCCGAAAGGAACACCGAACAATGAACCTGGACTGTGGCCTTCACATCTCCCCGGTCTGGAATCCACTTCTGGATGCGACCTGAACTGACCAAATGGAATTTTTTGAACTTATCCTGATTTCTTCATTTTTTTAACCCTGCATGACGTCATTTGTACTCACCATCACCACATGTCATACCACCCGTATATAAACAACAGCTTCTCACCTGTACTCTATCAGTTAGTCCAGCTGACGAAGGCCTACGCGGCCGAAACGTCCTGGTATATTTGACCCTTTGTGCTACATATACGGTTAAGTAATTCATCCGTTTGCTATTGTGATGAGGATGTGACCACATAGGAAGCTATTTAGAACTGTAGTCTATTGTGACCATATTAGGACCTTTTTCTAATAGTGCATTGGTTAGTTTTCACATAGGCATGTCCACCTCATCATGAGTTCATGAACCTAGTCATGTTCATTTATTTATTGTCACTTCCTATCTTATCTTCCATCCTGCCTGTATTCTACATTTACCCATTTACACTTTTAGAAGTTATCCCTTTCCTGTAAGATCACCACTGTTAGATTTGTATAAATAAAGGCTCACAGTTCATGGTGAGCAAGCTGTGGCAAACGAAGGTGTCAATCCGAGCATGAACTAGCGCTACCCCAAGGATCGAGCAAGCGACACTTCGTTACAGTGGAGGTCCTGCCGAGACTCAGAACCCTAGGTGCTACAGCCCTACTTCAGAGTGGAGCCAGCCACGATGGCAGCAGAGTCCAGCTCAGAAGTAGATGTCGGTGCCGTGTACGAGCAGACATGGCCAGAGGGACGAACATTGCCCCTAAACTCACGGAGATTGGATGCATGGCATCTGCAGCAACTTGCAGTTCTGTTGGAACTACCCAGGAATGCATCCATGGATGACACCCGACAGATGATTGACGGGAAGCTAACTGAAATGGGGAAACAGCCCCAGAATGTGCAGGTCATTGTGAAGGAGACATCCTGCACTGAAGTTGTCCTTCACTTGACAGACAGTGAGGGCATCATCGCACAGTCCGACCCCACTATCCGTAGGAGAAGGACTTCCACTGATGGTGACATTGAACAGCTCCAAGAGACCAGGAAGCAGCTAGAGGAGGTATCTCAGGCGCTGCAGGATGCTCAGCAGACAGTTCAGGCCCTGGAGGAGGAGCTAGCCACAGCCACTAGCAGAGCGGAGGCAGCTGAAGCAAGACTGCCAACTGACTCTTCCACACCAGAGGAAGTAGAACGGATAAGGACTGCTCTACGGAGGGAGCAGGCAAAGACTAGGGAACTATGGCAGCAGAACTGCCAAAGGTTGGCAGAGTTCGATGCAACTCTCGCAGCCAAAGATGACGAGATTCAGCGGTTACAGGCCAGAGAACGTGAGCACAGAAGTGGCTCAAGAGGGGGACTGGAAGATGCCCGGAGTCACACCGGCTCTCCCATACCCGCAGATGCCACAACCCGTCCAGATGTGGGGAAGAGGCGCCGTGGCCGTGCCCCACCTGTTGACCCCTTCACCGGAGAGGACCCAGAAGTACGACTGGAGGATTGGATTCCGAGTCTTAGGAGAGTAGCAGACTGGAATGAGTGGACGGAGGAAGAATTGCTTCTTCAGCTAGCAGGTCACCTGCGTGGACGAGCCCTGCAGGAGTGGAACCTCTTGGAGGAACATGACAAGGCCCGATTGGAAGATGTGGTGCAGGCTCTGAGCAGCCGACTCGACCCAGGGAGTAGAGTTCTAGCAGCCCAGGACTTCCGCCACATGTCCCAGGGGACCACTGAATCTGTGTCGGACTTTGTCCGGCGATTGGAGCGGACATTCCATGTGGCCTACGGGAAGGATCACATGTCCCTTGAGACCAGAGAGACCTTTCTCCACAGTCAACTGCAGGAGGGTCTCCGGTATGACCTGATGAAGAGCCCAGCTGTATCGGGTTCACAGACCTACAAGGAGCTCTGCCTTGCTGCCAAAAATGAGGAGAAGCGCCAACTGGAGCTGCAGCGTAGGCAGCAGTACCACAGGCAGCCTGGCCCTTTAACCACACGTTCTCCGCCGGGCAAGCCAACAGACCGGGACAGACCAGGTCAGGTCACTCAGCGGCAGCAGCATCAGCAGCATCAGCAGCCACCTTCTCACTCAGCCAGTGACAGGGTCAAAACCTGTTACAACTGTGGAAAGGCTGGACACTTTGCCCGTGACTGTAAGGCCCCAAAGACTGAGAGTCAAGGGAATCGGACTATGCCAGGAGCTAAGGGGGCCAACCCCGGATGGTACAGGGTAAGCAACATGCCCAGGCC
Organism: Aplysina aerophoba; assembly: GCA_949841015.1. NCBI lineage: Eukaryota > Metazoa > Porifera > Demospongiae > Verongiida > Aplysinidae > Aplysina > Aplysina aerophoba. Next base: position 6,312,521 of record OX465042.1, read on the forward strand.
ACACCAGACACACCTCTTACTTCCCTATTAGAGTCTGACTCGAGCGACGAGGAGACTGTGCGCCGCTTACCAGTGGATGACCAGGGAAGCCAGGCCAGGTGTGCTCGCGTCAGCATTCAAGGAGTGCCTATCTATGGGATCGTGGACAGTGGGGCCGACATCACCATCATTGGCGGTGAGATGTTCAAGAAGGTCGCCATTGTAGCCAGACTGAAGAAGAGGAACCTCCGACCTGCAGACCGGACTCCATACAGTTATGACCGTAAGCCCTTTAAGTTAGATGGAAGGATGGATCTGGAGATATCTTTTGGGGGAAAGACTATGACAACACCTGTCTACATCAAGATGAATGCAAAGGACCCACTGCTTCTGTCCGAAGGGGTGTGCCGCCAGCTTGGTATTATTACCTATCACCCAGATGTACAGGTATGGCGTGGTGGACGCAAGAGTGGGCCACACCCCATCCAGGTTCAGGTAACCAAGGTACCAGCAGTCAGGGTTAGGCTGGTAGGGGGTCTGTCCGTTCCCCCATGCCAGACTGCAGTAGCCCAGGTTAAAGTAGATGGGATAAGAGAGGAGCATCAGCCCATCCTCATTGAATCTTGCAGCACGGAGGACACAGGGATCTACTTGGAGGATGCCCTCGTCACCCTCTCACCAGAAGGTTGTGCCAATGTCATGATTGTGAATGCAACAGGGTTCACTCAGCGACTGAAATCAGGGATGGAGCTAGGACAAGCCACAGGAGCCTCTGTGATAGATCTGAAGCAGGATGCTTTGGGGGAGGATGCCCACTTACCAGTTGAGGTGAAGACTGTCACCGAAGAGGATGGTTTAGGCTCTAGGAGCATAAGGTTGGAAGAGATCCTTGAGAAAGAAGCAGCCCGGCTCAGACCAGCAGAGCAAGGGTTGCTGAGGGATCTGCTTAGGGAGTATCACGATGCGTTCAGCCTTGAACCACACGAGAGGGGAGAGACTGACCTTGTCCAGTTTAAGATCGAGACGGGTGATGCTACACCAAGGAAGCAACCCCCACGCCGGATGCCATTCGGAGCTAGGAGGGAGGTAGCACGGCAACTGAAGGAGATGCAGGATTCTGGGGTCATCCAGCCATCCAGCAGCCCATGGTCCAGTCCAGTGGTGTTAGTGCGCAAGAAGGATGGTACACTCAGGTTCTGTGTTGACTACCGAGCCCTCAACTCCGTTACCAAGGTAGACACCTTCCCCCTGCCCAGGATTGATGATCTGCTTGATCAGCTAGGTGGGTCGACTTATTTCACAACACTAGACCTTGCCTCAGGGTATTGGCAGATCAAGATGGATCCAGCTTCTCGAGAGAAGACTGCTTTTATCACTAACCAGGGACTCTTCGAGTTCAAAGTGATGCCCTTCGGTCTTTGCAATGCCCCAGCTGTCTTTCAGCGTTTGATGCAGCGTGTGCTGATGGGACTGAACCCAGCAGAGGGACCTGACTTCGTGTCGGTGTACTTAGATGATGTGCTTGTATTCTCTCATACTCTTGAGGATCATTTGCAGCACCTTTGCGCGGTAATCGAGAGGCTGCGAGGAGCCGGTCTGAAGCTCAAGCCATCCAAGTGCCACTTCATTCAAAAGGAAGTCGAATACTTGGGCCATGTGATCTCACCAGATGGCCTAAAGCCCAACCCTGGCCGTGTGTCAGCTGTGAAGGAGTATTCAGCTCCTTCTAATGTCAAAGAGGTACGCCAGTTCTTGGGAATCGCCTCGTACTACAGAAGGTTCATTCCTGGATTTGCCAAGATTGCTGAGCCCCTGCATGCATTGACACGGAAGAACGAGACGTTCCTTTGGACACCAAGCTGTCAAGCAGCATTTCAGACACTGATTCAAAAGTTGGTTGAGGCACCAGTACTGGCCTATCCCAACTTCCAAGAGCCCTTTGTGCTGGAAACGGATGCGAGCATCAAGGGTTTGGGTGCTGTCCTGTCCCAGAGGCAGAGCGATGGAAGGATGCACCCTGTAGCCTATGCAAGCCGTGCACTGTCCCCCTCTGAGAAGAACTACAGCATCTCAGAGCTGGAGACACTGGCAGTTGTCTGGGCCATCAATCACTATCATGCTTATCTGTATGGTCATGAGGTGACCGTGTTTACTGACCATTCGGCAGTGAAGGCTATTTTAGAGACTCCCAGTCCCAGTGGGAAGCACGCTAGGTGGTGGACTAAGGTGTTTGGCAGTGGAGTGACCCAAGTGAACATTGTGTACCGATCCGGAAAAGAGAACAGCAATGCAGATGCCCTTTCACGGAATCCCCAACCGTTAGTTTCTGGTACAGATGAAGCAACTACCGATGTGCAAGTAGCCTCAGTCACCACCACCCCCTCCACTGTTGACCCCAATCACACCGTGCAGCAACTCCTTCATTTCGACCCTGCTCTCACTGGACCCCAGAGCATGAGCACCTTTGGCAGAGAGCAGAGGAAGGATGGCACGCTAGCCGAGATTATAGGGTTCCTCACAGATGGTACCCTTCCCTCTGACGACCTGAAAGCTAAGAAGATAGCTGGTCAGAGCCATGTGTTTTCACTCGTTGATGACGTCCTGTATTATCTGGATCCAAGACGAGGTGACCAAAGGCGAGCTGTTGTGCCCAAGCAGCTCAGGAACCAGATTCTAGAGGAGAACCACAGCGGTCGCATGGCTGGCCATTTCTCCGGGAATCGCTTGTACAACACCCTTTGCCGGCATTGGTGGTGGGAAGGAATGTATGCTGACAGCCTCTCATACTGCAAGAATTGTGCAGAGTGTGCTATAGTTGGTGGAAGCAGACGGGTACCCCGACCACTTCTTCACCCTATCCCCATCTCCAGGCCGTTCGAGATCATGGGTGTGGACATCATGGAACTACCCAAGACAAGGCGTGGGAACCAGTAATGGCCACTGGTGTTCCCAGCTCCGGATCAGAAGTCTAGCCGTATCGTTCGACTTCTTGTCGAAGAGGTAGTTCCCCTGTTTGGAGTGCCAGAAGCCCTGTTGTCGGATCGAGGAACCAATCTGCTCTCTCACCTCATGCTAGATGTGTGTCAGTTACTTGGCATCAAGAAGCTGAACACCACTGCCTATCATCCGCAGTGTGATGGAATGGTTGAGAGGTTCAACCGCACATTGAAGGCTATGCTACGGAAGAGAGCGGACCAGTTCAGGAACCAATGGGATAAATCCCTGTCAGCCATTTTGTGGGCATACCGCAACACGCCCCATGAGTCTACAGGAGAAAAACCGTCTTTTCTACTTTTTGGGATGGACTGCCGCAGTCCAACAGAAGCAGCCTTGTTTCCCCCAACACCTCCTACTCCAACAGACCTAGAGGACTACAGGGAAGAGCTTATCATGTCTCTGTCATCTGCACGGGAGACTGCTGTGAAGTGCATTCGGCAAGCCCAGCAGAAGTACAAAACACAGTATGACAAGCAGGCTCGACCATTACAGAGCCGTGTTGGGGACTGGGTCCTAGTCCGCTTCCCACAGGACGAGTCTGGTCCCAACCGGAAGCTTTCTCGGCCATGGCATGGGCCCTACCGCATCGCTTCACGCAATGACCCGGATGTCACAGTCACCAAGGTGTACTTTCCCCAAGATGGGTCAATCCAAGTGTAGTCTATTGTGACCATATTAGGACCTTTTTCTAATAGTGCATTGGTTAGTTTTCACATAGGCATGTCCACCTCATCATGAGTTCATGAACCTAGTCATGTTCATTTATTTATTGTCACTTCCTATCTTATCTTCCATCCTGCCTGTATTCTACATTTACCCATTTACACTTTTAGAAGTTATCCCTTTCCTGTAAGATCACCACTGTTAGATTTGTATAAATAAAGGCTCACAGTTCATGGTGAGCAAGCTGTGGCAAACGAAGGTGTCAATCCGAGCATGAACTAGCGCTACCCCAAGGATCGAGCAAGCGACACTTCGTTACACTATTGACACTCATTCCTTTACTTTGAATCTAACTTCAAGTACTACATAAATTATAGCTTGTAGGCTGTGCTTTCCCTATACTGTATGTATTACATATTAATTCTCATCTCATTTTTCTTAAGCCGCAGATCATGTGATTCTTAACATTGCTCAATCACATCATCCAACTTTCATTAGCATCAGCCTTAGCCTCTACATATCATTCATACAAGCAATTAAACACTCAGTCTGTTTCAGCATCTACAATGTCCACTATACAGTCCAACGCAAATAGCTGCATGCCATCAGCACCTTTAGCTTGCTCAGGCTCGCCCCCACGATGCTGTAAGCATTTGCCTAGTATATGCACCAACGTGCTAAACAGTTGGAGAGACTAGCTGCAGAGCATGCAGATGACAGACAGGCCAGCCTGCAGCGGTTACGTACGTGTGTGTGCAGCTTCAAGTTGACAAGAATGGCGCTTCCTCAGGCTCGCCCCACAATGCTTTGCATTCATCATTCAATGTGTGTATATCAGTAATTACTTACCTGCATAACATACTATCATAAAACACAATTGCAATATCTTGAGGCATGCAGTGGCTGAACCCTCCAAGTGGTTTATTGCTCATTAGGAATACTTACAGTCAGTTGTGAGTTAGTAGCCATTGCTACTGCAACTATGAGCAATCCAACTGCAAGTGTGATGTGTCATGCAGGAAATGTTGATGGCACCAGCGAATGCTGTGAAGCTCATGTCTGTTCCATGCTCTGATAGTATTGTTACCTGTATACTAAAGCTGCAAATACTTGCCTAATCCTAACCTTAACATTTCTCAGCGGGGGTTTATCATACTGACTTCGCTAAAATGTTGCCAGATGTAGGGATGGTGAAGTACGTATCCAACGTGCCTTGAAGCTGGCAAATGGTGACCTGGGTTGTTCAAATGCCATGGCATCCCCCTCCTTGTTCCTACCCTTTTTCCGTCAGTTCAGGCCCGTTAAAGCTATATTAGAGTGGTAGGACCATGGAAAAAAATTTCACGCTTGCTTTGCTTGCATGATGCTTCAACACTATGTTTGCTTTGCACATGCAAATGTTTATAGTGTTCACTCAAACCACTGCTGTTTTTCCAAAGGAATGCTTTGGAAACAAAATATTGGATGGTTGAAGAGGGGGAGAAGATGAAGAGCTAGCCATGCTAGCTATCTTGCCTGGCTATAGCTAATTATTGCAAATACTGGGCTATAGATAACAATGCAGTGAACAGAGCCAGCTCTTCTCTGCAATACAAGTGGCTATTGGTTGCCTCCTCTCATGTTTCAGAGCGTGTCCAGCTGTCTCAGTGGAAGTGGCAGTGTTAGTGGTACTCAATCTATAGTGCCAGTCTGGTGCTAGGTGTGACCTATGGCCTTCACAGTCCGCTTCCTGTGTTATGCTTAGCCTTTCGCCGCATCCGGTGGAGTGAAACGGAAATTGATGTTTTAAATGGCCGCCGCCTGCGAGTAACATTCTTCTTTATAACGGTTCTTGACCATTCTTTTGGAATAAGGTAATAGCATTCGAACGATTTTGTACTCTACTTAGCATGGCACCATTACCAAGACTATTTAAGCTACTACATGCCTTGCTCTGTGAATAGTTTCTAATATTTTTTCTGTGCTCAGCCCTAAAAGTGGTAGGGCCAAAGCCCTACCGGCCCTACTGCTTCCTACGGCCCTGCAGTTAGGTTTTTCTATGCAGCTACTTGATCGGGAGCACCATCCCTCACATCTCTACCGGTTTTGGTGGAAAACATTTTTACTACCTTTATATACATAGAGTGGACAGTCGTATAGTAAAGGCATAGATAGTAGAGAACCTCTACTATCTATATCAATCAATCAATCAATCAATCAATATTTGAGTGCATCATGCCACACGGCACTAGGGCACAAACTGGCCCAAAGCAGCACTATACACAAACAACCCATATATTCACAAAAAAACTGTTGGTTTAGATAATGTATCCTTCACATATATAGTATACAATTCAGTTTACAATTCAGTCAAGGGCTCGCAGAGCATAGGGAGTTCAGTCTGGCACTACGTGCCAAAACGCGCCTTCCACATAGTGTGGATAACCGATGCTGTCTTGTGGTTGTGGCAAGCCAGGCACAGGATTCTTGCCGTGGTATCTTCATCAGAAATGGAGGAATGATCATGACATTGTTTCAATAGTGCCTCACGATGTCCAATCCAGGCTGGGCACCTGATCATCCAATGGACCACATCTTCCACCTCTCCACTGTCACACTCTTTACATACCCTTTCCTCTCTTTTCAATCCATGCCATCTGCCCGTCTCCATTTGAAACGGTGCAGTACCTCCCCTCAGCTTTATCAAGACCCTCCTCTCGCTTTTCATCTTCACATTTGCACAACTAGATTCCTCTTCATACTCCGCAATCTTCTTCAGCATCGACAGCTTTGGTTTGTTCTCTAATTCCTGACTCCATTCTTTTCTTACTCTCCTCCACGCCACACTCTCCAACATCCTCTTCAACTCATTCTCTGACATATCTTTAACCTGCTCCACTCCCACATTCTGCCAACCAAAGTTGTTACAGCAGGCATTCATCTTCTTTATCCATGTACCTTTGTTGAGCCTTATAGCCTCGACAGACACTCTTTTCAGCAACCTTCCATCATAAGCTGCACTAGTCAGAATCGTGAGCCAAAAAACCATACATTTCATCCTCGCCAGCCATATCACTGGGAGGTCCCCTAGCTCCAGCAGCAGTGATGTTCGGGGATGGAGAGTCCCGACTCCAAAGAACAACCGGGCTGCTCTCAGTTGCACTTGTTGTACTGATTGTAAGTTCCGACAACAACCCCAAATCTATATATGGTAAAGGCATACTGATGCCGTCATCATATTATTGCGCAATAACGTCGGGCGAAATGTCGTATTGTGTATACCAGACCCACTTTTGCGGGGGGCGCTTGTGGGTCGGGGTACGAGACTAGCGAGCCAGCCCCTACCCCACGGTATATAGTCTCGTAAACCAGGGCCCCACCTAGTCTCGTCCCCAGTCCACTTCCGGCCGCCATTTATAATGGGGCTCGAAAAGTGGTCTGGCACATTTAGTCGAAAAGCTTGGCACTGCAGAACGGTAGCGTTCTGCAGTGCCAAGCTTTTCGACTAAATGTGCCAGACCACCTTTCGAGCCCCATTAAAAATGGCGGCCGGAAGTGGACTAGGGACGAGACTAGGCCCCACTCCATCCTTGCCCTGTAGGAACACCCGAACCGCCTTATCTTGGTCGCTCGTTGCTACAGCGTATCCAAGAGTAAGGAAAGCATGCTTGATGGCATCGTTCACAAGCTCTACTGCGACTCCCTTAACGTCAAGCCTCGGTATATCCATGATTGATGCTCGTAGAACGCCGCTCGTTATTACGTGGAGTGACGCGTCATTTTCTGGCAATCTGATTGGGCAGAACGGTAGCGTTCTGCAGTGCCAAGCTTTTCGACTAAATGTGCCAGACCACCTTTCGAGCCCCATTAAAAATGGCGGCCGAAAGTGGACTGGGGACGAGACTAGGCCCCACCTAGTCTCGTACCCAGCCCCAACTTCCGCAAACATGGCTGACGCCGCGGAAGGTTGGGTCTGGGGACTATGTACATAATCCTTGGCGGTAATTGCGCAATATCACATGATGGGCACATGCTTCCATATCGCGTTTATATGGCAGCCCAAGACTATCGCGATGCTCCTTCTATACACAGCCTCCTAGCGATACGGAGACAAGAAGACGCAATCTATCGTCCCTTCTGCGCGGTGGTAGCATAGTTGGAAGCTTCGTGAGGACGGTTTGGCCTGCATTATGGCACCAGTTGACAGTGAGTACACAAACTGCGTACGCTTGCCGACGGTGCTTTCAAGATCTGGACACCGGCTCAAAGCGGCTTGAAGCGCTAAGTCAATCCATTTCTAAACTGGAAGGATCATTTTCGAGCTCTGAGTACTATCCTTTGGCAGTTAGGACAACGACAATTTTTACCCAACCATTCGATTCGTATCCCAAGTCCCTAGCGATGACTCTCTATATGCGCAATGGCTCGACCGTTAGCTTGACCCAAAGGAAGCTCCATCTCCGTCGATCGCACCCAACGCACGCGCATGTGACCGACATGTGATTTACTCATTAGTATTCACGTATCTACAATCTGATTGGAGGCCGCGGATCGCCGGACTCCGCCCAAGAAAACTGCACTAGTCCCCATACCCACCTTCCGTGCCTTATAAAATGGCGGGCGGAAGTGGGGATGGGTACGAGACTAGGCCCCACCCGTCCGCCGGCCATTTTATACGTTGCGCAACGTATAAAATGGCCGGTGTACGGGTGGGGTCTGGTTTACGAGACTACCCCCACGGTAGGGAAGGGGTTGGCTCGCGAGACTAGTGACAGCACCACAACAAACCCACGTGGTCCTCTTCCAGTCCCAAACAATCGCATTGCCCCTCCGTTCCTTTCCGTCGCTGTATATTAGTGAGTGCATTGAAGCCAGACTCAATGGTCACATTCCCCCCTCCCCCAGATTGGTCAGAAACGGATCCATGTTGTGCGTGTGCGTACAACATGGACTACAGTAACGTTTCCTGGGGCTATGACTGGGAGCCTTTCGGCCAGCTACACTGGTGTGCTGCCTGCATCCAGCAGTTGTGCAGATGGGTGGGCCGTGCCAACCCCTCCCACCTAGTCTCGTGTTGCCAGACCTGTTCCTCCCCTCCATGACGTCAGCATATAAAATAGAGGAGAGGAACAGCTCTGGCCACGCGAGACTACCTCCCACCAGGTGAGCAGTCCCAACCCCTCCCACCAAGTGGGTGGTGCCAACCCCTCCCACCAGGTGGGCCGTGCCAACCCCTCCCACCAGGTGGGCCGTGCCAACCCCTCCCACCAGGTGGGCAGTCCCAACCCCTCCCACCAGGTGGGCCGTGCCAACCCCTCCCACCAGGTGGGCCGTGCCAACCCCTCCCACCAGGTGGGCCGTGCCAACCCCTCCCACCAGGTGGGCAGTCCCATCCGCTCCCACCAGGTGGGTGGAGCTTCCCTCCCTCCCACACATCACATGCAGTACCTTCTGCTGGACAATCTGGTTCATCATTTTCAGGGAGGTCTCCAGGTGGCTATCACCATGGTGATCGGGCTGCGCCATACTGGGGGTGACATCCACACAGAACACATGCAGGTCCTTTGGAAACACGTGTGTGAGGGAGGAGAGTGGGTATCACACCGCACAACAGTGCACACAGGTGGCCAGCACACAGCCCCAATGCATCGCCAAAATGCCGGCTGTGTCAACAGCTCAACGTGCTAGTCTGGATGAAGCCACTGCACACGCACACAGCGACCCACCAAGCTGTTATAGCATGGTACTCACATGCACATAGCAGTGCGTACCAACCGTAGATGCAGCACAGCATGCATAATTGTACACAAGTATATACAGCCACAAAAGAAGCTCAGAAGAATAAAATTAATATGAAATTATGAAAAATATAAATTCAAATTCAAATTCAAATTCATTATTTGAGTGCACCATACCCGTAGGTACTAGGACACCACATGGTCCTATGTAGCACTTCACACATATTACAATAAAAGATAAAGCTGAGTCATACATACAGACACTAAGGTCTATAATGAAAGTGTAGCTAAGTGACAAGTCCTTGGTCTAGCTAAATATGAGCAGTGCAGTATAATATTATATATTCACGATTGATGGTACTTTTGTAGTAGCAGCCATGTTATACTCACAGGCTCTTGTGTATACTAACAGTATTGTAACTCGCATCATATGTGTTACTACCTGTGCATGGCCACTACAATACATTGCATATAAAGAAAAAAGGCAAGCAGGGTAAGAAAATATCCACTCAGCACTGTTGCATGTCAGTCACTTCTATCTCCTTTCTAGTTGCTATCTTCGCTACTATGTTGGCAAACTGTTTCATCTCTTCCTTCATTAGCTGGCGTTCAGCTTCCTCCTCCTGAAGACGCACTTCCTGCTCCTCCACTCTCCTCTTGGTCATCTGGAGGTGGGCCTCCACTGATGTCTTCAGGTGTTCTGTCATGTCCTTCCTCGGCAGGACTATAGCACAACCAAACCGCTTGTACTCGCACTCCACGTGTTGGAACAGGAAGCATTTGCCTGAAGTGAGGTGGTTCTCCACTTCAGACAGCTCCATCTTCGTGTCGCAACCTTCCTTCCTACAGGGGCAGTAAACAAAGAGACTGATAATTTGCTGACGAGCACTTCTATCTCTGAAGATGTTGAAGGGTGGATCTGACTGCTCTGTGCTCCTGCAGGTAGGGCAGGAGTTGGATCTGGTCTTCCACCTCTCGATGCATCGTGAGCAGTAGATGTTCCCACAGCAGTTGGCCTGCACTGGGTCGTGGGCTAGTGCATGGCACACTGCACAGATAAATCTTTCAGGGGGCCTCTCCACAAAGTGGAAGGTCTTGCCATCATAGTCCTGGGGGTGGCCAGGTGTTTTGGGTTTAGACTGGACCGGTGAGCTGCCCTTGGGGCAGCCTGCAGGTGCTGTGAGTTGGGGGCGACCTGCAGAGGTGATTTGCATGCGAGCGCAAGCATCATAAGCAAACAAGACTAAGACACAATTACATGGAAAACACATTCCTTGGACATTCAGAACAGACAGAAGAGAACACACACACACATTAGGCTCATGTGCACATCTGATGGTGATCTCATGGTGTCAGGAGCTAGTTAAATCACTGGAAGCAGGACCTATATAGCAACAATGTCAAAGTGTGGGACGTCTATGGACTCACGACTGAGCCAGTTTCCCCACCTCAAACTTACAGAGCACATTTTGGATCTGAAAATTCCACCCTAAATATATACACTTTCACAATTAAAGTATGTGAAACATAGAAGATTGTGAAGTGTCAAAGACCAGGTGTCACCTACAGATTACGTTAGATGACATTGCATTCCTCAGATTCAATGTGAACACACCAGGTCCTATTCTCTGTGATTCAAGTGGTGGTGATTATAACATTCAACCAATTCAAACACAAAACCTTGGTCGACCTAACCAGGCCCTACCCTTAGTGAATGCAGTAGTTAGCCTCACATCCTGTATGCACAAAAGGATATGCACTGGATATGAAATTAGTTGTATACACTGATTGTTGTTTGTAAGCACTAGCCCACGGCTGACTCAAAAGAAGACACTTCAGCAACTGCTCATCTGTAATGATAACGGTACACAAGTGCCACTGTAGAAGTACAGGTGCAGACAGATGGTGGGAGGTCATGTGAGATGGTGAAGCGCAAAAGGTGGGAAATGCAAACACTTTACAGCAATGTAGAGTGGAACTTTCTGCCAGGATTCTGTGCAGTTTCATACAATGCACCAGCCTCACCATTTGGCATGGCAACTTTGTAGTTGGCCTCCACCTTCCACTCTCCATAAAAGGCTACAAAGCCCCACAACGGTTTGTCTGTGGGCAGTCCCTTCCCCATTACATCACCACTATCTGACTCCCTACAGCAGAGGTGGAACTGTCCACTCTTCGATACCCAACAACCAACTGTCCTGCCTTGTGAGGAAGCCAGATCCCATGGCAGTGATCCCTGATGTCCCTTGTCCTCTGTTTTAATATGATACTCATCAATGGTAGCATACCAGTGATGGTCGCTGTTCTTGAGATCATCCATTTTCCGCAGCTCTGGTCCAGTGTCTAGTGGTCCCTTAGTGGTGACACCGATGTAGAGACAAGGTTGCTGCAAGTGAACAAACGCCCACACACTTTGTACGTATGTGCATGTATTATAGCTACCACCTCAAACTAGCTGATCTATTGGACATGACTAATAAAGCAAGTAGCTGTCCTACACAACACTGGATCAGTTGAAAAGGGATTGAACTGCACGCATTTTCAGCCCAAAGGTTAGTGCTACAGAATGAGTGCAACTGCTAATGAATCATTAATCAGTCATTACTTACTACAGTACTTCGTGACATCTTGACAATAACACAAGGATGAAACAGACACACCATCAGCGTCTAACAGCTAGCCCTTTTGACGGTGAACATGAGAGACTCAATCGCTAAAGGCTGACCGCTCCAATGCAGCACTATGTGTGAACACTCCAACACTCATTGTTAGTTCCTTCATTCAAAGCTTTCTTGGCGATGGAGTCTACATACACCTCGCAAAGACACGTGTACGTAGTCAGAGGTGAAGTGCCCAGTTTTGATACCCCGTCATAGCCTAGAGGAGATGTCACACCGAAGACAATATAATATGTGCACACTGAGCAGGGCTGACGTCACCACTCTCCGACCTTGAAGACAGGTTGACCAGCATGTATGCAAATGAAAGTGAAGTCCCTTCAACGTATCATTGTGCTGTGTTGGATTAAACAGCAGCAGCACACATCTGTGCAGGATCATCTCCTGCACTGATGATATACATAGCTAGTTACAGTGAAATCCATCACCAAGAATGCTTGGGTGGGATGGATAGTTTCCTGCTATAACTGATCCAGGCTTTGCCATCACACAAACAGTTAGCTAGTGCTCCAAGGATCAAGGGAAGTGAGTGAGCAAGGACTGCTAAACCTAGCTACTCAGTCCCTTTACAAAGAGACCACATAGTGTGCTTTGGTTCTTAATGTTACTTTTAACTTTAATAGGCTGTACATCTAATGGTCTGCTTACCGGGGCATAGCGGTTAGGTGCATACCCTGGCGACAAAACTTTGACACAGAACTTTCCTTTTGAGATAGGATCCCTCGAATATGCAATACCGAAGTCATTTGATGTTTTCGTCCATGCAGTCGTCCTGTGCGTGTTCAACTTGACGTCAGCAGAACACTTCAAGTGGAAGCGTCCGGGCTGTGTACCTCCCCCAGCAGCCATGATCACGTGACCCCCCAACCCACGTGGTCCTCTCCAAGTCCGTACAGAAATGGGTGAGCGAAGCAATCGCATTGCCTCTCCGTTCTCTTCCGTCACTGGAGCACCACTACCTGTCCTGCTGCGTGTTGTGGGCGTATTTTGTGCACTTGCTGTTTAGTTCACTTCAGGCTGTGTGTGCTAGTGAGTTGTTGGTTATTGAATCCACCCTTGCTCCGTCCGTCCGTGTGTCCTTGTGTAGGTATAACACGGGACAGCTGGCACAAGAGGCGGTCCACTGGAGGGAAGAAGAAGGCTATACGGAAAAAGAGGAAGTTCGAGCTCGGCCGCCCGCCCGCGAATACCAAGGTAGGTTTAGGGAGCACTTCCACCATTGTTTGCAGGGCGTTTGGGTAGGAGTAGCACGTGCTGCCCTCAGTGGGCGTCCCATAGGGGAGTTGGAGCTCGTCTGTCTGCGAGCGTTGTTGTAGATGCCACCATTTAGTAGGTGCAACTATGTTGACTTTCACTGCCATGTGTCTGTTCAAGGCATGCCGCGGTGCTCACATGTCCCTCTACTGCGTTCAAGCCAGTTCATTTTCTGCTACCAAAGGGTGTGTACTAGTTGTGAGTGCATTGAAGCCAGACTCAATGGTCACATTCCCCCCTCCCCCAGATTGGTCAGAAGCGGATCCATGTTGTGCGTGTGCGCAGAGGCAACAAGAAATACCGCGCACTGCGACTGGACCACAGCAACTTCTCCTGGGGCGGTGACACACAAGACACGAGTCCTGATGTGGTGTGCAACGCCACCAACAACGAGCTGGTGCGGACCAAGACTCTGGTCAAGAACTGTATCATCCAGATTGACGCCACTCCATTCCAGAAGTGGTACAAGACCTACTACGGTCTTCCCATCGGGAAGAGGAGGGGACAGGCCAAGGTGGGTGTGGCCTTGCGTGGGAGCATGCTGAGTGCTCACTGATTGCTGGATGGGATGCATGTGCTGTTGGAGTGTAGTGAGTGGTAGGTGTGGGGCTTGTAGTGAGCGGTAGGTGTGGGGCTTGTAGTGAGTGGTAGGTGTGGGGCTTGTAGTGAGTGGTAGGTGTGGGGCTTGTAGTGAGTGGTAGGTGTGGGGCTTGTAGTGAGTGGTAGGTGTGGGGCTTGTAGTGAGCGGTAGGTGTGGGGCTTGTAGTGAGCGGTAGGTGTGGGGCTTGTAGTGAGTGTATGGAGTATGGCAGCCATAGCATAAAGGTGATCATGTGCTGAGCCACATTGTGTCCTTGCCCCACCCCCTGACCCCATAATTGTGATTGTTGAGGTAGATCAGGTCAGTTAGTGGATGAAGCTCTCACTGGTCACCAATGGGATATCCACTGGAGCCAGAGCAGTGGTGGAGCTTCGGGATCCCCGCAGAGCCCTGATGGCGGATCTCAGTAGTGCGAACGAGATTCTGGCATTCTGCATCTTAGCCAGGTCATCACCAGGGAGTAGTTTGTCTTACGTTTGTAGGCCAGGCGGTCAGCCAGACGCTTGTAAAACACGGTGCACTCCCATGCCATTCCACCTGTTGTGGATAAAACCAGTGGTGTGAAGGCTCCCCTTTCCACCTCACGGATCTGGCACCACATTCACATGATCTTGTCGTATATATATATATGTTCGCATTGCGTAAGCCAGGTGAAGAACGATTCTCAGGACCCTCAGAAGCGGTTGTGTTGCTGAGTGTTCTTCTTCTTAGTGGCGTCCCTGTGGGTATTGTATAAAGGAGTGATCTGCTGCCTACTTCGCTTAGGGTCCTGAAAATTCTCGAACGTGGAGGAAGATTAGTTGGCGCTATTCCTTCTGCCGATGCCTGTATCCTTGCCTGGGTGAGAGGTTGGAGTGTACGCTTCGTTTCGTATGATTTCCTTCTCGTTTAAAGCTGTCCGCAGTGAGTATTTGAGTCGCATGCAACGGCTACGCAAAGGGCGGGCATTTTGTCCATTTTGCACCCGGTGTCATATGAGAATGGGGACCCCCAAGAATGGGGACCCTGGGTCCCCATAATTGGGGCGAGCCTGAGCGAGCCCTACATTAACGTGAAGTACAGCGAGCGTGTCTATATATATACTAGGCAGATGCATTGCATCGTGGGGGGCGAGCCCGAGCAAGCTGAATGAGTTGTGACATGAGTACATAAGCCATGTGTGCACATGTTCTTGTGCGTTCATGTGAAAGAGCTGAGGAGGTTACAAGAGATGAGTGTGTTAGCAGATTTGTAGAAGTGAGGGGAGGCTACAAGCCAATGAATGGTGGAGTGCACGTTAGAGATGCATAGAATGAGGAGCTGAAAAGGGCACGAGATGACGGGAGATACAGGTGGGGAGGGAGTTTGGAGTTTCTTGGGAGCAAGACGTGGTGGACTTGGGAGTGTGGGCAGCCACACGGGCAGATTTATAGCTATATATATATAGTGAGAGTAGTTTGGAGAGAGGAAGCTAGGGGTAGATCGAAGCTGTTAATGATTGGAAGGTTAATGGACTATGAATGTAAGGCTCGCTGTGTAGAGGTTGACTGTAAGAGGCAGGAAGTATGTTGGCGAAGTTGAGAGGAGGGACAGAAGAATTGAGAAATTAAACTGGAAGATGCAAACTGAGCATTGGACGTGCTGATGCTGTGGCGGCAAGTATGCAGGAGCAACTGCAATCAAAGACGGCAGACAACCCTGGACAGTAGTACTTGGCAGCGATCATGTCATTGGTCCTGTTGACACCAAGATGGCAGCTGTCATGCACAGAAGCAATGATTCTTTTTCGTTGTTCTTGATCCTCCACGACTAGTTGCTCAGGGGTAGATTCGGAATCTCTTTTGTGTCCTCCGACGTAGTACAGGGCTGTGTCCTTTGCCCGAAAGAACTTGGCCCTTTTCCTGAGTGCCTGTTTGTCTGGCTTGCTGTAATCGTCGGGGTAAATCCCAGAAAACAAGTAGCAATGAATCTCGGAGTACGAAAAGCTGCATGTGCATGTGTTAGTGCTACATTGGACTTCTTGTGCGTCCTAGCGCCTTATGGTGTGGTGCACTTTAATAATGATTAATTGATATATATGTACAGACACGCTCGCTGTACTTCACGTCAATGTGGGGCGATCCTGAGCGAGCCCCAATGATTTTATATATATGTGAGCGGATTTGCGAAAAGGGACCATTTGGGGCTATGTAAACATGTTAGTACGGGGATAAACACGCGCAAAATTGAGATTTCACGCAAATGCGGGTTATTGCATCATTATAACCTGTGACATATCCCCTACCTTCTGGCCAAGTTTGAAACCCGTAGCCCTTTCCTGCGTCTCAAACGAGGAATGAACATTTTAATGCGGTGGTCACGTTGTTGGTTTACGGACTATACCGGAAGTGTAACACAGGGAAAAGCCCAAAGTTAAGTGTATTCATTACCTGTTAAGTGTATTCATAATCTTCATGACATTATTCATTAGACTATGATCGCACTCAAAGAAGTTGCAGGCTAAGCCCGCAACCCACTTCTGCTTCGTTGTATAACCTTCGCGTTCGTCGTACCGTCTCTCAGTTCGAGTGCTTCGACAGCTGCAACCCTTGTAGCCTTTCACGATGTCTACAAGTGCTATAGACGTGACAAAAGCGGCCAATACCCTGTTGGACTTCAGTAGAGATGATCAGCAGGCCCTTCTGGAAGTCATGGCTGACTATTCTACTTCACCTGTTGAAGGCAAAGATTCTGACAGCGATGAAGATGGCACTACCGATGACCAACAAGCTGATAGCGCAAGCTTACGTAGCTTGCGCTAACAGCGCAGTTCAGCGCCATCACGCTGGCCTCGGGAGGCCTTCCAGAAGAATCCGCCATAGTTTGATGAGGTTTCGGGTGAAGTCTACATTAGGTAGACAGCTGTGAAACTAACGGTGTGTTGCGCCGAGTCCGCCATGCTTGCGATGATGTCATTCGTAACACGACAATATGCGGAATTTACGGTTTTTACTGGAAGTAAATGTTTGGGGCCGTTTTCTTGAAAACATACTTCTTGCCATTCCACGCTTTGCGCAAGTATATCTCGGCAACGGAACAAGCTAGCGCAGCGCAATAAAGTGCAAAAGGAAGCTCATCAGATGTACTTTCACACCATATGCCTAACTCAAAATCGGAAGTGCGCCCCAAATGGTCCCTTTTTGCAAATCCGCTCACATATATGTGGACAGTCGTGCCGGGAGAAGTGAATGAAAAAGTGGCAAGGCTCTCCTTCCTGTCTCAGCGGGGAAACTACTAGCACGATCGAAGCACTTTTTCGTCTCTAAGCAAGCCAAAAAAAACATACGGCAAAGCGGCGCAGCAGAGAGATTTACCACTACTAGTAGGTAACATGACAAATGCGTCTTGTCCAAGAACGAATTCTCGAATGGCCAGGGGCGGATCCAGGATTTTGTAAAGGGGGGTTGCAAGGTAATTTTCACGGCTCATTTAGTATCACCACCTCAAGTGTAAATAAGCATGCAGTTACACTATAGCTATGGCATTTTCACATTAGCATACATTTCTAATACTATAACAAACAAGTGAGAAAATGCATATATATAGCTATAAACTCCACCCTACACCTTCCACAACCTGGCACAAAGACATACAGATCATCGTTTGAATTCCAAGGAGAATGCAATATTGAATTTATAATCAACTCAACTTATTTTATTAGATTTATCTGAACTCATTACTTATTTGGCTATCTGTATAGCTACATCATGTGCTTGTGGATGCAGCACTCCTGTTTCAAATAATCCATCTATCTATCTATCAATATCTAGAACTCACAAGGAGATTCAAAAAAGAGATTTATCTACCAAAGAAGAATGCACAATGACATTTAGCTAGCTACCTGCTAGAGCTTCCAGAAAAGAACTGTAGCAAGTCCATATTGCCAGTTACTCGCTTGGCAGCTGGTCCTCTTAGCTTCTCACTTCGTTTCGTTCATTTTGACATCTTCCTATCTTTGTCTCTCTTGCTCTAGAATGATTCCGTTCACAGTAGATTACCAAACCAGAGCAGCCATCTTTAATTTATTGCATAATGCAGGCGACGTCATAAAAATGGCTGCCAGCAACTAGTACTAATTTTGCTGTATTGGACTACTGTTCAATCACAGCGGGCAGGTTTAAGGTAAGGCTGACTATGCCATAGTTGATTCATAACTTTATCTATGCCCTAAACTCTCTTTAATGCTGTTTCTGCTGTTAAATATAGAAACAATCTCAGGGTCTAGGCCAAGGGGGGTCACATGACCCCCTGGACCCCCCCCCCCCTAAATCCGCCCCTGATGGCAACTACCTGGTCGCCGCTGGCTCTGCTATAGCCTAGCTTCGTGACTGCTTCATGAATGGCTCGGTCAATCGTGTCTCTAGTAAAGGACGCATTCAGCCTTAGTACGCTAGCACACAACAATTCAGCTCCCCTGGCGGCCATTGCTATTAACTACTTGGGATTGGTGTCACCACAAAAGGCCCAAGCAGTGGGCCAGTGCTGGAGAAGTTGGACGACTTTAAGAAAGCTGACCAGTACTGGTATGTTAAAATTGACAGACCTGATTATGCAGTATAAGGAAGAAGGTGGGGCACTCAAAGTGTTCCTCTTCACTGACGCCTCTTCCGGGTACACTGACGACGAACTGGTACGGAGAGGAACGGAGAGGCAATGCGATTGCTTCGCTCACCCATTTCTGTACAAACGTGAAGATGACCACGTGGGTTGGGTGTCACATGATCATGGCTGCTGGAGGAGGTACACAGCCCGGACGCTTCCACTTGAAGTGCTCCTCTGCCGTCCATTTGAGCGACGATGGAGTGATTGCATGGATGACGAGCGCAAGTGCATTCGGTATGGTATTTTCGAAGAGAATCATCAGATGTTGTCAATTCCACACAAACACGTTGCTTGAGGACCCCAGGGGACATGCATGAAGCCTGTCGTATGTGTGTGTGTTCTTTTAAGGAATAAATATATAGAATGTCAGTGCATACCTGATGATGTAATTGCTGTGTTTGTCTTTTGTTTGCTTATGATGCTTGCGCTTGCATGCAAATCACCTCTGCAGGTCGCCCCAACTCACAGCACCTGCAGTTTGCCCAAACAGCAGCTCACCTGCAGTCCAGCCTAAACCCAAAGCACCTGCAAGCCACCCCCAGGACTATGCTGGCAAGACCTTCCACTTTGTGGAGAAGCCCCCTGAGTGGCTGGTCTGTGCAGTGTGCCATGCACTAGCCCATGACCCAGTGCAGGCCAAATGCTGTGGAAAGATCTACTGCTCACGGTGCATCGAGAGGTGGAAGACCAGATCCGACTTCTGCCCTACCTGCAGAAGCACAGAGCAGTCAGATCCACCTTTCAATATGTCTGAAGATAAGAATGCTCGTCAGCAAATTATCAGCCTCACTGTTTATTGTCCTAAGTGGAAGGAAGGTTGCGACAAGAAGATGGAGCTGTCTGAAGTAGAGAGCCACTTCACTTCAAACAACTGCTTCCTGCTCCAACCAGTGGAGTGCGAGTACAAGCGGTTTGGTTGTGCTATAGTCCTGCCGAGGAAGGACATGGCAGAACACCTCAAGACATCAATGGAGGCCCACCTCCAGATGACCAAGAGGAGAGTGGAGGAGCAGGAAGTGCATCTTCAGGAGCAGGAAGTGCGTCTTCAGGAGCAGGAAGTGCATCTTCAGGAGCGGGAAGTGCATCTTCAGGAGCAGGAAGCGTCTTCAGGAGGAGAAAGCTGAACGCCATCTAATGAAGGAAGAGATGAACAAGGCATTGACCAACATAGCAGCGAAGATGAAGCAACTAGAAAGGAGGCAAAAGTGACTGACATGCAACAGTGCTGAGTGGATATTTTCTTACCCTGCTTGCCTTTTTTCTTTACAATGTATTGTAGTGGCCATGCACAGGTAGTTAACATATATGTGACTGTGTGAGTTGATGTGAGTTACAATACTGTTAGCTTCAATGGTATATACAAGAGCCTGTGAGATTTTTACATGGCTGTTACTACAAAAGTACCATGAATCGTGAATATTGTATTCTTTTGAGCTTCTTTTGTGGCTGTATATCCTTGTGTACAATTATGCATGCTATGCTGCATCTACGGTTGGCACTGTGCGTGTGATTACCATGCTACAGTAGGACAGCTCAGTGGGTCGCTGCGTGCGTGTGCAGTGGCTTCGTCCAGACTAGCACGATGAGCTGTTGGTGGTGTTGACACAGTCGCCATATTAATATTGGCGATGCACTGGGCTGTGTGCTGGCTGCCTGCATGCACTGTTGTGCGGTGTGATATTGCCCACTCTCCTCCCCTCACACACGTGTTTGCCAAAGGACTTGCAAGTGTTCTGTGTGAATGTCAGCCCCAGTATGGCGCAGCCCGGTCGCCATGGTGGGAGGGGTTGGGACTGCTCACCTGGTGGTAGGTAGTCTCGTGTGGCCAGACCTGTTCCTCCCCTCTTTATATGCTGACGTCATGGAGGGGAGGACCGGTCTGGTCACACGAGACTAGGTGGGAGGGGTTGGCACGGCCCACCCATCTGCACCACTGCTGGATGCAGGCAGCACACCAGTGTAACTGGCCGAAGTGCTCCCAGTCAGAGCCCCAGGAGAAGTTATCGTGGTCCATGTTGTACGCACACGCACAACATGGATCCGCTTCTGACCAATCTGGGGGAGGGGGGATGTGACTGAGTCTGGTCGATGCACTCACTAATATACAGCGACGGAGAGGAACGGAGGGGCAATGCGACTGCTTGGGACTGGAAGAGGACCACGTGGGTTTGTTGTGGTGTGGTTACTTGTCTCGCGAACCAGTCCCTCCCTACCGTACCGTGGGGTACGGTAGGGAGGGACTGGTTCGCGAGCTAGTGTGGTCACGTGATCATGCATGGCTGCCGTGGGAGGTACACAGTCTGGACGCTTCCACTTGAAGTGCTCTACTGACGTCCGGTTGAGCACAGACAGGACGATTGCATGGACGACTAGAGCATCTGACTTCGGTATTGTATTTTCGAAGGAATCTATTCCAACAGGACACAAGTTCTCTGTCAAAGTTTTGAAGCCAGGGGCTGTGTCATCTTCCCTTTATGGTGGCACCGTATGGGTAAGACCATAGTTAGCAGCGCCTTACTAAATTCAAACGTTGATACCCAGCTGATTTCTTAAAGAAACTGTCTAGCAAGAGGACCAGGGCACAAATAGCACACAGGCATTCTCATGCATGCCACTAAGTAGCTAGCTATTCGGTCATAGTCTTGCACAGATGGGTGTGCTGCTGCTCATCCTGACACAGCACAGTAAGCTAAAGCTAAAGTGTTCTAGATGCTACCAAGTAGCTATCTCTTATGTTTTCTCACTCTTGGTGTGATCGCGGTCTTGTAGTTTAATACTGTATGCATAGGGAGCTGTGTTGCTTGCTTGCTCATTTGTAGTACGCCTTTCTTGGGATTGGTGTCACCACGAAAGGCCCAATCAGTGGGCCAGTGCTGCAGAAGTTGGACGACTTTAAGAAAGCTGACCAGTACTGGTATGTTACAATTGACGACCCTGGTTGGGCAGCACAGTACAAGGGACAGCAGGGACGGCTGCCGTGGGAGCTGGCTTCCTCTGAAGGCAAGACAGCAGGTTGTTGGGTGTCAGATAAAGGAAAATTCTATGTCTGCACGGCGAATTCAGATGTTGGTGATGAAATGGGGAAGGGGCTGCCCACAGACAGGCCGTTGTGGGGCTTTGTAGCCTTTAAGGGACTGTGGCAGGTGGAGGCCAACTACAAAGTTGCCATGCCAAAAGGCGAGGCTGTGGTGCATGGTAAGGTAGCTAACAGTCGGTAAAAGGTCAACACTGGCCTGCACATTAAAGCTGATGAGTTGACTTGATTATTCCTGCATGGGAGCAGACTGCAAACTGGGCTTGGCTTTGTACACATGTACAGCAAGTCTGACCACTGAAGTCAGGGTACAGAGTGTGTTACGGACACAGTATGATTGCAACGCATGCCCAACTGCTCTCAAAGCTTGGATAATTTGAGTATGCAAATCCCTGAGAATCATCAGATGTTGTCAATTCCACACAAACACTTAATTGTTGTTGCTTGAGGACCCCAGCTAGGGGACATGCATGAAGCCTGTTGTATGTGTGCGTGTTCTTTTAATGAATACCGTATGGCCGGAAATTTTGGCGGGGAATTTATTTTGGCGGATTGGCGGTTTTGAGAGCAATCCGCCAATATTTCATCCGCCAAAAACTTCACAGTGTGATGTCATCATTATTGCAAAATCATAGCTTGTGTACTAGGCTACAGCTAGAGACGCGCCAGTCTAATCGTCGGCATGGAGTTTACCATTGAAAGCTACGTACGGGGACATCGCTTCTCCAATGAGTTTTTACACCGAAGGAAAGAGGTGGCTTGTCTGTCAACGTGAGGAAGGCGATCCAAACGACGTGTACACGGTCACTGTAAAGACCGACGGGACGAAAACAGTCCAGAGTAAGTGTAACAACGATTTGTTAAGTTGCATTTAATCATCGACTTCATCCTAGCTCAGCGGAAACTAGCTCACGGCCCGGTTAAATTCCCAGCGCGTTCGATTAGCCATTTTGCTATGAATATCATTATGGCTAAGACTGGCCCAACCGCCAAAGTAAATTCCGCCAAATGACATATTTTCAGCAATCCGCCAAAATATCTTCCCGCCAAAATTTCCGGCCATACGGTAAATATAGATTGTCATGCAGTGCATGCGTGATGATGTAATTGCTGTGTTAGTCTTTTGTTTGCTTGTGGTGCTTGCACTTACATGCAAATCACCTCTGCAGGTCGCCTCCAACTCACAGCACCTGCAGTTCGCCCAAACAGCAGCTCACATGCAGTCCAGCCTAAACCCAAAGCACCTGCAGGCCACCCCCAGGACTATGCTGGCAAGACCTTCCACTTTGTGGAGAAGCCCCCTAAGTGGCTGGTCTGTGCAGTGTGTCAGGCACTAGCCCACGACCCAGTGCAGGCCAAATGCTGTGGAAAGATCTACTGCTCACGGTGCATTGCGACATGGAAGACTAAATCCAACTCCTGCCCTACCTGCAGGAGGACAGAGCAGTCAGAGCCACCTTTCAATGTGTCTGAAGATAAGAATGCTCGTCAGCAAATTATCAGCCTCACTGTTTACTGCCCTAAGTGGAAGGAAGGTTGTGACAAGAAGATGGAGCTGTCTGAAGTAGAGAGCCACTTCACTTCAAACAACTGCTTCCTGTTCCAACCAGTGGAGTGCGAGTACAATCGGTTTGGTTGTGCTATAGTCCTGCCGAGGAAGGACATGGCAGAACACCTCAAGACATCAATGGAGGCTCACCTCCAGATGACCAAGAGGAGAGTGGAGGAGATGGAAGTGCGTCTTCAGGAGGAGTGTCAGCTACTAGAAGTGCAGCTCAGGAAGATGGAGGAGATGGCAAAGAAGCATGAAACATGCCTCAAGGATGTGGAAGAGAGAGCAGAGAGCGAGAGGCAGAGATTGAAGGAAGCAATTGCTCATAATGTAGAACAGATGGAGGAGAGGGCAAAGATGCATGAAACACGCCTCAAGGATGTGGAGGAGAGCAAGCTGATGAAGGAGAAGATGCACAGGACTACCACACTGATGAGGTGGCTTCTCATTTGTGTGCCAGTTCTCCTACTTGTGACTACATTCATTGGCTACCATCAAGGCCTCTTGCCACCCGTCACAGCCATCATACTCTCCTATCTCTTGGGTCTCTTCAGTCTTATACATTACCGTGTGCTGTAGTTGTGTACATGTCAGAAGTACAAATGTAGTTTTATTGCATGTGTCTGTGCACTTCTTCTGTACCATTTGCTTCCCGTCTGTGGCCCCCACGTGGGATGAAGTGTTTGTGTTCAGTTCAACATCTTGTGTCTAACTATACATATGCATGTTTTATGGTTTATGTGTTGACTTAGCCCCATGCATGCATGTATTGTAATTGTACAAGTAGTGGCCTGTGTGCATGTCAATGCTTTAATTGTATGCAATGTGTATACAAGTGATTATAGAATTAGTGATGGTTATTAATTTGCCAACTAGCTTGTATGCTACTGTTCTAACTATAGTAACTGTATAGTGTATAAATATATATATATTATAGTTTATATAGTTGTAATCAGTGTATACATATATATATATATATATATATATATATATAATTATATACAAGCAAGGTAAAAGTGAATCAGACAGCAGCTGTGTACGTAGGCATCTCTTCAGAGTGGCACTCTGTAAACGCCCCGGGTGGCTATACTTAACGGTGGGCGAGCACAAAATGGCTGTAGCTGTGAAGGTCTGTATACTGCAGTGCAGGCTACATAGAGGTAAACCGCTATCTCTGGTGACTGCTCCAACTGCTTTTCATGGCGATTGCAACTGCCTTAACTAATGGCATATTATGCTGCTCACAGTGTATTGCTGTATTAGCTTGCCCTTGCGTGCCTGCTGTGCGTGTGTGTGAGTGTATCAAAAGTGTTACATTTGCCTGGACTTGCTGCCGTGTGTGCCGAAGGACCTGCATGTGTCCTGTGTGGACATCAGCCCCTGTATGGCGCAGCCCAGTCGCCATGGTGACAGTCAACTAAGGACCTCTCTGAAAGTGATGAACCAGAAGGTACTGCATGCATGCTGTGTGAGTGGGAGGGAGGGGCACCGCCCACCCATCAGCATCACTGCAGGCAGCACACTATTGTAGCCGACCAAGTGCTCCCAGCCACCTTGTGAGTGGATATCATAGTTGCCTTCTCTTGTCTGCAGATGTTTACCAGGAGTCACGATGAGTTTCGAGTGGTCCTCTGTGGAAGTTAAGGCAAGACCAGCGCATGCTGTGTGCAAGCAGGGACCAGCACTGCACACACCTCCTTGCCCCTCCCCTCCCCTCCCCTCCCCTTCCTGTTCCCTCCACCTCCCCTCCTCTCCCCTTCCCCCTCTCTCCTCCATATTTCTCTTCAGACACACGCAATGACAGAGAAATTTCCCCCCCTGCACAGCCTCGGCAGACTGTATCCCACCCCACCCACAGTGGGCGGGGCCACCTGTCACATGCCTGCATGTTACATGGCCTTGACCCCGTCCAGTCATTGACGCCCTGGTGGTGTCCATGGACGTGTTGGCCAAAGCCAAGGAGGGCAGAAAGAAGGTGGGGGCTCTCAAAGTGTTCCTCTTCACTGACGCCGCTTCCGGGTACAGTGACGACGGACTGGGACAGATCACGGAGAGGAACGGAGAGGCAATGCGATTGCTTCGCTCATTATATTTCTTACGAACTGGAGAAGACCACATGGTTGGGGGTCACGTGATCATGGATGCTGGAGGAGGTACACAGTCCGGACGCTTCCACTTGAAGTGCTCCTCTACCGTCCGGTTGAGTGACGATGGAGTGATTGCACGGACGACGAGCGCAAGTGCATTCGGTGTGATATTTTCGAAGGAACGTGTTCCATCAGGGCACCAGTTCTCTGTCAAAGTTTTGAAGCCAGCGGTTGTTTCTTCTACATGGGTAAGCTAAAGAGCTGTTTCAAGTGTTCTAGATCTAGATGCGCGTGACCAGTAGTTTAATACCGTATGCAAAGTGCAATGTATCGATAAGAAATAGGGAGCTGTGTTGTTTGCTTGCTCATTTGTAGTACGCCTTTCTTGGGATTGGTGTCACCACGAAAGGCCCAAGCAGTGGGCCAGTGCTGGAGAATTTGGACGACTTTACCAAAGCTGACCAGTACTGGTATGTTAAAATTGACGACCCTGGTTGGGTAATACAGCACAAGGGACAGCAGGGACGGCTGCCATGGAAGCTGGCTTCCTCTGAAGGCAAGACAGCAGGCTGTTGGGTGTCAGATAAAGGAAAATTCTGTGTCTGCACTGGGGAGTCAGATGCTGGTGATGAAATGGGAGAGGGGCTGCCCACAGACAAACCGTTGTGGGGCTTTGTGGCCTTTAAGGGACAGTGGAAGGTGGAGGCCAACTACAACGTTGCCATCCCAAAAGGTGAGGCTGTGGTGTGGTATGAGCTGCCTCTTGTGTTTGTGTGGTTCATTTTAGTGGTAGTTGGGTGGTATTTGGTATAGCTATAGGGCACTGCAGATGGAACCAGAATACATTTAGCTTATGCAGGATATGTATGTACATACACAGTACATGCTACATTCTACTGTAGCCTCGTGCTACCTACAAAATTGCCATTTCAGGTGAGCCTGCGGTGTGTGGTAAAGTAGCTAAGTGGTGTGTGGTATGAGCTGCCTCTTGTGCTTAGTTGTATAATGTTTTGGGTCGCATATTTGGTATAGCTCTAGGGCACTGGAGTTGGAAGCGGCACACGTTTAGCTTATGCAGGATATGTATGTATGTGCATAGTACATGCAGCATGCTGCGCTCTACTGTAGTCTCTTGCGCCAACCCCTACCTTTGCATTGTGATTATTGCCCAATCATGCAGGATTAGGGTTCTTTGTGATTGTGCAATAATAGCAACGCAAAATAAGGGCTGACGTGACTCTACGGGGTGTATACCATTAGTCTCACATCATGCAAGTGCCTGTTCTTTTGTGCATATAGGAACTCCATGGATGTAAGGCTATTTACTGTATTCACAAAGGATAGGGCCTGGTTAGGTCGACCAAGGGTTTGTGTTTGAATTGGTGGAATGTGCCGTCATCTACCAAATCCATATTGGTGACACCTGGTTGTGACACATAAGACCTTCTGCATAGTAGGCACCCTTTAGTGGTGAAACGTCTTCAGATACAAAGCATGCCCTACACTTAATGAATTGCCATCTGTGCCATTAAGGTCACTGCACACATCTCCTATCCATCCTACACCTCTCAACATCAGAAGTTTCCTCTCCCCACCCAGTTCCCCCTCCCCCATGTTTTGAGGTGGGGAAACTGGCTCAATGTTGTTACAGCCTCCTCCACAGACATTGCATGCTTCCAAACTGAGGGCATTCGTGACCCCTTGAAGTCTCCCCCTTCTTCTGTACCCTTTGCTTCCTGTCCGTGCCCCCACATGTGATGAAGTGTTTGTATTCAGTTCAACATCTTGTGTTTCTAACTATATATACATGTTTTATGGTTTATGTGTTGAGTCACTCTTTACATGCAATGGTCCACTAGCTCAAAAAATGGGAAAGGTGTCAGAGATACTCAGATGTCACAGAATGCTGTTGAAAAGTGTACAGTGCTGAAATTGAACTGTGTACTCACTTACACCACATCTTACAGGCAGTAAGTAAGTTGGACTTGAAGTGCTTTACCACATGTCAATTGATCTGACTTGAAGTGCTTTCCTACACATGTCACCTTTCAAGTGCTTGAATACCTATACAGTTGGCTATAGTTTAACTAGTCACATGACTTTCAATGATGGTTACGGGTTACTGTTGGCAATTCCATCCAAATGCTTGACGGCTGCATGAAGCCTGTTGTGTGTGAGTGTTCTGTCCAATGAAACTTGTCAAATGAGGTTGAGTATAAAGTTGCTTGTGCACGTTTTAGGACCTCACTTGTCCAACTCCCCTGCACGAGATTCATGCATGGGCTATAGCTGTTGATCCCATGACGCTCCCGGTAGCTTACCAAACTGCATTATGTGTTACATGTTTCTATGTGTCTTGGTCTTGTAAGCTAATGATCTGATTATGCACTTGCAACCACCTCTAGGTCGCCCCCAACTCACAGCACCTGCAGGTCACCCCAAGGGCAGCTCACCTGCAGTTCAGCCTAGACCCAAAGCGCCTGCAGGCCACCCCCAGGACTATGCTGGCAAGACCTTCCACTTTGTGGAGAAGCCCCCTGACGGACTGATCTGTGCAGTGTGTCAGGCACTAGCCCACGACCCAGTGCAGGCCAACTGCTGTGGGAACATCTACTGCTCACAGTGCATCGAGAGGTGGAAGACCAGATCCAACTCCTGCCCTACCTGCAGGAGCACAGAGCGGTCAGATCCACCCTTCAATGTATTTAAAGACAGAAAGGTGCACCAGAGCATCACCAACCTTGCTGTGTACTGTCCCGGATGGAAGGCGGGCTGCGACAAGGCAATGGAGCTTTCCGAAGTAGAGAACCACCTCACTTCGGGCAAATGCCTCCTGTTCCAACACGTGGAATGCGAGTACAAGCGGTTTGGTTGTGCTATAGTCCTGCCGAGGAAGGACATGGCAGAGCACCTCAAGACTTCAGTGGAGTCACACCTCCAGATGACCAAGAGAAGAGTGGAGGAGATAGAAGTGCGTCTTCAGGAGGAGCGTCAGCTACTAGAAGTGCAGCTCAGGAAGATGGAGGAGATGGCAAAGAAGCATGAAGCACGTCTTAAGGAACAGGAGAGAGGAGAGAGGGAGAGGCAAAGAATGAATGATGTAATTGCTCGTTTGGTCGACAGAGTGGAGCAGTTGGAACTCAAGAAGTAACTTTGTTATAACTGTTATTAGTGGGTGAAACAGAACTGTAGTATATTTGTAGTATATTATTCTAGTACATGTGTATGTAATACATAATAATACATAATACATAGTGTATATATTTCGTAGTATATTATTTTGTGTGTGTGCGTGTACATGTTAGTTTTGTGGTATACTTTCACATATGACTTTGTTTGCAGACTTGAGCTTGTGTATTATACCACTGTAGTGGAAGTGACTGTGTAATTAATTACTTGTATTAAGTTCATATTACAGCTACAAGTCTACCTCGACCAAGTACTCCACCAATAGTAAACTACGTAGTGTTTAATAAGAATTATGAGTGTATACAAGCATGCAAATGCAATTCTTCAAGTGAAACAAACAAACATACAAACACCATAAGTGTGGTGCTAGGGGTGTCACCCGCAGCACTGTCCCCGCCCACCAGGAAGTGTGTCCAATGCAGTGTGTGGAATGTGAGTACAAGCGGTTTGGTTGTGCTATAGTCCTGCCGAGGAAGGACATGGCAGAGCACCTCAAGACTTCATTGGAGGCCCACCTGCAGATGATTAAGAGGTGGATAGAAGAGATGGAGGATGGGGTAGAGGAAAAGGAAGCACAACTGCAGAAAAAATGAACTCGCTAATTGGATGGGTACTCATTGTTTTGCCCATTCTGTTAATCATGTTCCTACTCATCAGTTGCTATCTCTGGTCACCTGACGTGACCATCATACCGTGTGTTCTTGCAGTGCACTTCATGTACATTCATTATGCTTTGAAGTAGCTAGTTGGCTAGCTACTCATGAGCTGTCAGGGGGTGTTTTCCTTATACTGTGCAGACCTTTCATTTTCTACGATCAATGTAGTTTGTAGTAATGTACTTTTTCACACATAAATTCTATGTATGCTTACTTTCTACGTTTTAGCTGTATTTGGTTTTGCTATAAATTATAAGAAACATCCAGCTATAGCCGCCCCGGCGTGTATAGGGGGAAATATGGCCGCGGCAAAGGTACGTATTGTTTCCAAGACTGCGTTGACCCCTGCTGCGCGCATGTGCTGTGAGCTGCACCAACGGACGCAGGGCCCTCCGAGCTAGCTAGCGCCTGCTTTGTGTGTGTAGTATTGCGTTGTATTGTGTGCGGGTGGTGGAATGACTTCTCCTCGCTCGCCGCTCCACTGCCTGCGGCAGTATTCAGACTGGTCTCGAACCCAGATCCATCTGGTTATGGGTTCGAGACTATCTCCAGACTTGCTGGGAGCTACTGGTGGCGTCGGCACAGCCCTGCTGCGTTGCTGGCAGTGCACTGGGGCTGTGTGCTGGCCGCCTGCTTGTACTGTGGTGCGTGGTGTGATGTTGCCTCTCTCCCTGTCACAAAACATGTGTTTCCAAAGGACCTGCATGTGCTCTGTGTGGACATCAGCCCCAGTATGGCGCAGCCCGGTCGCCATGGCGACAGCCACCTGGAGATCTCCCTGAAAGTGATGAATCAGATTGTCCAGCAGAAGGTACTGCATGTGATGTGTGGGAGGGAGCGGCTCCGCCCACCTGGTGGGAGGGGAGTGGAACGCCCACCTGGTGGGAGGGGTTGGCACTGCCCTCACCCATCTGCACAGCCACTATTGCAGCCGACCAAGTGCCCCATGCAGCCATCTTGTGAGGGAGACAGCTGCCTTCCCTTGTCTGCAGATGTTTACCAGGAGTCACGATGAGTTTGCAGTGGTCCTCTGTGGAAGTGAAGGCAAGACCAGTGCATGCTGTGTGCAAGCAGGGACCAGCACTGCACACACCTCCCCTCCCCTCCCCTCCCCTCCCTGTTCCCTCCACCTCCCCTCCTCTCCCCTTCCCCCTCTCTCCTCCATATTTCTCTTCAGACACACGCAATGAACTGTCTGAGTCAGAAGGGGGCTATGAGAACATCTCTGTTGCCATGGAGATGGCTGTTCCACACCTGGACCTTCTCCACTTTATCGACAGAGGGATTTCCCCCAGTACAGCCTCGGCAGACTGTATCCCACCCCACCCACAGTGGGCGGGGCCACCCGTCACATGCCTGTTACATGGCCTTGACCCCGTCCAGTCATTGACGCCCTGGTGGTGTCCATGGACGTGTTGGCCAAAGCCAAGGAGGGCAGGAAGAAGGTGGGGGCACTCAAAGTGTTCCTCTTCACTGACGCCGCTTCCGGGTACAGTGACGACGGACTGGGACAGATCTGCCGCGGTCTGAAGGAGATGGGGATACAGCTGCACGTGATGTGAGGCGTTGGGTTGGACCGCAGTGGGGTGGGGTCATGCAGCAGTGGGGGTGGGTCATACAGCAGTGGGGGTGGGGTCATGCAGCAGTGGGGGTGGGTCATACAGCAGTGGGGTCGGGGTCATACAGCAGTGGGGTCGGGGTCATACAGCAGTGGGGGTGGGGTCATACAGCAGTGGGGGTGGGGTCATACAGCAGTGGGGGTGGGGTCATACAGCAGTGGGGGTGGGGTCATACAGCAGTGGGGGTAGGGTCATACAGCAGTGGGGGCGGGGTCATACAGCAGTGGGGGGTGGGGTCATACAGCAGTGGGAGGTGGGGTCATACAACAGGGGGTGGGGTCATACAACAGTGGGGGTGGGGTCATGCAGTGGGTGTATGCCCCACGGGATGGATGGGGTTGATTAGTGTGGTGGTCAGCATGTTGGTAGAGATCGGAGTAGAGTGTTCACAAAGCAAGCACTAGGTGTCAGGTGGTGCACTGTGCTACGAGTCATAGCTCTCCATTCCTCAGCGGTCCTGATGTTGAGAATGGTCCTGCTGGTGGGGATGATGGTCACCATGGCAATGACAGAGGCCATCCTGCGAGTGGTGTGCGTGGTAAGAAGACCCAGCGTCAGGTGGATGGAGAGCGGCTCCTTCAGCGGGTGGTGGGCGAGGTGGAGGGGGAGCTGTTCTCCTTCAGGTGAGCCGGCAGAGGGCCCTGTTGGTGGACAGGGGGAGAAATTAAGTGTAATCTACGTGACAAGGTTCTTTGTTTTGGCAACAAGGCGTTTCAGCTCCAATAGGGCCTTATTCAGTTGTAATAAACAGATCATGATTGTGATTGTCCCTGTTGGCGGTGCTGTCGTGTGCACCCTCCCTCCCACTCCATCTGTAGTGAGGCGCTGAAGGTGGTGAGCGTCATTCACACCAGAGCCAAAAAGCAGATGACCCGCTTCAATGGGAACCTGGAGATCGGCCCTAAACTGAAGATCCCATGCAAGTTGTTCACCAAGGTGGGTGCTAGCAGGTGGTGCTGGTTGCCGCCTGTTGCTATGTACCTGTGCCCCGCCCCCAGGGGATGGTGGAGAAGCCGGCGACATGGAAGAAGCTGTCAGCTGTGTCGCAGAGCTCCGCCCACCCCATCTCCATGGCAGTCCGCATGGAGCGCTCCCACCACAAGCAGGACGAGGACGAAACGGAAGTGGAAATGGAGGACGTGGCCAAGGGTATGCAAGAATATACTGAGTAGTATCCATAGGTATACTGAGCAGTGTGCAAGAATATACTGAGCAGTGTGCAAGAATATACTGAGCAGTGTGCAAGAATGTAATTTAGTAATGATATCTTCACTCCACATTCATTTTGTAACGCAGGCTACCGCTATGGGAAGAGTCTGATTCCCATTTCAAGTGCAGACGAGGAGGCAATGAAGCTGGAAACCGAGCGTTGTCTGCAGGTCCTTGGCTTCACTCACAACAGACATGTGAGAGTGTGCACCTTCATCATTTCATGCACATACACACACACACGCACATAGCACACACACACATACACAGCACATACACACACACAGCACACTCACACTCACACACACACACATGTGTTGTGTATGTTTGTGTTGCTGCAATGTTGCTCAATAGGTGGGAGCGCAGCTCTCACTGGGTAGCTCAGTGATGGTTGTCATAGCAACCCCAGGTGACGAGCAGGCGGGCTGTGCCCTGTCTGCCATGATCCACGCGCTCTACGAGAAGCAGCAGTGCGCAGTGGCGCGGTACGTGTGGAGGGCCAAGGCTCAGGCCAAACTGGTGGTCCTCAGACCGTGCATCAAGAAGGACTACGAGGTGGGAGTGGCAACTGGGAGTGGGAGTGGGAGTGGGAGTGGGAGTGGCAAGTGGGAGTGAGAGTGAGAGTGAGAGTGGGAGTGGGAGTGGGAGTGGCAAGTGGGAGTGAGAGTGGCAAGTGGGAGTGGGAGTGGGAGTGGGGGTCAGAGTGGCAAGTGGGAGTGGGAGTGGGAGTGGGAGTGAGTGTGGGAGTGGGAGTGAGAGTGGCAAGTGGGAGTGGGAGTGGGAGTGGGAGTGGGAGTGGGAGTGGAGGTGGGAGTAGGAATAGGAATATAAGGCAGGATATATATAAAGCAGTGAAACTGATGGCTGTAGACCCTCCCACAACCTGTTTTAGTGTTTCTGCAAGCATTTTAGATGTAACATGCATTTGGGACTGCACGTTGAACATGTGATGGCAATCATAGACACCTTTACTGCCATTATGGCAATCTCTAGGTCATGTGATATCACATGATGTCATGTGATAACTCGTGTTCCTGGTTGCAGTGCCTGCTACTGACCCAGCTGCCCTTCAGCGAGGACCTGCGACCATATTACTTTGGGTCTCTGCCCGCAAGCGACAAGACCACGCCCACTGCAGACCAGCTGGAGGCTGTGGACAACCTCATCACTGCAATGGATCTCATGGAGGCTCATGAGTGGGTGGGATCAGGGTTGATGAAAGGGTCTTCCCCATGTTGGTTGACTGAGAGTTGTATCAAGCTTAGTGACTGGTAGTGTGGTGTGGTGTGGTGTGATGAGGAGTGGTGTGGTGGGGTGTGTGCTGAACGGGTATAATATTGTGCAATCACATAGCAAGAGGCAAGTTACAGTGAGGTGTTTCGACCTCAAGGTCTTCATCAGTGGCCAAACTGAAGAGTAAAGGGAAAGGGTGGCTAATATGCAGCAACGTGTGAGAGTGTGATGTGGTGTGGAGTGGAGTGAGGTGTGGCTCCCCTTTGCAGGAACGAGGAGGGAGGGAGGTCTGAGGCCTTCCGTCCGAGGCTCATGTTCAACCCACTGCTGCAGCGTGTGTTCCAGGCAGTGCGGCACCGAGCCCTGCACCCCGACCAGCTACTGCCGGAGCTGGACCCCTTGATAGCTCGGCACCTACGGCAGTCTGAGGGCGTGGTTAGCATGGCCGCCGCCCCTCTGCAGCGGGTCAAGGTGAGCGAGCGTGAGCACACCCCTATGTACAGAGGAAGCTAGCTGTGTGTGAGGTGCTGTGAATTGCTGTCTGGTACTGTCTTCTGGTGTCTTGAGGTGCTGGGAGGTGTTGTGAGGTGCTGGGAGGTGTTGTGAGGTGCTGGGAGGTGTTGTGAGGTGCTGTGAGGTGCTGTGAGGTTCTGTGAGGGGCTGTGTTGTGAGGTGCTGTGAGGTGCTGTGTTGTGAGGTGCTGTGAGGTGCTGTGAGGTGCTGTGTTGTGAGGTGCTGTGTTGTGAGGTGCTGTGAGGTGCTGTGAGGTGCTGTGTTGTGAGGTGCTGTGAGGTGCTGTGAGGT
This sequence comes from Aplysina aerophoba, assembly GCA_949841015.1. Classification (NCBI taxonomy): domain Eukaryota; kingdom Metazoa; phylum Porifera; class Demospongiae; order Verongiida; family Aplysinidae; genus Aplysina; species Aplysina aerophoba. Next base: position 6,346,413 of record OX465042.1, read on the forward strand.
GCTGTGAGGTGCTGTGTTGTGAGGTGCTGCGGTACTGGTCACTGCTGCCCTTCTTCTGCAGGACGTGTTCCCTCTGAAGGAGGTGGTGCAGAAGGGGAAAGGGAAGGGGAAGAAGACAGCTGCTCAGGTCTGGAAGGAAAGGTCGGACTCTCACTTGTTTGCACATACACTTGTATCCATGTACATATGAGCTTATCCCCTCCCCTCCCCTCCCCTTCCCTCCCCTCCCCTCCCCTTTCCTCCCCTCTCCTCCCCTCCCCTCCCCTCCCTTTTCCTCCCCTCTCCTCCCGTCTCCTCCCCTCCCCTCCCCTCCCCTCCCCTCTCCTCCCCTCCCCTCCCCTCCCCTCTCCTCCCCTCTCCTCCCCTCCCCTCCCCTCCCCTTCCTTCTCCCCCTCTACACTGCAGTGATGCTGATGTGGATGGAGAGCCTGCCTCCAAGCAACGTAGATTAGGGGGTGGGGTCGATGATACTGACTTTAGTATGGCTTCCTTAGCAAGGGGCGTGGTCAAGGAGGTGGGGACACTGGACCCCGTTAAGGACTACATCACCTTATTGGGAAGAGGGGAGGACATTGCAGTGGGTGAGTGGGTGACCCAGTGTAACGAGGCCCTGGAGCTGTCCCAGTTCTCACCCCTGTTTCCATACCCAATCCAGTTTCAAGGCAACTGCAGAATGTCATTTTGAAACTGGTCAGGGAGTCCTTCAGTGACATGTACTACCCCAAGGCTCTGGACTGCCTCGCAGCACTCAGACAGCAGGCCATCAAGGTGGGCAGCAGCACTCCACCCCACCCCACCTCACACCACCCCACCCCACCCCACCCCACCCCACCCCACCCCACCCCACCCCACCCCACCCCACTCCACCTCACCCCACCCCACCCCACCCCACTCCACTCCACCCCACTCCACTCCACTCCACTCCACTCCACTCCACTCCACTCCACTCCACTCCCCTCCCTCCCCTCCATTCCACTCCACTCCACTCCACTCCACTCCACTCCACTCCACCCCACCCCACTCCACTCCACTCCACCCCACCCCACTCCCTCCACTCCACTCCACTCCACTCCACTCCACTCCACTCCACTCCACTCCACTCCACTCCATTCCACTCCATTCCACTCCACCCCACCCTACCCTGTGCTGTTTGCTGTGTCCTGGTGTAACTTGGTTCCTACACTGCACAGTGAATGTTGTGCCCGCTCCCTCCTCGCCCCACCCCAGCACTCGTGTCCGCAGGAGTTCAACGACTTCCTCCGCTCCCTCAAGGAAGACGTCATTGGCACTCGCTACTCTCCCTTCTGGGGCTTGGTCATAGCGCGCCCCCTCACGCTCATCACTGCTGCAGAGTGCTCCACGAACAGCGTGGAGGAGGGGAAGCCAAGGAGCTGCTGTCAGGTGCTAGTCATGTGACTCCCCAGGGGGCGGAGTCAGTGCTGGAGCAGCAGGAAGATGCAGATGACTTGGTGAGGCCTACAGCTGGGTCTGCTCCACGGCGCGCGCTCAGTGTGTTCAGCATGTGCAGGCCATGGGTGGAGAGGACAGTGGGTTTGAGTGTGGATACCATTGGTGGGGAGGACAGTTAGTGGGTGTGTGTGCTAAAGCTAGGGGAGGCAGTTTATGTGTGGTGGGCATTGAATAGTGTGTCAATTTTATGCTTGACGTTCAGCATTGTACTGTTAGGTGCATGTGTGATGTGGTAACATGTTTAGCAGTTCAGTGGTCTATCACTGCACTTGTACAGGAGGCACACGCACATGTTGTGTGTCTCTTTCTCTCTTTGCAGCTCGAGATGATGTAGAGAGAACTGTTGCTTTAGAGCTACCCCTCCCATGCGCAGCAATGCATGGTCTCTATAGCTAGCTCAGTGCAGATCATTATGTGCGTGGTCGTTGCTAATACAATTTGAAGTGGGAATGGGTATTTCATCGCCGGAGTTAAAATGGCTACCGGAGGAGAAGAGCCAGCTCTTTCAGACGAGCAAATGGTGACCCTTCTTCAGTTCCAGGTACAGCCCACTGGGCGTGTAGACTTGCATCGTGGCTCACACGTATGCGTGGTCTGTGACTCACGTTGGCAGCTGGGCGCCAGGCATGCGCGCATTGGTAGTATTTAATTGGTGCCGGGGATGGTGGCGGCAACCTGGCTGCATGCCGCGAGTAGTCGCGTGGGAGTACTGTTTGGTCGGTGGTAGTCGTACAGGCTATCGCTCATTCTGCTTCTTCTCGCTATTTGCTCGGAAAGCCAGCACCATATTCTGCCTCTATTTTTACGTATGAAGCGGGCCTGGGCTACGCCCACTAGGGGGAGGGGATACAGCTGCGCCGTACAGTGTTGGGGGCGGGGCGGGGGGGGGGCGTACACTGTGACCGTCCTGTGTTGTCTGCCCCCCCCTCTCTGTTCCCTTAGGAGATCACGGGGGTGACTGACGAGAGGAGGAGCCGCTACATCCTGGGTGCCTTCCAGTGGAGCTTGGAGGCCGCAGTGCAGGACACGCTTAATGAGCAAGAAGCACAGAGGTTACGCCCACCTCCACAATTAGTGGGGCATCCCCACCTCAGGAGGCGGCACCCACCACCAGTGATGCACCACTTCCTGGCTCCACCTATACCCATGGTCACCAGAGTAGTTGCTAGGCGACCACCCATGGTACGTAAGTATATTCACGGTGCTCTGACCTTCGGACATGCAGAGTGCAGTGTGTTCTTTGTACCTCGCAGACGTGGTGGGAGTGGACTGTATCCATGACAACACTGCCATTTCGGTTTGTATACAGCATTGGCTTTGACTTCATTCGCTTCCTTTTCTCCATCGTTGTCGGACCTCACACCCCACCAGGTGTGCGTGCGTGTGTGCGTGTGTGTGTGTGTGCGCGTGTGTGTGTGTGTGTGCGCGTGTGTGTGTGTGTGTGTGTATTCGTGTGTGTGTTCGTGTGTGTGTGTGTGTGTGCGCGTGTGTGTGTGTGCGCGTGTGTGTGTGTGCGCGCGTGTGTGTGTGTGTATTCGTGTGTGTGTTCGTGTGTGTATTTGTGTGTGTGTTCGTGTGTGTGAGAGAGAGAGCTGTGTGTGCATATTACATTACACTACTCACTCCACCCTCCCGACGGCAGTGGCACGAGACCCAGTTGGAGATGTGACACAGTTTGTGATTCGGTTTGAGGACCAGTTTGGAGCATCCCATGCCCCTATGCCACGCACAAGCTACAGCCAAACAGTTGAGCAGGCCAAGTCCGAACTGAGGTTCTTGTTGGTCTACCTCCACAGCTGGGAGCGGGAGGAGTGGGAGGAGTATGCAAGGTGAGGGAGGGGGGAAGTGGGAGGGGTACCCAAAGTGAGGGAGGGGGAGGAGTGGGGAGTGGTCCAGTGAATAGCTACTGGTTCTTGGCCCACCAATGGTTCTTGGCCCACCAATGGTTCTTGGCCCACCAATGGTTCTTGGCCCACCAATGGTTCTTGGCCCACCAATGGTTCTTGGCCCACCAATGGTTCTTGGCCCACCAATGGTTCTTGGCCCACCAATGGTTCTTGGCCTCTCTCCAATTGTGTAGGTCCATTGTCTGCTCATCAAGGTTTATGGAACTCATTAATGAAAGGAATATCCTCTTTTGGGCTGTGGATGAACAATCAGAAGAGGGCAAGAGAGGTGAACCCTGTCGTACAGTGTGGGTGTGTCCCATGCATATGATGGATCAGTGTGAGTGGTCTCTGTTTCTGCTACTGTCTGCAGTGAAGTATGTGCTAAGTGGAGGGAATTACCCCTTCATGGCCTTGGCCATGCTGAAACAAGCACGAATGACTTTGATTGGTCGCTTTGAAGGTGGGTGTGGCCAAGCACTGTTGCAAGACAGGAGTGGTGTTAATGAAGGATTGTCCCCTTTCAGGCCTGCTGCCAGAGGAGCAGTTCCTGCAAACCCTGGTTGATATTCTGGACAGAAATGAACCGGAATTGATTGTGTCTCGGAGTGAGAGGTTAGTGTGTGTGTGTGCGTGCGTACGTGTGTGTGTGCATGCGTGCGTGTGTGTGTATGTGTGTGTGTGTGTGTGTGCATGTGTGTGTGTGCGTACGTGTGTGTGTGCGTGTGTGTGCATCATAAAGTATTGCCTAACTTAGGGAGGACCGTCAGCTAGCCCAGTTGCTACGGCAACAGCAGGAAGATGCATTCCAACAGTCATTGAAGGCAGACCAAGAAAAGGTGAGTGTGTGTGCCCCTCCCTCTGTGAGCGTGTGTGCCCCTCCCTCTGTGAGCATGTGTGCCCCTCCCTCTGTGAGCATGTGTGCCCCTCCCTCTGTGAGCGTGTGTGCCCTCCCCTCCCTCTGTGAGCGTGTGTGCCCCTCCCTCTGTGAGCATGTGTGCCCCTCCCTCTGTGAGCATGTGTGTCCCTCCCTCCATGAGTGTGTCTGCCCCTCCCTCTGCCCCTCCCACTCCTCAGGAGGAGCGGAGGAGAGCTGAAGTTGAGGAGAACAAACTTCGGTCCATTCGCGAGGAGGAGAGGGTTAAGGTGGGCAAGCCCTCAGCCGCTACTGTTTTGATACAGTAACTGCACCCAGCTGTTTGGGGGTTCCCCTCATTGGTTCCTTTGCAGGAGCGCCAGGCCGACCGTGAGCGGCGCCTCAGTCTCCTCCCCCCTGAGCCGGAGGAGGGGTGTGGGCAGGGCCTCAAGGTCATGCTGCGGTCGGGGGACGGCAGCAAACTTGAGCGACGGTTCAAGACCAGCGACCGCCTACAGGTGAGAGGATTACAGTCCTGCGCACTCACCCTGCATGTGTAGGATTGCCCCTCCCCTCCCCTCCCCCCTCACCCTGCATGTGTAGGATTGCCCCTCCCCTCCCCTCCCCCCTCACCCTGCATGTGTAGGATTGCCCCTCCCCTCCCCTCCCCCCTCACCCTGCATGTGTAGGATTTCCCCTCCCCTCCCCTCCCCCCTCAGTTGTTGTACGACTTTGCTCTCAAGTTCTCCGAGATCCCTGCTCGGTTTGAGCTCGTGTCCAGCTATCCACGTCGGACGCTGTTGGTGGAGAAGGACGGAGGGCCAACCTTGGGGGCGCTGGGGCTGGGGCACTCGTGCGTGCTGTTCGTGAGGGACACCACAGAGGACGAGGAGGAGGAGGAGGAGGGGGAGCAGGGGGAGGAGGAGGAGGAGGAGGGAGAGGAGGAGGAGGAGGAGAAGGGAGAGGAGGAGGGGAAGAAGGAGGAGGGGGAGGAGGAGGAAGAGGAGGAGGAGGAGGTGGACTAGCACTTACCTCTCTCGCCTGCACCTATTTTATAGTATGACTGGACCTTGGTGCATCTCGCCATGGACCTGGCCCCCAACAAATACGGTCACACACTTGTGCCGCAGTGATGCCATTGAATGTGAAATTGCCACTGAATATGAATAAATTGAGCAAGTCATTTTAACTTTTGTGCTGGGCTCGAGCATACAGCAGTTCCTGTGTCAGTGCAGGCATGCAAAACTGTTCAAAATGGAAACAAACAGAGTGTTCTTATGTAACACTGCACCCCCAAAAAACACATGACGACGGCTCAATCACATGTACTGGTAGGTGACCTCCTCCTGTTCCGGGTACTTGATGGGACGGGCACAGGCGTAGATGGAATTCAGGACCACCTTGGCCACTACCATCGCCACGGCAACCACGAGGAGGGAGACGGTGTATGCTGAGATGGTCTCCGAGACGATGCCACTGGCTTGGCTTCCCTGCTGAACCAGCATCCAAATAAGAGCCCAGGGGTATACAAAGTATTGCGCAACCATGTGACGGACAAAGCGATCAAAAAATGTCTGCTCAACTGCAAAGTAGAGCACCAGCCGAGCGGCCAGGAGACTGAGCCCCACCAGGGCTGTGGTCTCGTCGTCCAGGTCCCCCTGGTACTTGAGTGTGCGCGTGAGGTCCTGAATGACAAGCACCTCAGTCCACCCCGCAGCAAGGGCTACTCCGTTGAGGGCAAGGACACGAGTGAGCCACAGGTCCGCCCGCTGGGTCTGGCCCAGTTGGGAGGCCTGGGAGTAGAGGCGCACCAGGAGGACCAGGAGGCTGAGGTAGAGGGCGAGGAGGCTCAGGATGGAGAGGCCCAGTGAGAGGGACAGTCGCTGCTGTCGCCTGAAGTAGAACCAGACCAGCACACAGACCAGGCAGCAGGCGAACAGGAAGTAGGTCAGCACGTGGACGGTTCGGGTCCGCTTGGGGCGGAAGACGAAGCTCCAGCAGTAGACCAGCCAGGCACCGGTCCAAAGCCACACCGCCCCCCAAACGCACAGGTCCCCCGGGAGAGCGGTGTCGAGGGTGCTGAAGTAGGCGGCGGTGTTGTTGAGATGGGCGAAGGGTATGGCTCCTGGGATGACGGGGAGCTGGAGAACGAGCAGCAACAGCAGCGAACAGGCCAGTAGAAGCAGGGTCTCGGAGACACAGCGTGCATACTGTATGGCAGCCATTTTCGCTGGGACACGCCCACATAAAAATGGCTACATTTACTCTCGGGTTCGCAACGAAGAAGCTACGCTCTTGGAGAGGAGGTGAGGCCTCGCCTGCAGCCCAGCAGGAGTGATACAAGCGAAAGAGCCATCTCCTTCTTCGCCATTCCCTTTCGCAGTGACCCAGGTGTGCGTGTGGGGCAGGTCTCTGAGCTCCTCTCGTCCTGTAGCGGTAGTAGACAAGACATCCTACGGAGGACTGAAGGCACGCACGCACGCACGCACGCACGCACACTCGAGTTCGTGTCTACCTTCATGAGTAGCTCTCACAGTATCCCTTCCCCCCTCCAGGACGAGG